>BSBK01001019.1:40000-310000 GCA_027943335.1 Chamaecyparis obtusa | reverse complement strand
TAAAAAAAAGAAATTTACTACTTGCATTTTATAGAGGTTTATGTCTTGTCCTCTTGGGTTGCTTGGTGGGGCGTTACATTTGGTATCAGAGCCCTAGGTTTCTACACTGGGAACTTTGGGACTCATAGCTCACGTATGCATAACCTTGAGTATCTTAACTTTGTTTCTTTTTGGATTTTTTTGTTATGCTAAAACTTGAATCTTAGGAAATGAAGGCTACATTTCATGTTCTTATGTTGTATTGTCTTACAAGGGCACACTGGATCCTCTATGATTGAGTTGTATTCTAACAATTACTTATGTTTTTGCATAATGAGATCAATGATATGTTAAGTGGATGTTTCCTATAATAATAATGGAATGGCGAAGAATTCTTGAGACTTGTGTTTGTTTTCTTGAAAGGTACTGGTATCTCTAGAAAGGTCAAAAGTTAAAAGATACTAAATGTTTTGAATCTTAATTATGGTAGTAGATAATATTACCCCCTGATATCTTTAAAGATAGAAATGATTGTGGTAGTACTTGATAGGACTGAAAGGGCAATAATTAAATTACATGGCTAATAATATGTACCCAGGAAAGAAGTGAACAAAATAAGTAAATAAATAAGAAACAAATAATTTACTATCATATGTATCTCTCTCTCTCTCTCTCTCTCTCTCTCTCTCTCTCTCTCAAGAAATAAGTTTTGCATGACTAAAATTGTTTAGATAAGGCAATAATATATCAGGAAAATTTGTAAATACTCAATTAGGAAACCCTTGGGTGAAGGACCTATGTCCCCAAGATTTTATCATAGGCTATAATTCACATTTTCATTTAGGAAGAGGAATTTTTATCCCTATCTTGGTAAGAAGTTATATCCTTTCTACATATCATATGAAATTGCAAAAAAAGGATTTAAGATAACGTAATCAAGAAATTCTAGGGAAGAGTATGTGCGATGATGGATTATCTGTACTAATAATGGAAGTTGTTTTTATTAAATATATGTCTTACAAAATGCCTAGTGAATAGTTAGGATCCTAGATGGGTATTTTGGAAACAAATTCATGTTTTGTATACATTGTGATCAACACAATAGTAGTAAGAAATTAACAACATTAAGTGATTGATCAACTATGAATAAGGAGTTGTTGTGGTAAATAAATGCTATAGGAATGTACCTTACTCAATTTCTACTTAGAACTGATGTTATCTCAAAATTTTAAAGTGTATGAGGGTAATGTTTCAAATAGGTAAAGGGTAGAAATTAAAGTTATGTACAGTAGTTAATGTTATTAATTTAGATGTTGTGGTTATGAAGATAGTAGTAGGACTCATATACTTCTTTATCTCTTGATGGATCTATGATCGTTATGCAATAAAGAATTTGAAATAACTCTTAAGAAAATGGTATATGGAAATTGCCTGACATGCAAATTAGGGAAAAGTGCATATATAAATAGTAAGCTTTAAGAAGGGATCCCAACTTAATGAATAATGGTGCAATAAATTGTAAATTGTTTAGATCTCCTCTAGGGTGTGAATGTGTTTTTGGAAATCAAGCACTACAACTATTATGAAAGATGACTTAGAATATGTATATTGTAAAATTTGTGTGTCCTATGTCATTGGAATTCTACTTAAAGCTTTGATGGAAAGGAATATTTCTTATAAAACTATGTGTTAATGCAAATGGTAAGTTTCAAGTATCTAGATTGTTTTATTTTCATGATTACAAAAGTAAATAAAAATTATTTGATGTATTCCCTTCATGATCATAACAAATATAAATGTTATACACCTATCTATGTTTGGTATTCATAGCTTGTAAGGAACATGAATTTTGGACCTTATTTGTAATAAGCTCTCAGAGGTTGTATTATGTAGGGTTAGATTATGTCTCAAAAGGGAAAATCTATCATAAATTCTTTTTTATTTTATTTTTTATACTGGTTACCATAGATAGGAACTTTGATATTGTGAAAGGAAGTGATAATCTCAGTTGGTAAAACATGCAATTTCCTAATATATTGATATTAGTGAGTAAACATGAATACCTTAGAGTTTCGACTTGATAACAATAATTTTGATGTAATTTCAAGTATCTTGTTAACAAACTTACTGCATAAAGTGATAGAATCACATAGGTAATTCTTTTTGAAAGTCATTACTAATTGAACTGAGTTAATCTACACTAAAGTTGTAATAAGATAGGATTTACCAAAAGTCTTGATAGGAGAAGTATGTGTATAGTCGTTAAATTAGGTTCTAGAATAGTAATATTACAATTTTGTTAGATAATGTGCGATATATAGTTCACATTCTTGACTTCCAGGAGTAAGTCAAATCTTAGTGGGGGAGGATGTAATACCCCTCTAACCCTAATATAAGTTTTGTGTTTTTTTTGAAAGAATTAAGATCTTTCGATGTTTTCTTATAGCTTAAGTTGTTCATGATACTTGTTTGATCTATTCCTATAGTTTGTTTATAATAATTTCATAAGCTATTACTCAAGGATTCTAATATCAGACATACTATCTAAAGGTATATTTTTGTATGTATTTATCTCTGTGTATGTATTGAGTAGCTTCAAGACCTTTATGAATATAGTTGGGATGTTATATGATATGTACTTGATAGATATATATAAGTGATTATCTATATTTTCTTCTATTAAGGTTACTTTGGATGAATCTTGTATCTCACTTGATGATTTGATTAGGTTGATTTACTATTAGTATTGATAAGAGACTAACACAATTCTTGAGATTCTAACCTTCGTTATGATGATGCTACATGCTTTGAGTGTATATATATACATGATATGTTTTCATGATTTAGGATGAAGTCGTAGTTACTCACATAGCTAAGATCCACACGATGTATCGATCTTGGTTATCTATCTGCAATATCTTCTTTTATATGTATATCCGTGCATATGTAATTCTTCTTTGTGATGCAAGCTTGCAGGTACCGGGAATCGACTTCACCTGGCTTCACAGGTCTGAGTGTACCCTCAAATCCTCAATGGTTTTTGTTATGGAGATAGTACTAAGGTCCTTGCATGAGTCTTCCTTTGTCATTATTCCAATTTGGGAATATTAGGGTTCCTTCTTTATCAGTCAACCTTTGGGTGAAAAAAACCCAGATCCAATGCACTTGGTTGGGCATTGTTGTAATTAGTGCCTTGTGGCCATTTTAATTCATTTGGTTGTATGATTTGTTTACTCATTTTATTTATTTCTCCTTCTTGGTATGATTCTTAGTTAATCTTTCTATGTTGTGTTTCAAGGTTTCATGCTTGGTTAGGAGTTTGGCTTGAGTTTCCTTGTTGACTTTGGTTGACCTTGTTTGATCTTATGGTTTTCTCAATATGTTTCATAGTTGAATTTTATGACCTCTTTGGATGATTAGATTTATTTTGAGGCATGTGATTTTATTCTACCTCAGTGTTATATCCTATATTAATTATAAATAGGTAATAATATTGTGATCTATTACTTCATAATCTTATAGATTATAGTGTTTGGTATTTGGCATGTATCTATATAAATATAAATATATATAGAAATATATATATGGGTGCACACACACACACACACACACACACATATATAATTTATATGTGATTATATGTTAATTATTGTAGATATTGTTGATGGTGTATATTTTGGGATTAATATAAAGTATAGTATTATTAATAATTAAATATTAAATAATGTGAGGTATATTATTCTCAATTGTTAATTATTAATAATGTGGATAGGTTATATATATATAGATATTGATGTAATTAATAATTTCATATGCATATATGTTAGGATAATATTACATATGTGTATGAATGAATACAAATAATCTTTCATTGTATATTTGAGTAATATAGTTGTATGATATTAAGTTATTTTATAATACCCTTTAGTTAAGAGTTAGTTGGGAGTTGGTTACTTTTCCTCTCAACCTTTGGAAATCTATTTATATGCACTAATTTCTCATTTAAAGAGAGAGGATTTTGGGGCTGAAGCATTGAGGAGAGGATGGCCTTACTTTTCATGGAGATTTTGGAGAGAAAACTTGGAGATGTGAGCGAGAGTTTGTAAGCATATGTCTTTAAGAATTTTTGGTTATCTTTGCTTTTGGGAGAGAGACATTTTTATGAGAATTTAAGTAGTTGAGAGAGGGATTCTTATTTGTGGAATTATTTATTTCTTTCATGAAGATTTCTGAAAGTGGATAGGGTTTGAAGGATGCATCTCAAGTTTGGATTTGTCTTCTCTTTTGTTTCCTTCCTTCTTCGATTCAACCTTCGTAGGACATGAGGTATGGATTGAATATTTTAGTTACTTAATATCTCTGATAGATTATGTATCTATTTATATATTATCATTATATATCATATCTTTACTTTTCATTTCTATGGTTACTTTAAAGTTTTGAATTTTTGTTTGTAAGAATTGGCATGTGTTTTCCTAGGGTTTTTAGCAACCCATTTTTTGAGATCTATTATTATAATATTTTAAATTGCATCTATGGTTTTACTAAATTGATTTTCTAGAAGTAAAATTACCAGATATCAAATGGGTATCTCTCTGCTTTTATTTTTAGGGTCGAATTAATGCTTTATTTTTGACATTTTTGTAGAGTATGCCTGTCCATTCTTAATTCTGAATTTTTTGTCAAATGTATTCGTATGCTACAGGCTGATATGATTATATAAAAGTCTGAATTTGATATCAAAGATTATCCTAAGTATTATCTTTCATTTCCAATTTTTTTGGAGACTTTTAATTATGTTTTGTGAAAATTACAATCATTTTAGTGAAGGCAGGTCTGAACCCTAACCAGAGTTTTCTGTTTTAAACCAGAAGTCATAACTTTCTTTCCCACTGTTGGATCTTCCTAAAAATAAAATTGAGAGTCCATAATTATGTTATCTAAATCTCCACTGAAGAGATTTTCTTTATTATTTGTTTTGTGGAAGATATGGATCTCTGTTCCATGATGACTATTCTTTGCATTTAATGCTTGCTTGAAATAATTCAGTTTAAGAACATCATTAAGTTTTAGGGTTTCATATGGTTACCAGAGGCTATTAGAATTTATTTTTGGGTTAATTAGATCTATGTGTACTCTGAATATGTTTATAATATCACTTTGATGTCTTCTTATATGTTTGGAACATTCTGAATTCCATATTGGGTTTAGGGTTGTCAAGTGGACTAGGGACAACATATGTTTTCCTAAACTCAATCAAATGTTGTTATGGAACTGATAAAAATTCTTTATGATGGATCTATTATGTTATTATGATTTTTATATGTATGTTAGGGAACCTAAGTACACTAGGTGAGTGGCTCATAGTGAGGGGCTGGGGCTCTAAGTGGCTAGTACCAGGATAACCTACTATGAGTTATTGAATCAAGTGATAACCTAAATAAATGAATTGGGAATGGGAGATTATTGGAATGGGAAATTACACACTAATCAAGATTAATTGTGCCTCACCCATTCCTTTAGTGCTAGTAAAGACTAAGGATGGGAGTGGGAGAAGGTACCTATGCGTAGGTATGACTGAATGACCTTGTCTATATGAGAGGCATTCAGTTCCATATGTGCCTACTTGGGGGATGGAGCCAAGAGTGGCTGGTACCAAGAAAACCCAAGGGGTGAGGGCTATACAATGACACTCACCTAGCTTGTAGTTTAGAGTCTCTACAAAATTTGATCATGCCTCTAGTAGTCCTTGTGGTCTTCTTGTCTTTTCTTTTGTGTTGTGACTTTGGGGAAATTTTATCACCACCTTAGGAATTTCCTAGTTGTTACCTCTTGTATGGGCCTTTGGTTCTATCTCCTAGCTTGGGGGAGTGGGCCTATTAGTTCCATGTGGTTGGGTGGTTAATATTTATATCGAGGTATTGTTCGTGATTCTCTGGATGATCCTAGCACATATTGCTTTCCAGATCTGCAGTTGAAGATTTCTTATTGGATATTTTAATATGTTGAGATGTACTTATGTATTTGTATTCATGTAATTTTAATCTCCTAAAAGGAGTCTTTTAGTATTGATGTAATCTCAATTCAAAGCAATGCATATGGGAATGGGTAGTTCTAGGTAAAAGAAAGGGAAAAGAATGTGGAATATTGGACATGTTACTAGCATTAAAAGAAAATGTTTATGTTATTTCTCCTATCCTCTTATGTTGTCCATATGTAAAGGAAATAATTTTAAATATAGTTATATATAATGATGTATCGCAACAATAATGTATTCTCTCTTGATGAAAGGTTCCAAGGAAATTATTGAGAAATGATAGATTAGTGATTGGAATTATTAACAATGAATGGTTATGAAATAATGCAATAAAATGGTAACTTGATTATAATGTTAATATTTGGTTCATGTTAATGAAGTACCTAGGATAATGCCTACCTTAATGAATATTAATCTCTTACCTAAATTATTAGAGAAAAGTGATATAAAGGATAGTAGATGTAGATGAAATCAATATGAATTTATGGAATGAGTTGATAAAAGGAATAATGATGTTGGATGATTAACTTATGTTTAATAAAAGAAATAAGTTAGGGACATTTAACTTGATGCATTAAAATGAACGTAGATCTTTTAAGCTCATGATTCCATGAATATCTTATGCATGTAAATGGTTTATATGATGTTGCTTTAGTAGCAACATTAGGGAACCCGTGAGGACTTAAGTTGTATAAATCTTACATTCAAGTAGTAGAAAATTATTTCTTCTTTTAGAAATATGAAGTGTAATGATGAATATTATTCTAGTTAAAAAAAAAATTAAAAATTACTACTTGCATTTTATAGAGGTTTATGTCTTGTCCCCTTGGGTTGCCTGGCAGGGTATTACAGAAGAGATTGGATTTGTTGCTATTAAAGATGAACTTGTTCATGAATAAAAAGCCTTAGTATCTCATGTTGACAAGAAAACTGAATGGATAATTGATAGTGGATGTTCTCATCACATGACCGGTGATAAGAACAAGTTTGTTAAATTAGTAAATTATGATGGAGGTGTTGTAAGGTTTGGGGAAAATCTCCCAAAATCCATCATAGGAGTAGGATCCATCACTCTGGATGGAAAAACTAATATAGACAATGTACTACTTGTTGAAGGACTAAAACATAACTTGTTGAGTGTTGGATAGTCAATGGATAAAAAATTTCAGTTAAGTTTTGTTAATGGTAAATACTTTATCAGAAGCAAGGAAGGAAAACTGATTGCTACTGGTTCAAGATCTAGAGGTAATGTATTTGAACTAAACACATTTGGAGCCTCTTGTTTTTTTGTGAAGGTAGATGATAGTTGGTTATGGCATAGAATATTTTGTCATGTTAACTTTGATAACATTGTGAAGGCAAGTATGGATAATGCAATAAGAGATCTACCAAAGATTGTGAAACCTTCTAACACTGTACGTAGAGAATGTGTTATGGGAAAGCAAACTAAAAGCAGTCATAAAAGAAAAACATTTACATCAAAAGGAAAGTTAGATTTGGTACATATAAATCTATGTGGGCTTACAAGAAAAAAGTCATACTATGGTGAAAGGTATTTTATACTCTTTGTTGATGAATTTTCTAGAATGATGTGGATTACTTATTTAAGAGAGAAATCAAAAGCATTTGACAAATTCAAGTTATTTAAACCAAAAGTAGAGAATGAATCAGGACTAAAAATAAAGTGTTTAAGATCAGACAGAGGTGGAGAGTTTACATCAGATTTATTTAATTCATACTATGAAGAGCATGGGATAAAAATATAAAAATCTACTCTTAGGACTCCATAATAGAATGGGATAGCAGAGCAAAGAAACAGAACTATACTTGATGCTGCCAGGACAATGTTGATTGAAGAAAATGTATCTCATGTACATTGGAGAGAGGCTGTTGGAACAAAAATGTACACATTAAACATAATTCAAATTAGAGAAGGCACAAGTAAGACTCCCTATGAACTATGGTTTGATCATACTTGTACTGTAAAATATTTTAGAATTTTTGGTAGCAAATGTTATATCAAGAGGGATGATGAGATAGGGAAATTTGATGCTAGAAGCGATGAAGGTATCTTCCTTGGTTACTCTGTTAAAAGCAAGGCATACAAATGTTTCAATCTAAGATTAAGGAAGATGGTTGAAAGTAACAATGTAAGAATAGATGAGAAATTTCAGATACAAGAAAGAATGTATGACAACAGTCAAATATTAGAGGTGAAAGAAACCACTATTGCTATCAAAGAAGAAGAACTTGTTGAGGAAGAAATTGAAAAAGAGGCTTGTGATGTTGATACAAGAAAGACTACTAAAACTCCTAAAACTCCAAGGTATGTAAAAAATAACCATCCTGAAAATCAAATTATTGGCAATACTAGTGAGGGAGTGGTAACTAGATCTAAAGTTAGAGAAGAAATTTGTTTGATTTTTTAAGTTGAGCCAAAAACTATAGATGAAGCCTTTAAAGATGAATCTTGGATAAATGTCATGAAAGAAGAATTGGATCAGATAAAGAAAAATAATACTTGGGAATTGGTTCCAAGACCTAAAAATAAAAATGTTATAGGAACAAAATGGATCTTTAGGAACAAAATGGATCTTTAGAAACAAAATGGATGAAGAAGTAATAGTTGTAAGGAACAAAGAAAGACTAGTGTGTAAGGGATACTCATAGCAAAATGACATAGACTTTGAAGAAACATTTTCTCCTATTGCTAGAATAGAGGTAGTAAGATTATTTCTATCTTATGCTACACACAAAAATTTCAAAGTGTATTAGATGTATGTTAAATCTGCATTTCTGATTGGAGATCTTGAAGAAGAAGTATACATAGAACAACTAGATGGATTTCCTCTATGAGAAGACAAAGACATGGTGTGTAAATTGAAGAAAGCCCTGTATGGGTTGAAGCAAGCTCCTAGGGATTGGTATGAAAGGTTGGACAAGTATCTACTTGGACTAGGATTCAAAAAAGGTAATGCAAATAGTAATTTGTATTTAAGAACTACTGAAGATGGAATACTAATAGTAGAAGTATTTGTGGATGACATTATCTTTGGAGGTAATGATAATCTATGTAAGAAGTTTGCTAAAGAAATGGAAAGTGAATTTGAGATGTCCATGATAGGTGAAATGAAATTCTTTTTTGGACTACAAATAACTCTAAATGAGAATGGTATTTTCATTTCTCAGACCAAGTATCTCAAAGAATTTCTTAAGAAATTCAGTATGGAAGATTGTAAACCAGTGAGAATACCTATGCTAACTGGAAACAAGCTAACAATTGATGATGAATCAAAATATGTTTTTTAGACTTTGTATAGATTAATGGTTGGAGGGCTGCAATATCTAACTCATACCAGACCAGATATTGCTAATGTTGTTGGAATTTTGGCTAGATATCAGGCACAACCTGTGTGCTAAAATGTTGACACACTTCTATGAGTCATTAAATCCAAGATTGCTCAAGAATGAGGTCTCAAATGGTGACTCATAGCTCTCTATTCATGGAGTGCAAGGGTTTATAATGGAGGTCCTCAGATTAGACCTAGTTTGTGCCCATGCAAGTACACCATAAAATAAGAGATTCAAAGAGGAAAACAAAGAATGCTAGTCTCCATGATCATCAAATATGCATGCAAATGAAAATGAAAGCTATTCTATATGATAACAATGCATGAAAGAAAACTATTCTATGAAAGTAAATGCTTATGCAAGATTATTCTGTGAAAGGAAATATGAATCTAATCTAATATGCAAGTGAAATATTAATCTAAATGGATTGTCATGGAGGCATGAGAGAAGAAGACAAGAAAAGAGAAGTTGCAATATCCAAGCTCAAGTGCTCCAAACTCTTCTCCAAAATTGCTCTCCAAACCTGCATAACAATAAAATAAAATCTAGATCTCTAAAATCTTCATGCACAGATGCCCAAAACCTGGATGCCTAAAACTTAGATTCTTAAATGAGAAGGAGAGGGATCCTTATAAAGGAATTTAGAAATGAGTGGACAATCAAGATTAAGAGGCAAAAATAAATGAGCAATGGTGGAGATTAAACTTTGGTTGATACATGTGCTCAAGATTCTCAAGAGGCAAAATCAATGGACATGGTTAAGAGGCAAAAATATGTGTGGAGGTGATTAAGAGGCAAAAGGAGATTCCACTCATCTTGGAAAGTGTGCATTCAATGTGTAGACAAAAATTCTTTTTATTTTTATTTTTATTTTTATTTTATTATTTATTTATTTTTAGCAAAGTAGTTTCCTTTATTTAATTAAAAGACTTTTTATTTATTTAAAAGAGATTTGTTCTTTTAATTAAATAAGAGTATTTTATTTTTTCTCTTTTTAATTAAATAAGGCTTAAAATAAAATGACCAAACCTTAGGAAATATTGAAATATTTGAATTAATTATGATTTGATCAAGGAAAATGATTTGAATTGAAAATATTGCAAAGCATTGATTCAATTGATAAATTGATGAATGGGGGCCCAAAGTGTAGGCAACCATTTTAGGGTGCATACATTTGCCCCTTTTTGACTAATGCATGATCTTCATGGGAACACATGTAGTCAAAGAATGAATTTGAAATGTGAGATCGATTTGGGATCATAAAACAACCTAGACATGTGATCGACGGACGGGAGCACATAAGGACAAAGATAAGCTGATTGAAAAAGACAAGACCAACACCCTTGTAAATAGGTAATTGTCAAGTCTCAAGCAAAGTTTAATTGATAGGTTTGGTAAAGCTGAATCAGGGATTGAAGTTTGATAGGTACTGCCCCCTCGTGATCAAAAGTGAAATGAGATAGAGGAGAAATAGTAAATTGATAAATTTGATCAAATCGAACTAAAAATAAGGTTCTTGATGTAAGATGAAAGATATAAGGATCACCAAACCAAGGTAGATCATCATGAAAGGTTATGCCCCAAGGTTGAATTAGAAGAAAAGAAGTGGGGTGAAAGTGAATGGAAGATAGAAGTTTGGAAGAGGTGAAAAGAAATGGAGAGAAGAAAGAGAATTTGCCTCAAGACAGAGGATGCCTCAAAATTAATCAATTGTTTAGGATAGGAAATTTTGATTGAGATCACGAAAGAAGATAAGGAAATGAGGATCAAAATGTGACCACAGTTGATTAAAAGTCCAAAAAGATGAAGGAAAACCCTCTCAAACTCCTAATGCAGCCTAAACATGCAAATTAACATGAAGTCTAACAATGCAAGCTACATGAAAATGCAAAGGTGTACTTGCAATAGAGCAATTGTAACATAGGATTTTGTGTTCATCATTCATTAGAGAATGTTAAGGAACTTATTTTCATCATTGGGCCATTATTAGCGGACATTAGAAAATCACACAATCATCACTAGTCACAAGTGCAACTATGAAGATATGAATGTGATTTATATTAGATTGGAATGTGGAAAGATTCTAACATAAGCATCAAAGACATAAAGGTCAAGATGAATTCGATGTTAGCTTACCCAATTTAATGTAGCAAAACCATGCTCTCATCAAGGTAAAGATGTCAGGATGACCACAAGAATGGTTGTGCAAAAACAGTCAAGGATGATGCCTCAAATCTCCTAAGTGTGTCAAGGGAACAACAAAAGACACTCTAGAGCTTCAAGACCACACCCACAAGTAGAAAGAAAATAAAAACATGCCCCATGCCCCAAGTCCTCTAGCTATGCATCCTGGAGAGACTTATTAGACAAGGACACTCAATGAAAATCAATAATAGTCAGCACACAAAGAAAAGATCATGACATAGCTCAAGCATTAAGTGTTGTGTTTAAAAATCTAGGTGTGTTAACTGATACTGAGTTCTGAGAATAAGGATCAAATGCTTGCAAGAAGGTAAGATCACATGACAAAACTAGGTAAGACCAAACTGATATGTGTTGAAAAACACTCGATGTCAGGGGTTGTGTTGAAAAACATAGTTGGGCTGGTGGTGTTGAAAAAAACCATTTGCAAGGTGTCCTAAAGACTAACGCATCCAAGAGATCAAAGCTAACATAGTTATGCCCCCTAGACAAAGACAAAGACCAATTCCAAACCAAGGCAACAAGGACAAGGCATGATGGAGAAAGGCTAAGTGTCGAGGATGCATGCTAAGAAACAGGGGTGCAAATGCCTCAAGTAGCACCCGTTTCCAAGTTTTCACCACTTGGATTTTATTGTATTTTTTCCTTTTTTTTATCAAGACTTTTTATAATTTTTTTGTATTTTTGCTACCAAGGCGCTTGTTTCCAGGTTTTCACCAAGGTACTTTTTCTTTTTCTTTTTTTAAATTTTTTTATTTTTTTCATTTTTTTTGGTATTTTTGGAATATATAAATTTTTTTTGAGATACATCAAAACGCCTATTACTAGATTTTCACTATGATGATCATTTTTTCAAGACATTTTCAGATTTTTAGAATTTTTGACAATATATCATTTTTGTTGGATTTTTTCAAGATCAATAAGTATGTACAAAGGATGCCCCCAGACAGAATGAGCATCAAACTCCCAAGCAAGATCACATTGTGTAGTCCCAATGCTTAGCAAGGTGGAGGACAAGAGGGATTAGCAAGCTGGTGGAAGAGATGGAAGACAAGAGAATGAAGGAGAATGAAGGGAAGAAATCCTCAAGGGAAAACTCCTCAAGAGTACCCAAGCTAGGGAAAAATTGTCATGTAAGGCACATTTGGACAAGCAATGAAAGGCCAGCATAGGATAAGTCATAAAAGCATAATGCATAAGAAGGAAAGGATGCCGTCTAAAGGAGTAGACATGTCAAGAGGCTTCATAACATCATTTTTTACTCATTTTTATTAGATCAAGACCAAAGGGGAAAAGGATAGTGAAAGGCTAGCATGAATGGAGGAAAATAAATATGAAGGCTAAACATGAATGGAATGAAAGCAAGATCATCGTAAGATAGCTCAAAATATAGCCAAATGTTAATGTATAGGTCAACAGTGTCAAGATCAAAGAGAGAAGACAAAATGGATGAAATTGTTGGAAATATTCAGGAATTAACCGAGTTACTGAGAGGGGAGGGGTGAATCAGTAACTCCAAATTTTCTTCCAATTACTGAAGTATTAACATGTAATTCACTTTTAACCTTTTGCATACAGAAAGTATGAAACTTAAAAGCATTCACAATAATGACACATAGATTTGGTTACCCAGAAACCTTCCAAAAGAAAGTAAAACTGGGGTGGGGATGAAACCCACAAAGCTTTAATACTGCAGAATAAAGTTGGCCGGTTAAGGCTTACAATTTGATCACTTCTAATGATCTGCCCTGTTAGGAGCAATAAGGATTGCTAAATCCACCCTGTTAAAGGATTTACAAAACATACAATGAAGTATGCACTCGGTAAAGAGATTTTACAAAAGACTGTTAAGTCTACCCGGTTAAAGGATTTAGTACTGATTCACCTGTTAGGATGAAACAGTAGATCTCTTGCTTTGCAACTGGATTGCTGATTGAGATTCGCTGATGTACTGATCACCTTCTGTGATGAATTTGTCTTTGCTGTTCCTTATACTGCTGAAGCCTTCTGTAATTTGCTTATCTCTGCCTTTCTTTTTCTTTCACATATGTTCTTTATTCATAGATCTTTACATTTTTACAACATTGTTTATATACAAGTCTTAAACAATTAATTACAATTACAATTACAAAGTCAGCTTGAAAAATAAACATAAGTGCTACTAAGTCGGCCCAAGTATGGTTACTCGGTTCTTGCAAACTGACTCGGTGACTTTTTGATACTCGGCGTCCACTGCATTACTCGGCATCGTCATGCACTCGGTAGAAGTGAAGGCACGGTTCATACTGATCACTCGGTAGGTTTTGAACTCGGTAAATACTGGTGACTCGGTAGACATGATGTTACTCAGTTTACATTGTCTTGTTCGGTTTGTACTAACTTCCTTGGTTTGCACTGTCTTCTCGGTTTGCACTGTTTGCTCGGTTTGCACTGTTTGCTCGGTTTGCACTGTTTGCTCGGTTTGCACTGTCTGCTCGGTTTGCACTATTTGCTCGGTTTGCACCCAGAATGCAAATAAGTGTTGTCACTAGTGGCAATTTTTCTTAATGCCAACAATCTCCCCCTTTGGCATTAGTGACAAAAACACTTATTGGCCAAAACTTATAAACACGAATCATACTGAGTTTTATTTTGATTTTTCAAAATTTGTCTTTGTTATAGGGCTTTCTTTGTTATAGGGCTTTATACATTGTCTCCCCCTTTCAATGTGCTAACTGTTTCTATACAAATCTTCTTCTATACATATCTCCCCCTTTTTGACGATAATGCCAAAGGTGTGTATACAAGTTATTTACAGAGAGAATCCAAAATTTGATAGAAAATCAGAATGTACCTTCATTATTAGTGCCAGGGTTCTGTCCCAACTTTCTTGCAGAGTCTTACATGTTTGTATAGCAATTTGGACTTCTGCAGAGAGTTCAATCATGTGATCTGCTATAGAGAATTGATTGTCATGAATCAATGTTTTGGAATGTTCAATGTGCTTAAACATTGTATTCATGATGGGAAGGATCATGTGTTGGATGTCTAGCAGTGTGGACCGGATCCTTGTGTCTTCTTTCAGTAGATCAGACTGCATATTTGATAGGTGTGAGATTTTCATGTGATGAGCAGAGCTTGAACTTGGTTCAAGTTGCAGCTTCTGTATGCTAATCTTCATATCCTCATCCATTTTATTCATTTTATCCTTAACATCCTTTGTGAACTCGGCAATATTGCACAATCTGGCCAAAAGAGAGGTAGCATTCGAATAGATAGATTCAATGTTAGACAAAACTGAAGACAATTCCACTTGGTTAATAGCTATGTGCTGAGCAATGTGCTCAAGCACTTTATTGTTGAATCTCTTCTCGGCTCTTTCAACTAACTTTTCTGTCCCGGATGAATCCTTATTGTATTTCTCAACTTCTTCTGCTAACTGTAACAAAACATGCTAGGAGGAGTCTACTTTAATGCCTAATGCATCAGACAAAATGTCCTTAGCATCCTTGATGATTTGATACTCCTTGTCTCTCTCCTCTTTAAGTTTCTTTTGTTTTGCTTTCCTTTGGAGGATCTCACCTATATTCTGCATTTGGTCCGCTGAAAGATTTGCAAAATCTAATGTAGGAATTTCTATCTCTTCATCTAGGTCTATATCCTCTACTACATTCTTACCCAAAAATTTTATACTCGGTAGAGCCTTAGGCTTATCTGTACTTAATGCTTTGGTAGTAGTGACAGTAGATAAAGTAGGGCTAGCTATAGATACTGGCATACTTTCTACTGGAGAGCTTAAAATATTTACACTTGAAGATTCAAAAACTAGAAAACTTACTGCTGGAAAACTTGATGGTGCAGGAGACTGCAACTCGGTAGAAGAAATGGTAGCTGCTTCTGTTGTTGCTAGGGATGATTGGACAAATGTGGAAGTTGTCACAACCATGCTTGAAGGTGTCTCTGGGCTGGATGTAGAAACTTTCACTGGAGAGGTAGGAAGGGATGCAATGACTTCTGCTGCTATCCTCACAGTATCATCTACCTCAGTGTCTTCTTCTTGTTCATCACTGTCATCTTCAATATCTTTTATTATGACTGTTTCAATACTTGGTTGGTGAAGGTGGTATATGTTCTTCCATGTAGCATTTGCAGCCTTCACAACCGATTCAATATTGTTGATCAAAATCAAACAAGTATTGAACTTCAATGTCATCTTATTTTCATTTTCTTTTAATGCCTTCTTTACTTCATCATTTTTCAAGCTCGGCATCAACTATCTCAGGTTTTGATCAAATATGTCTATCATAGTTTGCCTTGCATTGCTCTATCTCATTTTTATTGGATTCAATAGAACTGCTGGAACCTGTGGGGCAATTTCTTCAGGAGAGTATTTCCACTGTCCCATCTTCTCAATAACAGCATCTTCTATTTCCTTCTGTTCTGTTTCCGATCTGGTTTCATATCTTAAGGATTTTATGTTACTTACTCCAGATCCTGATCCGTCTCTAAAGAGTTTAAGCTTTTCTTGAAGGTTTAGAGGAGGCCTTTTGAATACTATGTCTTTATCTGCCTTTTCTGCCTTGTCTGCCTTGCCTCTTGTATTTCTTCTTGTAAATACAGTAGTAGGAGGCTTAGGTGCCTTAGTAATAAATACCTTTCCTTTCTTCTTTGTAGGTTCTGGTTCCTCTGTTTTCTCATCCTTTTCCTCTTCTTCTTCATCTTTTTTTTCTTTGTCCTCGGTTATCATTTGCATTTTGGCTATCCTCTTCTTTCCTTTGTTTACCGCCTGTGGAAGCTTTATGCTTAGTTAAATTCTCACCTTAGCTTCATCATATGTTCCAAAATATGGAGCTTTGGGATTGACAAGCTGATTAAGAAGAGCTTCAATGATATCCTTGGTTTCATCAATATTTACCTCATAAGGAAGAGGTTTTACATATATAGTCCTTGGTTTAACTGCTTGAATATATACATTATCACAATCCACCATAAAACAAATGTTGTCTTTGTAATCTTCCACCAACTTCTGTGGAATCCGGAATCTGTCATTCATTTTCTCTTTGAAAGACTCAAAATAATTGTCCATGATGCTTTCAAAATTTTCACCCATTTCTGAGATGTATTCATTTATTTCATAGAGGACTGGCACATCTTTTCTCCATACAACTTTTCCTTTAGAAGGGAAGAATTTCAGAACATAGAAGAATAAATAGACCAACAAGGATCCAAACTTACATGGATTGTTCTTGAAAGTTTTAATGCTTTCCATGTTTTTGTTAAACTGCTTTAACAATAAGTCTGCTAGGTCAAATGTTAAGTTATTCTTGACCACTTTGTATGCTAGGTCAATAGCTTCACAGGAGACACTGTTCTGTCGAATAGAACTGTAAATCTTATGGGCAATGATGTGTGTACCAAACTTCAGTTTAGCATCGGTAATGCTGCTAACTTTCATGCCTCTACCGTCCCACTCGGCTAGGGTTTTCTTCTCTAGTTCCGTCCGACCTAGGGTTTTGGTAGTTTTAGCTTTGTTCAACATGGGAAGACCGGTGACTTGATGAATCATTTTCTTTGTAATCTCAATAGGTTGCTCAAGCCAAATCTTGCCATCATGTACTCGGCTGAGAATGTACCTAACCCATTTATCTCGAAAGTTTCGAGGTAGATGTGCAATGTGAACTAAACCTTTATCTTCCAGATGTTTGTGCTCAGGTTTCAGAATACCATCCACACATAGTTCCTCACGCACAATATCTAGTTCTAGGTTCCCCATTTCATGAATAGAACAGTTGAAATGATTGCGGATATCGTTAATAAGCAGTACCTTAGGAGGAATCTGAGATTGAGCTCCGTTCGGATCTAGGGCTGCTGCAATTGCGGGCACGATCTTGAAATCTGGTGCTTTCCACTCCCCTTGGACTAACATATCAGGTCCTTTCTTCGCTGAAGTGCTGGATGATGCCATGGTAGCTCACAGAAAATTCCTCTCGCAAAAGTATTGAATCGCCGGGTTGCTCTTGAAATTTTCTGCTCTCAAAGTGCTAAAGGTTCGCGGTGAAGAATGAGTTCGATTACTTGCTTTTTGTTTACAACTCTGTCATTAATGCTCATTTCAAATTAGGGTATGAATTCTGACAGACTATCACCCACTAAGAATTAATTGCTCGGTAAAGACTTCGCAACTCGGTGAACTCGGGAATTCATATTGCTCTGACCTCGCTCGGTAAAGACGGGTACCGACCTTGCTCGGTAAAGACTGATACCGACCTTTCTCGGTGAAGACTGATACCAACCTTGCTCAGTGAAGACTGATACCGACCTCCCTGTGATCTTACTGCATCTTACATGCTGATTTAGATCTTTCTTTTAATTCGGTTCTGGAACTGCTTGAGATTGGTTTATGAGAATACAGTTCCAGTGCTTTCTTGGAAATTTAGTTTGAGTCGGTAGAGCCATCCATTCCATTACTTGGAGTGGATTGCTTGGTAGCTTTAGGAATCCATTTTTGTCTTTCCTGTTTCCTGACCTTAGTTGCTTCATTCTTCTTTCCATCTTCAACTTCACTAACATTCATGCAGTTTCTGGCTATGTGACCGAGTCTAGTGCATTTGAAGCATCTTACGGTAGTATCTCTTTTCCTTAGATGATGTTTTATGCAATTCATGCCAATGTGTCCATATTCTCCACAGTAATGACATCTACACCAGGTGTTGTAGTCCCATCCAAACATTGCTTTCATAATTTGTTCTGCTGGATTAAATGTCTTGGATCTGCACTCGGATGCCTTGTGACCTTGTTTGTTGCACTTGTGACAATTACCTCTGAATCTAGGTTTTTCCCTGCATTCATTTGCTTTGTGACCAGGTTGATTGCAGTTGTAACATTTTCCATTGAATTCTGCTTTTTCATTATTCCAACATTTATTTGAAGTATGTCCTATTTTACCACAATGATTACAAGTAGGTTTTTGATTTCTTTGAGTACCTTGCTTAGAAGATTCGCCTTCTCCTTTGTATCCAAGTCCTGCTTTTCCTTTTTGCCTATGAAGATTTCGCTCATACAGCTGATTTAGGTCTTCTTGAATTTTTAGCATTCCTTCATTGATTTGTTTTTCAACGTTTAGGTCATCCACCAATCTTAGATTGATTTCCTTTTCAGATCTTAGTTCTTCTCTTGTGCTTTCTATTTCTGATCTTAGATTCAGAATTTCCTCATTTGTATGAGAGATCTGATCAATTAGGTTTTCTAGCTGAAGGGTTTTATTTTGGACTTCAATGTTTCTTCCATCTAATTCATCTTTCAACTTGTTTCTTTGTTCCAAGATCTCATAGAATCTTGTAGAGTGTAGCTCTTGTTCTCTTTTCAATTTTCTCACTTCTTCCTGCAGAGACCCATTCTTTTCTAGGAGTTCTTTGACAACATTGTTTGCTTCATCTGAGTTATTTGAGGGAAAAAGATCTTCAATCTTTTCTTCAATGTAATTCTGATCATTCATCTGATTTGCAAGTTCCTTCCTTCTTCTTAGGGATTGGGAAAGATGTTCTTTTGCTTCTTTGAGTTTAGCTATGGCCATTTCCAGATCTAGCTTTTCATTTTCAATCACCTTGTTCAGTTTGAATACCTCCATTGTCCTGGATCTTTGCTCAAGCTAGTTAAGCTTTATCTTGAGAACCAATGCTGCTCTGATACCAATTGTTGGAAATATTCAGGAATTAACCGAGTTACTGAGAGGGGAGGGGTGAATCAGTAACTCCAAATTTTCTTCCAATTACTGAAGTATTAACATGTAATTCACTTTTAACCTTTTGCATACAGAAAGCATGAAACTTAAAAGCATTCACAATAATGACACATAGATTTGGTTACCCAGAAACCTTCCAAAAGAAAGTAAAACTGGGGTGGGGATGAAACCCACAAAGCTTTAATACTGCAGAATAAAGTTGGCCGGTTAAGGCTTACAATTTGATCACTTCTGATGATCTGCCCTGTTAGGAGCAATAAGGATTGCTAAATCCACCCTGTTAAAGGATTTACAAAACATACAATGAAGTATGCACTCGGTAAAGATATTTTACAAAAGACTGTTAAGTCTACCCGGTTAAAGGATTTAGTACTGATTCACCTGTTAGGATGAAACAGTAGATCTCTTGCTTTGCAACTGGATTGCTGATTGAGATTCGCTGATGTACTGATCACCTTCTGTGATGAATTTGTCTTTGCTGTTCCTTATACTGCTGAAGCCTTCTGTAATTCGCTTATCTCTGCCTTTCTTTTTCTTTCACATATGTTCTTTATTCATACATCTTTACATTTTTACAACATTGTTTATATACAAGTCTTAAACAATTAATTACAATTACAATTACAAAGTCAGCTTGACAAATAAACATAAGTGCTACTAAGTCGGCCCAAGTATGGTTACTCGGTTCCTGCAAACTGACTCGGTGACTTTCTGATACTCGGCATCCACTGCATTACTCAGCATCGTCATGCACTCGGTAGAAGTGAAGGCATGGTTCATACTAATCACTCGGTAGGTTTTGAACTCGGTAAATACTGGTGACTCGGTAGACATGATGTTACTCGGTTTACATTGTCCTGTTCGGTTTGTACTAACTTCCTTGGTTTGCACTGTCTGCTCGGTTTGCACTGTTTGCTCGGTTTACACTGTTTGCTCGGTTTGCACTGTTTGCTCGGTTTGCACTGTCTGCTCAGTTTGCACTATTTTCTCAGTTTGCACCCAGAATGCAAATAAGTGTTGTCACTAGTGGCAATTCTGCTTAATGCCAACAGAAATATGTAGAAGAACTATGCATGATGCTTGATTGCTAGGTTCTCATTATGGTACTTATCCAAGGCACCACAAGGGAGTATTTTTCACCATAGGATGAATTTATTTCTCTTTACTTTTGCTACCAAGGTGCCTATTTCTAGGTTTCCACCAAGGCACATTTTCAATTTTTTCATTTTTTTTGTTTTCTTTTTACATTTTTCTATTTTTTGAATTTTTTTTTTTGTAAGAAGGAAAGCTTTTTAGATAATACTCCTTGAAAGGATAAACCATGATATGCCAAGGATTCAAAATGATATGCTCAAAGATGCTGATAGGGAAAGGAAGATGGAAGAGAAAAATGGAAGACAAGGTTTTATGTAAAGCGAGTGAGGTTGGAAGATAGGAGGAATAGGCAAATGAGGAAAAAAGATAGAAGGTAGAAGGATAATGAATGGAAGGATTGTGAAAGGGAAGATGGAAAGGAAGGCAAGATCTACATCAACACACACCTTGAAGGGTGGCAAGAGGATGGAGGAAATGTGAATGAAGGAATACGTGAAGGAATATGGTGAATGGATAGTAGAGGTTGCGGTTTAGGTGCATGAAATGGAAGAATGTTTTTGGAAGAAGATGAAGTGGAAGCCTTTGGAAGCTTGAATGTCAAATTCACTTGTTTCTCAACATCATATTCTTTTAAGAGAGACTTTGGAATCCATATAGTTGTAGGCTTCTCATTTCTTTTTGATGATTTAGAGAGAATATCTTCAATGATGGATTTTGGAACCCATACTTGTCTTGTAATTTTCTTCTTAGATATATCTTTTGAATTTATGCCTTCATGTCGATTAGAGGAGACATGGTGATCTTCTTTTTTTGATGGATTCTTGTATTTCTTCTTTTTCTTGTATTGAACATTCAAGTTACTTTCAAAAGACTTGGGACTTGTGGAAGAAGAAGGATATGACTGGTTTAGATGGGTGGGTGCATGAAAAGGATTCAAGGGTATGCATCTATGTTGATCTTGAGGAAAGATAGGAGTGTTAGAAAGTAAATTCCACCAAGATAACTGAGATGGGAGGGGTGAATCAATTATCAAATAATTATAACTTTTATCAACTTCAATAGCATTTAACCATGTAAGCAATCTAATTACCAACCATAGAAAGATATTCATATACAATAACACAATGACACAAGATATGTTGACTAGGGAACCTCTTGATCAAAGAGTAAACCCAAATGGGAATGATGCCCACAAAAGATGAGCTAATGTGAATATTCCTTGTGAAAGGATGGACTCTTTTAGGAGTCTTATGAAATACATTCAATACATATGACTCCCGGTTAAGAGATTTTGAATCCCTGTTAATAGATTCTAACCCTGTTAAGAGTTATGGAAAATAGAAGGACCCACTGCCCAAACAACTTCAATGGAAAGATCACTAAACACACTAGCCAACTAATCTCAAGATTATTCAACATAATAATATCAAATAAGTTTCCTCCTTTCTCACTGTGCCAAACCGCACTAGATCTCAATTTCAGATCTCTGTACTTCGAATGTCTTCCTTCACAATTTCTCTTTCACAACTGCATTAGCTCTTTTCTTCACTTCGTGCATATATTCACATTCAACCATATGATTCATGCTACAACAAGGAAAAACATTCCTTCCCTTATACCACACTCAAGTAGTTACAAATGAGTTGGCACATGGTTACAAAATAAAAGTTTTCACACGCTACATCAAAATTACACAAAACTGTCAGCTTCCAAATACAATAATTTTCCACTCGTGTGACCTCAAAGTTTTCACTATCATCCACATCACTATCAATGTGTCTCTAACATCCCTTTAACTGTGTAAAACCAGATTCCATCCCGATTAGGAGATATCATCTGATTTCCACAAACCGCTACTCAGGAACACTGCTTGAATACTGCTTTCACCAAAATGCTCATAACTTCCATGAATAAATGAATTAATATCTATGCTCTTAACCATAAACATATAACATATCAAAGAGTATATCCTCAACATTGCATAGCTCCAACTACAATATCCCACATGTGCTAATCAAAACACTGTCTGCTTCTTTGAAAGTCTCCAGAAGATTACTGTGTTGACATCAATGACAATCATAGTCATGAATGCAACAAAAACTACTATAGAATGACTGCCAAACATTCAACATTCATTCCTAACAATATCCCCCATTGGCATTGATGGCAACATAGATGAAAAACATCCAATGTTCCAAAAATCCAATACTGCAACACTGCTGCCCTGACAAATATTTTTGAATCCTCTTAATCAATTAAATCTTGCTTCGTTTTCTTACTCAGCTCTCTCCAACAGATGGTACAAATTTTTTTTCATGTACACTTCTCCCCCATTGACATCAATGATAGAAGTTTCATCATTATGTCAACAACAACTCCAATGTCAAAAGACACTATTTAGAAAATACATTCACTAGAGTCCTCATGACTCAGCTCAGATACACATACTCCCCCATAGAGGAAGTACCAACATCCAGTCCAAAAGAAGGATAAGGCTCATATACCACTGGATGGATGCAACCAACTACATCATTACTCAAAAGTAGGTTGGGGCATAACCCCAAGCATACCTCTAAGATACTCAAATGTATCCTTAGGCAAAGGCTTTGTAAATATGTCTAATATCTACTCCTTTGTGCTTATGTACTCTAGTCTGACTTCTTTCTCAACAACTTTCTCTCTTACTACATGATACTTAATCTTTATATGCTTTGTCTTAGAATTTAATACATGATTCTTAAACATAATAAATGTGCTAATGTTGTCACAATGTGTGACAACAGGCTCAACAAATTTTATTCCAATATCCTTCAACATTTGCTTCATCCAAATTATCTGGTTATAATTTTTTGATGCTGCTACATATTCTACTTCTGCTATGCTCTGTGAGATACAATTTTGCTTCTTACTTAGCCAAGAAACCAATCTTCCTCCAAGGAAAAAGGCTCCACCACTAGTGCTCTTTTTATTATCAACACTACTTCCCCAATCAGCATCGATATATGCACATAGGGTAAAATCATCAAATTTCTCATACCATAATCCATAGTCCATTGTGCCTCTTAAATATCTTAGTATCCTCTTTACTACTGCATAATGTGATTCTCTAGGTTCAGCTTGAAATCTTGCTACAATTCCAATTGAATGTGATATTTCAGGTCTTGTATATGTCAAGTACTGTGATCCTCCAATCATAGATCTGTATTTCTTCTATTCAACTATCGATGCTTCATCTATGCTAGAAGGTTTATGTTTAGTTACCATAGGTGTTCCAACTGGTTTATAGTTCTCCATGCCAAATCTTTTCAACAAGTCATTTAGGTACTTTATCTGACTTACAAAGATACCATCATTGTTTTATGTTATCTGTAATCCCAAAAAGTATTTTATTTCACCAATCATACACATTTCAAATTCTATCTTCATTTCATCAGCAAATTTGTCACTAGTTTCATCTTCTCCTCCAAAAATAATGTCATCAACAAAAATAACTATAATCAACAAACCATTTTCAATTTCTTTTGTGTACAGATTGCTATCAGTTGTTCCTTTTGTAAATCCCAATTTTAACAAATACTTATCCAGTCTTGCATACCAAGTTCTAGGTGCTTGCTTTAGTCCATATAATGCTTTCTTCAATTTACATACCATGTCTCCTTCTTGAGTCAAAGGAAAACCTTTAGGCTGCTCAATGTAGACTTCTTCAAATTCACCATTCAGAAATGTGGACTTCACATCCATCTGATATACTTTGAATTTCTTAAAAGCTACATAGGCCAAAAATATTCTTACTGCTTCAATTCTTGCTACTAGTGAAAAAGTGTCTTCATAGTCAATTCCTTCTTACTGTGAGTATCCCTTACATACCAATCTTGCTTTGTTTCTTACTACTTCTCCTTGTTCATTCATCTTGTTTCTAAATACCTATTTAGTTCCAATAACATTCTTATCTTTAGGTCTAGGGACCAATTCCCATGTCTTGTTCTTTTCAATTTGATCTTGTTCTTCTTTCATAGCATTAATCCAATGTTCATCTTCACAAGCTTCACTAGTAGATTTAGGTTCAATTTGAGAAATCAAAAATAACTATTCTTGTACCTTATTTCGAGTCAGAACTCCTCTCTTAATGCTTCCAATAATCTATTGTATAGGATGATTTCTTGATAAATTCTTTTTAGGTGTCACTATCTCTGATCTCACTTCAGGTGTAGGTTCTTCAATGACTTCATTGTGACTTTCATTCACCAAATCACTGTCAGTCTCATAGAATAGTTCAGTAGTCTCAATGTTAGGCTTAGGGTGAGCTTCTCTGTATGATTCATAATCAAGCATTCTTTCCTAAATTTTGAACTTTTCATCAACTTTAACGTTTGAGCTCTCAACAATAGTTTTAGTTCTCTTATTGTAACATCTATATGCTTTTCTCTTCAAAGAATATCCAAGAAAAATACCTTCATCACTTCTAGGATCAAACTTTCCAACATCATCATCTCTCTTTATATAACATTTTCTTCCAAAAATTCTAAAATACTTAACTGAGGGTGCATGTCCAAACCATAATTCATAGGGTGTCTTGTCTGTGTCTACTCTGATTTGTACTCTATTCATTGTATACACTATTGTGTTCATTGCTTCTCTCTAGAATATCTTCACCAAATCATTCTCAAATAACATAGCTCTTGCTACTTTAGTTACTGATCTATTTCTTCTTTTTGCAATACCATTTTGTTCAGGTGTTCTAGGGGCTGAAAACTGTGTCTTAATGCCATTCACTTCACAAAAGGTGTTAAACTCTCTAGAAGTAAATTCTCCACCTCTATCAGATCTCAAACATTTGATCTTAATTTCAGATTCATTCTCAAATTTATTCTTAATGATCTTAAACTTATCAAATGCTTTAGACTTTTCTTTAAGAAATGCAATCCACATCATTCTTGTAAAATCATCAACAAGAATCATAAAATACCTTTCTCCATAGAATCCTCTAGTCCTGGTAGGACTACTCAGGTCTATATGAACAATCTCCAACTTCTTTGCAGATGTGAGCTTCTTACTAGGAAATGAACTTATCTTCTGCTTAGCCATCACACATTCCTTGCAAATCATGTTAGTAGGCTTCATAATTTTAGGAAAATCCCTTACTGCAAGTGTAGTACTTATTTTCACAATGTTATCAAAGTTTATATGACAAAAATTTCTATGCCATAACCAACTGTCATCAATATTAGTAATCAAACATGTCATCTTAGTAGGATTCAACTAAAATACATTACCTCTGGTTCTAGATCTAGTTCCAATCATATTTTCATTTTTATCCTTTATCACACAAGTTTTCTTAGTAAACCAAACTTGATATCCCTTATCAACTAACTGTCCAACACTCAAAAGATTATGTTTCAATCCATCCACAAAGTAAACATCATTAGTATTAGTCTTTCCATCAAGAGTAATAGATCTTATACCTTTAATCAAACAAGGTGCATTGTTTCCAACTCTAACAACTCCTACATCATAATTGTTAAACTTTATGAACTTTTTCATATCTCCAGTCATATGATGTGAACAACCACTATCTATAATCCAATCAAATTTCTTTTCAACTTGGGAAACTAATGCTTTTTCTTCCTTGACATCAGTTTCAGGATTCTCTCCTTTAATTGCTACAAATCCTATGTCATCATTATTCTTAGTATCACTTTCACTTAGAGTTCTTTCTATACTAGTTTCAATGTTTTCATCATTAGCATAATAACATTCCTTAGATCTTCTAGGCTTGAAATTGTTTCTGTAGTTTTTGACTCTCTTAGGACATTTAGATGCAACATGACCATATTCTTGACAAGTCCAACATTTAAAGATTTTCTTACCTTCTGGTTCTCTCTTCACAAGCAAGGAAATACCTTCTTCAATCTTTCTATCTTCTTCATTTCTAGATCTGCTACCACCAGCATAATCTCCATTCACACAAATGCTTCTTGAAAAAGTAGGGTGAACACTAAGAGCATAGAATGTTGTCTCCATTCTAGGTAAGTCTTTTGATAACCTCAGGTTCATTTCTGTTGCTTCCAATCTTCTAAGAAGAGTCTCTCTCATAAAGTTTGCAGTACAAGGTATAACTTGTTCAATCATCTATGTTGTCTGCTTAAATACAGGAGTCAATGTCCTCAAAATTTTCTATATCACTTCATTCCCTTTCTTTTTTCCTCCACAAGATTTTATCCCTACAAAAATTTCTAACATTCTACCAATATAGCTTCTAACAGATTCATCTTCCATAATTCTTATATCTTTAAATGCACATATCCAATTATGTAATCTAACTATCTTTTCATGTTCATCACCTTCAAAAGTAGAGTGTAAAGCTTTCCAAATTTTATTAATTTTTTCAAACATTTTACCTGACTATACTCATTCTCTGGAAGTGCTGTCAAAAGTGTTTCTCTTGCAAGTATGTTACACATGAATAGATCTCTCTCATCACCAGAACATGTTTCAAGATCATCCTCTTCAATGATAGTCTTATCATTCTTTGTAATCAACCAATAACCTAGTCCTAAATATAGTAGATGTGTCTTCATCTTTTCCTTCCAGTTGTCAAAATTTATTCCATCAAACTTTGGGTTTTCTTTCCTAAAATTTGCCATGGATCTCCTTAAGCTGTTAAACTTCTCTTTCAAGGACCTACTACTCTGATACCAATTGTTAGAAAGTAAAGTCCACCAAGATAACTGAGAGGGGGGGGGGGGGTGAATTAGTTATTAGATAATTATAACTTTTACCAACTTCAACAACATTTAACCATGTAAGCAATATAATTATCAACCATAGAAAGATATTCATACACAATAACATAATGACACAATATATACTGACTAGGGAACCTCTTGATCAAAGAGTAAACCCCGGTGGGAATGATGCCCACAAAAGATGCACTAATATGAATATTCTTTGTGAAAGGATGGACTCTGTTAGGAGTCTTATGAAATACATTCAGTACATATGAATCCCAATTAGGAGATTTTGAGTCCCTGATAAAAGATTATAACCCTGTTAAGAGTTATGGAAGATAGAAGGACCCACTACCCAAACAGCTTCAATGGCAAGATCACTGAACACACTATCCAACTAATCTAAAGATTATTCAACATAATAATATCAAATAAGTTACCTCCTTTCTCATTGTGCCAAGCCACACCAGACCTCAATTTTAGATCTTTGTACTTCACATGTCTTCCTTCACAATTTTGCTTTCACAACTACATTAGCTCTTTTCTTTAGTTCATGCATATATTCACATTCAACCATATAATTCATGCTACAACAAGGAAAAAAATTCCTTCCCTTATACCACACTCAAGTAGTTACAAATGAGTCAGCACACAATTACAAAATAAAAGTTTCCACACGCTACATCAAAATTACACAAAATTGTCGGCTTCCAAATACAATAATTCTCCACTCGTGTGATCTCAAAGTTTGCACTATCATCCACATCACTATCAATGTGTCTCTAAAATCCCTTTAATTGCGCAAAACCAGATTCCATCCTGATTAGGAGATATCATCTGATTTTCAAAAACCGCTACTCAGGAACACTGCTTGAATACTACTTCCACAAAAATGCTCATAACTTCCATGAATAAATGAATTACTATCTGTGCTCTTAACCATAAACATATAACATATCAAAGAGTATATCCTCAACATCACATAGCTCCAACTACAATATCCCACATGCACTAATCAAAACATTGTTTGCTTCTCTGTAAGTCTCTAGAAGATCACTGTGTTGACATCAATGACAATCATAGTCATGAATGTGACAACAACTACTACAGAATGACTGCCAAACATTCAGCATTCATTCCTAACAAGGAGATGGAGGGACATAAGGATCCAAGATGGATGATGAATTAGTAGAGTTAGGAGGGGAAAGTGAACAGACATAAGGGCCCAAGTTGGAAGGAAGATGCGAAGCCCTTAGTATTGGTGGAGGAGGTCCAAGGATGGATGTGGAAGATACAAAAGGATAATCAATAATTTCATCAACATCTATATGACAACCAAGGACATCAACATATTTAGAGTGAGCATTAGGATTTGCAATAGGATCATGAACATCTTGAATAGGAGCAACTTCTCTGATAGGATTGTTCGAAGCTTGAAAAGACTTAGGAAGAGTAGAAAGTGGAAGTGAACATGGAGTGGTAGAACAAGAAGTTGGAAGACTTTGATCTTGACAAGGACCTTTGGATAGCATAAGCATATAATTTTCTCTTGATTTTCAATAGGATTGAAATTGGAAGTAACAACACTATTTTTAATAACTTTAATGGAAGTATCATCTTTGGAAAGTACAAGTGTAGTAAGGTTATTTTGATTTTCAATAAGCTCAACGGTGTAAGTAGTATCTTGATCTTTCTTAGGAGAAGACTTAAGACATGGTGGAATGAATGAGAAAGGGCATAGAGGATCAAAAGAACCATAAAATAGATAAGAGACATCTAGAAAATGTTAGGAGTGAATGAAAATTATTTTGGCACTCATTCTGTAGCAGTTGTTGTTGCATTCATGACTTGGATTGTCATTGATGTCAACACAGTGATATTCTAGATATTAGCAGGAAAGTAGGTATAGTTTTGTTTTGCGCACATGTTGTATTGTAGATTGGATTTTTCATAGTTGATGGTATGTTTTTTTGTGTGTTATTAACCTATGGTTAATAGTGTAAAAAGAAATTCATTCATTTGTGAGAGTTATGAGCATTTTGGTGAAAGCAGTGTTTAGACAGTGTTTCTGTGAAACGATGTTCAGAAATCGGAGGATATCTCTTAGCTGGGATGGAATCTTATTTTGTGTAGTTAAAGGGATGTTGGAGACTCATTAATGATGATGTGGTTCATAGTGCAAACTTCGAGGATATGTTTGGAGAAAGTTACAGTATTTGGAAGCTGACAGTTTTATGTGAATTCTATGTGTAGCATGTAGAATTTATTATTTTGTAATTGAGGACCGACTCATTTGTAATTATTTGAGTTTGGTATATAAGAAGGAATTTTTTCCTTGTTGTAATGTGTACTATGAAGATTGTGATGCGAATAGATGCATGAAGTGAAGAAAAGAGCTAATTCAGTGATGAAGGAAGACTTGTGAGTACAGAGATCTGAAATTGTGATCTTGTGTAGCAGAGAGTGTAGTTTTGGTACAGTGTGAAGGAGGTAATATATTTCATATTATTCTATTGAATAATTCTAAGATCTTTTGGACAGTGGGTTCAGAGATCTTGCATTGAAGCTGTTTGGGCAGCGGGTCCTTCTGTCTTCCATAAACTCTTAACCGGGTTAGAATCTTTTAACATGGATTCAAAATCTCCTAACATGGATTTATATGTACTAAATGTATTTCATAAGACTCCTAACAGGGTCCATCCTCTAACAAGGAACTTTCATATTAGTGCATCATTTTTGTGGGCATCATTCCCACCGGGGTTTACTCTTTTCAAGAGGTTCCCTAGTCAACATATCTTGTGTTATTGTGCAATTGTGTATGGTTATCTTTCTATGGTTGATCAGTACATTACTTATATTGTTTAAAGCTGTTGAATGGTTAAATTATCTGATAAATGATTCACCCCCCCCCTCTAAGTTATCTTGGGGATCTTTACTTTCTAACAATTGGTATCAGAGCAGCAGGTCCTTGAAAGAAAAGTTTAACAACTTAAGGAGATCCATGGTGAATTTTAGAAAAGAAAGCCCTAAGTTTGATGGAGTAAATTTTGATAGCTAGAAAGAATAGATGAAGACACATCTATTGTGTTTAGGACCAAGTTATTGGTTGATTACAAAGAATGAGAAGACTATCATTGAGGAAGACAATCTAGAGGCAGGAACTAAAGATGAACTAGATCTATTCATGTGTAACATACTTGCAAGAGAAGCACTTTTGTTAGCACTACCAAAGAATGAATATAGTCAGGTAAGATGTTTGAAAATATCTCATGCAATTTGGAAAGCTTTACATTCTACTTTTGAAGGTGATGAACATGCAAAGAAGGCTAGATTACATAATTGGATTTGTGCATTTGAAGATATTAGAATGATGGAAGATGAATCTATTAGAAGCTATATTGGTAGGATGTCTGAGATTGTAATAGGAATAAAGTCTTGTGGAGGTGATAAGATAGAGAATGAAGTGATATGGAAAATTCTGAGAACTTTGACACTAGTATTCAAGCAGACAACACAGATGATTGAACAAGTGATACCTTGTACATCAAACTTTTCAAGAGAGACTCTTCTTGGAAGATTAGAAACAACAAAGATGAACTTAAGATTATCAGGAGAGCTACCTAGAATGGAAACAACATTCAGTGCTCTTAACATTAGACCTACAAGGAGTACTAGTGTGAATGGAGATTATGCCAGTAGTAGCAAATTTGAGGAAGATAAGAAGATTGAAGAAGGTATTGCATTACTTGTAAAAAGAGAAGCACATGGTAAGAAAATCTTTAAATGTTGGAATTGTCAAGAATATGGTCATTTTGCATCTAAATGTCCTAAAAGAGTTAAGAAGTATAGAAGCAACTTTAAACCTAGAAGATCTAAAGAATGTTATTATGCAAATGATGAAGATCTTGAAGCAGGAATTGAAAAACATTTAAGTGACAGTGATAATGATAACTTTGAGGAAATAGGATTTGTAGCAATTAAAGAAGAAAGTTCTGAATCTGATAAAAGGGAAGAAAAAGAATTAGTTTCACAAGTTGAAAAGAAATTTGATTGGATTATAGACAGTGGTTTTTCACATCATATGATTGGAGATAAAAGAAAGTTTGTTAAGTTAGATAATTATGATGGAGGAATTGTTAGGGTTGGTAACAATGCACCTTGTTTGATTAAGGGTATAGGATCTATTACTCTTGATGGAAAGACTAACATTGATGATGTTTACTTTGTTGATGGATTGAGACATAATCTACTAAGCGTTGGACAATTGGATGATAAGGGTTATCAAGTTTGGTTTTCTAAGAAAACTTGTGTGATAAAAGATAAAGATGGAAATCTGATTGGAAAAGGATCCAGAACAAGAGGTAATGTATTTCAGTTGAATCCTACTGAGATGACATGTTTGATAACTAGGATTGATGACAATTGGTTATGGCATAAAAGGTTTTGTCATATAAACTTTGATAATATTGTCAAGGTGAGCACTACACTTGCGGTAAGAGATTTACCTAGAATTATGAAACCTACTAACATGATTTGCAAAGAATGTATGATGGCAAAGCAAAAAAGGAGTTCATTTCCCAACAAGAAGCTCACATCGACAGAGAAGCTGGAGATTGTTCATATAGACTTGAGTGGTCCTACTAGGACTAGAGGATTCTATGGAGAAAGGTATTTTATGATTCTTGTTGATGATTTTACAAGAATAATGTGGATTGCATTTTTGAAAGAAAAATTTGAAGCATTTGATAAATTTAAGATCATGAAAAGAAAAATTGAGAATGAATCTGGAATGAAGATTAAGTGTCTAAGATCTGATAGAGGTGGTGAATTTACATCTAGAGAGTTTAACACCTTTTGTGAAATGAATGGTATTAAGAGACAACTTTCAGCCCCTAGAACACCAGAACAAAATGGTATTGCAGAAAGAAGGAACAGGTCAATAACTGAAGCAGCAAGAGCTATGTTGTTTGAAAATGATTTGGCTAAGACTTTTTGGAGAGAAGCAGTGAACACAACAGTATACACTATGAACAGAGTACAAATCAGAGTAGATACAAACAAGACACCTTATGAATTATGGTTTGGACATACACCCTCAGTTAAGTATTTTAGAATTTTTGGAAGTAAATGTTATATAAAGAGAGATGATGATATAGGAAAGTTTGATCCTAGAAGTGATGAAGGAATATTTCTTGGATATTCTTTAAAAAGAAAAGCATATAGATGTTATAACAAGAGAACTAAGACTATTGTTGAAAGTGAAAATGTAAAATTTGATGAGAAGTTTAAAATTCAGGAAAGAATGCTTGATTATGAATCTAATGGAGAAGCACAACCTCAGCCTAACATTGAAAATGCAAAATTATTTTTTGAAACTAACAGTGATTTGCTAAATGAAAGTCATACTGAAGAAAATAGAGAAGAAAATAGAGAAGAAAATAGAGAAGAAAGCAGAGAAGAATCTACAATCGGAACAAGATCAGTAACTATGACATCTAACAGGTATACTTCAAGACATCACCCTGTTGAGCAAGTTATTGGAAGTTTAGATAGAGGAGTTTTGACTCGAAATAAGGTACATTTATGTTTGATTTCTCAAATTGAACCTAAGACTACTAATGAAGCTTGTGAAAATGAACATTGGATTAATGCTATGAAAGAAGAACTAGAGCAGATTGAAAAAAACAAGACATGGGAATTGGTCCCTAGACCCGAAGACAAGAATGTGATTGGAACAAAGTGGGTATTCAGAAACAAGATGAATGAACAAGGAGAAGTGATAAGAAAAAAATCAAGATTGGTATGTAAAGGATATTCACAACAAGAAGGAATTGACTATGAAGAAACTTTTGCACCTGTGGCTAGACTTGAAGCAGTGAGAATGTTTCTAGCATATGCAACTTACAAGAAATTCAGAGTGTATCAGATGGATGTGAAGTCAACATTTTTGAATGGTGAATTGGAATAAGAAGTCTACATTGAGTAGCCTAAAGGTTTTCCTTTGACACAAGAAGGAGATATGGTATGTAAGTTAAAGAAAGCTTTATATGGATTAAAACAAGCACCTAGAACCTGGTATGCAAGATTGGATAAGTATTTATTGAAATTGGGATTTATAAAAGGAACAACAGATAGTAACTTATACACAAAAGAAATTGAGAATGGTTTATTGGTTATAGTTATATTTGTTGATGATATTATCTTTGGAGGAGAAGATGAAGCTAGTGAAAAATTTGCAGATGAAATGAAGACTGAATTTGAGATGAGCATGATTGGAGAAATGAAATATTTTTTGGGATTATAGATAACACAAAGCAAGGAAGGTATATTTGTAAGTCATACTAAGTATTTGAATGACTTATTGAAAATATTTGGAATGGAAGATTCTAAACCTGTTGGAACACCTATGGTAACCGGACATAAGCTATCTAGCAAAGATGAGACACCAGCAGTTGAGTAGAAAAAGTACAGATCTATGATTGGAGGATTGCAGTACTTGACACATACAAGACTTGATATAGCACATTCAGTGGGAATTGTAGCAAGATTTCAAGCAGAACCTAGAGAATCACATTATGCAGCAGTAAAGAGGATACTGAGATATCTGAAAGGAACAATGGATTATGGATTATGGTATGAGAATTCTGATGATTTTATTTTATGTGCCTATACTGATGCAGATTGGGGAGGCAACATTGATGACAAGAAAAGCACCAGTGGTGGAGCCTTTTTTCTTGGAGGAAAATTGGTCTCTTGGCTAAGTAAGAAGTAGAATTGTACTTCACAAAGCACAACAGAAGCAGAATATGTTGCAGCAGCAAATAATTATAATTAGATTATTTGGATGAAGCAGATGTTGAAGGATATTGGAATAAAGTTTGATGAGCCTATTGTTATACATTGTGATAACACTAGTACAATGAGTATGTCAAAAAATCCTATTTTACATTCTAAGACTAAACATATTGACATCAAGTATCATGTTGTAAGAGAGAAAGTTGCAGAAAAAGAAGTAAGATTGGAGTACATAAGTACAAAGGAGCAGATAGCAGATATATTTACAAAGCCTTTACCTAAGGATAAATTTGTGTATCTGAGAGGTATGCTTGGGGTTATGCCCCAACCTATTTTTGAGAATTGATGTAGATGATTGCATCTGTCTAGTGGTATATGAGCCCTATCTTTCTTCTGGATTGGATGTTGGAACTTCCTCTATGGGGGAGTTTATGAGCTGAGTCATGAGGACTCTTGTTATTGTATTTTTCTGAAAAGTGTCTTTTGACATTAAGTTTTTGTTGACTTAGTGATGGAATTTCTATCATTGATGTCAATGGGGGAGAGATATACATGAAAAACATTATGGATTGTATGAGAGAGCTGAATAGGAAAATGAAGTAAGATTTGATTTGATATTTTGCAGTGATGTTGCAGTATTGGATTTTTGGAACATTGGATGTTTTTCATCTATGTTGCCATCAATGCCAATGGGGGAGATTGTTAGGAATGAATGCAAAGTATTTTGGCAGTCATTCTGTAGCAGTTGTTGTTGCATTCATGACTTGGATTGTCATTGATGTCAACACAGTGATATTCTGGATATTAGCAGGAAAGTAGGTACAATTTTGTTTTGCACACATGTTGTATTGCAGATTGGCTTTTGCACAGTTGATGGTATGTTCTTTGGTGTGTTATTAACCTATGGTTAATAGCACAAAAAGAAATTCATTGATTTGTGAGAGTTATGAGCATTTTGGTGAAAGCAGTGTTTAGACAGTGTTTCTGTGAAGTGATGTTTGAAAATCGGAGGATATCTCTTAGCTGGGATGGAATTTGATTTTGTGTAGTTAAAGGGATGTTTGAGAATTATTAATGATGATGTGGTTCACAATGTAAACTTTGAGGATATGTTTGGAGAAAGTTACAGTATCTGGAAGCTGACAGTTTTATGTGAATTCTGTGTGTAGCGTGTAGAATTTATTATTTTGTAATTAATGACCGACTCATTTGTAATTATTTGAGTTTGGTATATAAGAAGGAATTTTTTCCTTGTTGTAATGTGTACTATGAAGATTGTGATGCGAATATATGCATGAAGTGAAGAAAAGAGCTAATTCAGTGATGAAGGAAGACTTGTGAGTACAGAGATCTAAAATTGTGATCTTGTGTAGCAGAGAGTGCAGTTTTGGCATAGTGTGAAGGAGGTAATATATTTCATATTATTCTATTGAATAATTCTAAGATCTTTTGGACAGTGGGTTCAGAGATCTTGCATTGAAGCTATTTGGGCAGTGGGTCCTTCTGTCTTCCATAAACTCTTAACCGGGTTAGAATCTTTTAACAGGGATTCAAAATCTCCTAACAGGGATTTATATGTACTGAATGTATTTCATAAGACTCCTAATAGGGTCCATCCTCTAACAAGGAACTTTCATATTAGTGCATCATTTTTGTGGGCATCATTCCCACCGGGGTTTACTCTTTTCAAGAGGTTCCCTAGTCAACATATCTTGTGTTATTGTGCAATTGTGTATGGTTATCTTTCTATGGTTGATCAGTACATTACTTATATTGTTTAAAGTTGTTGAATGGTTAAATTATCTGATAACTAATTCACCCCCCCCCCTCTCAGTTATCTTGGGGATCTTTACTTTCTAACAGAAAAAGATTGGATGACATGGAGGGTTCTTGATCTTGATCCTTCTTTATGTTATTTTCTTTATTGTTTTTAGAGTCCTCTTGACATGGAGCCACTTCTAAGGACAAGGAAGCATGTTGGAATTGTATGGAAGACTTTGGAAGAGATGGCGAAGGACTAGCTGAAGTAGGCATTATAGCGTATAAAGGCTTAGGCTCTTTAGGTTTAGCATTATTGAAAGTATTTGCAACCAAGTGAAGGTTAGCTTGAGTTTCTTTAAGAGGTAGCCCTTGAGGACAATTATAGGGAACTACATGAAAAGTATTAGGACCTTTTTTGGATGAAGGATTTGTGAAAGATTTGAAAGACTTGGAAGCTTTAGGAAATGTATGGGTATTGGAGGAAGTAGGGGATGAAAGGGAACCATCACAAGACAAAGGTCCATCATTAACATAATCTTCCTCAAGAGTGTAATCTTTATTTTCCACATGAGAGTTCTTAGAGGATACATTATTATAGTATTTATGTTTATAATCAGCGTGGTAAGCTTTCTCTTCCTCAAGTGAAGTAGATGTATCATCTAGGTATTGTTCACAGAAATCATCAAAGTCTCTTTCAAAATCAAAATCATATGGATCACCATCATGATATATCCAATGTGATGTTAGGAATGAATGCTAGATGTTGGCAGTCATTCTATAGTAGTTGTTGTTGCATTCATGACTATGATTGTCATTGATGTCAACACAATGATCTTCTGGAGACTAGCAGAGAAGTAGATAATGTTTTGATTAGCACACATGGGATATTGTAGTTAGAGCTATGCAATGTTGAGGTTATACTTTTTGATATGTTATATGTCTATGGTTAAGAGCACAGACAATAATTCATTGATTCATGAAAGTTATGAGCATTTTGGTAAAAGCAATATTCAGGCAGTGTTCCTGAGTAGTGGTTTGCGGAAATTAGATGATATCTCCTAATCGGGATGGAATCTAGTTTTGCAGAGTTAAAGGAAAGTTTGAGACACATTGATGGTGATGTGGTTCATAGTGCAAACTTTGAGGTTGCACGAGTGAAGAGATATTGCATTTGGAAGCTGACAGTTTTGTGTAATTTTGATGTAGCGTATGGAAACTTTTATTTTGTAATTGTGTGCTGACTCATTTGTAATTATTTGAGTGTGGTATAAAGGAAGGAATGTTTTTCCTTATTTTATGTAGTTAAAATGTGAAAGAAGTGTGAGCATGGTTTGGTTGGATGTGAATGTAAGCATGAAGTGAAGAAAAGAGCCTAAGAGATTGTGAAAATGAAATTGTGAAGGAAGACATGCGAAGTACAGAGATCTAGAATTGAGGTTTGGTGTAGCAGTGAGTGCGGTTTGACATAGTAAGGAGGTAACATATTTCATATTATTCTATTGAATAATATTAAGGTTATTTGGACAGTGTGTTCAGTGATCTTACCCTGAAGCTGTTTGGGCAGTGGGTCCTTCTATCTTCCATAACTCTTAATAGAGTTAGAATATTCTAACAAGGATTCAAAATCTCCTAACAAGGATTTATATGTACTGAATGTATTTCATAAGACTCCTAACAGAGTCCATCCTTTCACAAGAAATATTCATATTAGTGCATCTTTTGTGGGCATCATTCCCACCGGGGTTTACTCTTTGATCAAGAGGTTCTCTAGTCAACATATCTTGTGTTATTGTGTCATTGTGTATGAATATCTTTGTATGGTTAGTAATTGCATTGTTTACATGGTTAAATGCTATTGAATATGTTAAAAGTTATAATTATCTGATAACTGATTCACCACCCCCCTCTCAGTTATCTTGGTGGACTTTACTTTCTAGCAATTGGTATCAGAGCAGTAGATCCTTAAAAGGAAAGTTTAACAACTTAAGGAGATCCATGGCGAATTTCAAGAAAGAAAGCCGTAAGTTTGATGGAGTAAATTTTGAATGCTAGAAGGAAAAGATGAAGACACATCTATTGTGTTTAGGACCAAGCTATTGGTTGATTACAAAGAATTATAGGACTATAATTGAAGAAGATAGTCTTGAAACAAGTTCTAAAGATGAGGTAGATCTATTCATGTGTAACATACTTGCAAGAGAAGCACTCTTGACAGCACTTCCGGAGAATGAATACAGTCAGGTAAAATGTTTTAAGAAATGTAATGAAATTTGGAAAGCTTTATACTCTACTTTTGAAGGTGATGAACATGCAAAAAGAGCTAGATTACATAATTGGATATGTACATTTGAAGATATTAGAATGATGGAAGATGAATCTGTTAGAAGCTATATTGGTAGAATGTCAGAAATTGTTGCAGGGATAAAATCTTGTGGAGGATCAAAGATAGAGAATGAAGTGATATGGAAAATTCTGAGGACATTGACTCCTGTATTTAAGTAGACAATATAGATGATTGAAAAAGTTATACCTTGTACTACAAACTTTATAAGAGAGACTCTTCTTGGAAGATTGGAAGCAGCAGAGATGAACCTGAGGTTATTAGGAGACTTACCTAGAATGGAGACAACATTTAGTGCTCTTAGTATTCATCCTACTTTGTCAAGAAGTACCAGTGTGAGTGGAGATTATGCAAGTAGCATCAGATCTAGAAATGAAGAAGATAAGAATATTGAAGAAGGTATTGCCTTGCTTGTGAAAAGAGAACCAGATGGTAAGAAAAATTTTAAATGTTGGACTTGTCAAGAATATGGTCATTTTGCATCTAAATGTCCTAAGAGAGTTAAGAAGTACAGAAATAATTTCAAGCCTAGAAGATCTAAGGAATGTTATTATGCTAATGATGAAGATCTTGAAGCTAGTATAGAAAGAACTTTAAGTGAAAGTGATACTGAGAATAATGATGAAATAGGATTTCTAGCAATTAAAGAAGAAAATTCTAAATCTGATGTTAAAGAAGAAAAAGCATTAGTTTCCCAAGTTGAAAAGAAAGCTGATTGGATTATAGATAGTGGTTGTTCATATCATATGACTAGAGATATGAAGAAGTTCATAAAGTTTAACAATTATGATGGAGGAGTTGTTAGAGTTGGTAACAATGCACCTTGTTTGATTAAAGGTATAGGATCTATTGCTCTTGATGGAAAGACTAATATTGATGATGTTTACTTTGTTGATGGATTGAAACATAATCTTTTGAGTGTTGGATACTTAGTGGATAAGGGATATCAAGTTTGGTTTACTAAGAAAACTTGTGTGATAAAGGATAAAGATGGAAATCTAATTGGAACTAGATCTAAAACCAGAGGTAATGTATTTCAATTGAATCCTACTAAGATGACATGCTTGATTACTAAAATTGATGACAGTTGGTTATGGCATAGAAGGTTTTGTCATATAAAATTTGATAACATTGTGAAAGTAAGTACTACACTTGCAGTAAGGGATTTTCCTAAAATTATGAAGCCTACTAACATGATTTGCAAAGAATGTGTGATGGCTAAGCAGAAGAGAAGTTCATTTCCTAGTAAGAAGTTCACATCGGCAAAGAAGTTGGAGATTGTTCATACAGACTTGAGCGGTCCTACCAGGACTACAGGATTCTATGGAGAAAGGTATTTTATGATTCTTGTTGATGATTTTACAAGAATGATGTGGATTGCATTTCTGAAAGAAAAATCTGAAGCATTTGATAAGTTTAAGATCATTAACAATAAAGTTGAGAATGAATCTGGAATGAAGATTAAATGTTTGAGATCTAATAGAGGTGGAGAATTTACTTCTAGAGAGTTTAACACTTTTTGTGAAGTGAATGGTATTAAGAGATATTTTTCAGCCCCTAGAACACCTAAACAAAATGGTCTTGTAGAAAGAAGAAACAGGTCAGTAACTGAAGCAGCAAGAGCTATGTTATTTGAGAATGACTTTGCGAAGACATTTTGGAGAGAAGCAATGAATACAATAGTATATACAATGAACAGAGTACAAATCAGAGCAGAAACAGATAAGACACCTTATGAATTATGGTTTGGACATGCACCCTCAGTTAAGTATTTTAGAATTTTTGAAAGCAAATGTTATATAAGGAGAGATGATGATATTGGAAAGTTTGATCCTAGAAGTGATGAAGGTATTTTTCTTGGATATTCTTTGAAGAGAAAAGCATATAGATGTTACAATAAGAGAACTAAAACTATTGTTGAGAGCACAAATGTTAAAGTTGATGAGAAGTTTAAAATTCAGGAAAGAATGCTTGATTATGAATCTAATGAAGAAGCTAATCCTCAGCCTAACATTGAAACTACTGAATTATTCTATGAGATTGACAGTGAATTGTTGAATGAGAATCATACTGCAGAAGAAACCAGAGAAGACTCTAAAGAAGAATCTACAGTTGAAGCAAGATTTGTGACTATGACACCAAACATATATCTATCTAGAAATCATCCTATTAAACAAGTTATTGGAAGTTTGGACAGAGGAGTTATGACTAGAAATAAGGTACATTTATGTTTGATTTCTCAAATTGAACCTAAATCTACTAATGAAGCTTGTGAAGATGAACATTGGATTACTGCTATGAAAGAAGAACTAGATCAAATTGAAAAGAACAAGACATGGGAATTGGTTCCTAGACCTAAAGACAAGAATGTGATTGAAACTAAATGGGTATTCAGAAACAATATGAATGAACAAGGAGAAGTAGTAAGAAACAAAGCAAGATTAGTATGTAAGGGATACTCGTAGCAAGAAGGAATTGACTATCAAGAAACCTTTGCACCAGTAGCAAGACTTGAAACATTAAGAATGTTTTTGGCTTATGCAGCTTTTAAGAAATTCAAAGTGTATCAGATGGATGTGAAGTCCGCATTTCTAAATGGTGAATTAGAAGAAGAAGTCTACATTGAGCAGCCTGAAGGTTTTCCTTTGACTCAAGAAGGAGATATGGTATGTAAACTGAAGAAAGCATTATATGGACTAAAGCAAGCACCTAGAACTTGGTATGCTAGATTGGATAAGTATTTGTTGAAATTGGGATTTACTAAAGGAACAACAGATAGTAATCTATACACAAAAGAAATTGAAAATGGATTGTTAGTTATAGTTATTTTTGTTGATGACATTATCTTTGGAGGAGAAGATGAAGCTAGTGACAAATTTGTTGATGAAATGAAGACTGAATTTGAAATGAGCATGATTGGTGACATGAAATACTTTTTGGGATTATAGATAATATAGAACAATGATGGTATCTTTGTTAGCCAAAAAAAGTACTTGAATGATTTGTTGAAAAGATTTGGAATGGAAAACTGTAAACCAGTTGGAAAACCTATGGTTACAGGACACAAACTATCGAGCAAAGATGAAACACCAGCAGTTGAGCAGAAGAAATATAGATCCATGATTGGAGGATTACAGTACTTAACACACACTAGACCGGATATACAAAATTTAGTTGGAATGGTAGCAAGATTTCAAGTTGAACCTAGAGAGTCACATTATGCAGCAGTAAAGAGGATATTGAGATATTTAAGAGGCACAATGGACTATGGATTGTGGTATGAAAAATCTAATGATTTTACCCTATGTGCATATACAAATGCTGATTGGGGAGGTAGTGTTGATGATAAGAAAAGCACCAGTGGTGGAGCCTTTTTTCTTGGAGGAAGATTGGTTTCTTGGTTGAGCAAGAAGCAGAATTGTATTTCATAGAGTACAACAAAAGCATAATATGTAGCAGCAACAAACAATTGTAACCAGATAATTTGGATGAAGTAGATGCTGAAGGATATTGGAATTAAGTTTTTTGAGCCTGTTATCATGCATTATGAAAACACCAACATAGTCAGTATGTCTAAGAATCCTATATTGCATTCTAAAACTAAGCATATAGAGATCAAGTATCATGTTGTAAGAGAGAAAGTTGCTGAGAAAGAAGTTAGACTGGAGTACATAAGCACAAAGGAATAGATAGTAGACATATTTACAAAGCATTTGCCTAAGGATACATTTGAGTATCTAAGAGGTATGCTTTGGGTTATGCCCCAGCCTACTTTTGAGTAATGATGTAGTTGATTGCATCCGTCTAGTGGTATATGAGCCCTATTTTTTCTGGATTGGATGTTGGTACTTCCTCTATGGGGGAGTATGTGTATCTAAGCTGAGTCATGAGGACTCTTGTGAATGTATGCTCTGAAACTGTGTCTTTTAACATTGAGTTGTTGTTGACATAGTGATGAAATTTCTATTATTGATGTCAATTGGGGAGAAGTGTACATGAAAAACCCTATGTACCATCTGTTGGAGAGAACTGTATAGGAAAATGAAGCAAGATTTGATTGATGAAGAGGATTTGAAGAATTTTCAAAGCATCAGTGTAGCAGTGTTGCAGTATTGAATTTTTGGAACATTGGATGTTTTTCATCTATGTTGCCATCAATTCCAATGGGGGAGATTGTTAGGAATGAATGCTAGATGTTGGCAATCATTCTGTAGTAGTTGTTGTTGCATTCATGACTATGATTGTCATTGATGTCAACACAGTGATCTTCTGGAGACTAGCAGAGAAGTAGACAATGTTTTGGTTAGTGCACATGGGATATTGTAGTTGGAGCTATGTGATGTTGAGGTTATACTCTTTGATATGTTATATGTCTATGGTTAAGAGCACAGATAATAATTCATTGATTCATGAAAGTTATGAGCATTTTGGTAAAAGCAATATTCAGGCAGTGTTCCTGAGTAGCAGTTTGTGGAAATCGGATGATATCTCCTAATCGGGATGGAATCTAGTTTTGCGCAGTTAAAGGGAAGTTTGAGACACATTGATGGTGATGTGGTTCATAGTGAAAACTTTGAGGTCACACAAGTGAAGAGATATTGCATTCGGAAGCTGACAGTTTTGTGTAATTTTGATGTAGCGTATGGAAACTTTTATTTTGTAATTGTGTGCTGACTCATTTGTAATTATTTGAGTGTGGTATAAAGAAAGGAATATTTTTCCTTATTGTATGTAGTTAAAATGTGAAATGAGTTTGAGCATGGTTTGGTTTCATGTGAATGTAAGCATGAAGTGAAGAAAAGAGCCTAAGAGATTGTGAATACAAAATTGTGAAGGAAGACATGCGAAGTACAGAGATCTGGAAGTGAGATTTGGTGTAGCAGTGAGTGCAGTTTTGCATAGTAAGGAGGTAACATATTTCATAGTATTCTACTGAATAATATTAAGGTTATTTGGACAATGTGTTCAATGATCTTACCCTGAAGTTGTTTGGGCAGTGGGTCTTTCTATCTTCCATAACTCTTAACAGAGTTAGAATCTTTTAACAGGGATTCAAAATCTCCTAATAGGGATTTATATGTACTGAATGTATTTGATAAGACTCCTAACAAAGTCCATCCTTTCATAAGGAATATTCATATTAGTGCATCTTTTGTGGGCATCATTCCCACCGGGGTTTACTCTTTGATCAAGAGGTTCCCTAGTCAACATATCTTGTGTTATTGTGTTATTGTGTATGAATATCTTTGTATGGTTAGTAATTGCATTTCTTACATGGTTAAATTTTGTTGAAGATGTTAAAAGTTATAATTATCTGATAACTGATTCCCCCCCCCCACTCTTAGTTATCTTGGTGGACTTTACTTTCTAACATGTGACGACCCATTTCTAGTAAGCACAAGCACATGACAAGGACAATTCTTAGGAATAGAGGTGTCATAGGTATCACTACATTGTTCATCATCATAGTCATCAAAGATGGGTGTGTCACTCTTCGTGGAAGAGGTATCACAAGGATTGTCATGTTGCTCATCATGGTATGTCTTGAGAAGAGAAGTAAGACTCTTGGGAGAAGTAGAAGAGGAATGAGATTGTGAAGAAGAGGAAAGTGAAGACCTAGTGGAGGAAGAAGACTTGGAAGATGATGAATGATAATAATTTTTAGAAGAGTCATGGTAAGACTTGGAAGATGAGGAAGGACGAGAAGACTTAGAAGATGAAAAATGTTTGGAAGAAGGAGATCGTGACATGATCATGTCTATGATCCTAGAAAAGGCGTCTGATTCATTCAAATTTTATTTTATTTTTGTTATAATTGTATCACCTATGCCACATCTAGAAGGACTATTGGAGGAATAAAACTCTTCGAATTGAGCAATGAGTTCAAGATCATCTATTTTCAAGAGAGGTTCCATAACAAGATAGTTGAAATTCATGGTTCTGGAAGAGGATGAGTCAAGCATGGAAGTGATAGAAGAGATATAAAGAAGAAGGTAGACTAGATAATAAGAGGAAAAGAATCAAGAAGATGTGAAGATTTTAGGAAGAAGAGTAAGAAGCATGAAGGAAGAAGAGAAAGGATGGAAATGGGAAACTAGGAAGACATGGGAAATATGGAAGAAAGAAGATCAAGATCCATTTTGTGCAACTTGATACCATTTAAGTTCATTTGGATATTGAGCAACATGTCATAGCACTATTGGGGAGATCTTTGAAGTTTTTGTCACTCAGGAACTTAGATTTATTCATTTTAATTGATCACATAAATACATCAACAAATTTTCATCATTGATCAAGCACATAAGATAGAAATCAAGGAGTTCAAGCAAACAAATGTCTTCAAAAAATGAGCAAGGGACAAAGCAACCTTGCACATGAACAAGAATAGTGACTTAGTGTAGACACCTAAAAATACTTAGAAAATAAAAGTATTTTTATTTTTTTTAAAAACCCTGATGACATCATCATTTGTTAATTAATTAATTTATTTTTATGCCATTAAATCCCTTTATCTTAATTAAAAATATTTAATTAAGAAATCCCTCCCAAAAATATTTAAATCTTATTTAAACACCTTTTCCCTATTTATTAATTATTTAATTAATAAATTGACCAAAAAATAAATAATTTATTTATTTTTACCCAAAACCTTAGAAATATCCTAAAGATCACTAACCTCTTATAGAATCTCCTAATCCCACTTTAATTTTAATTAAAGGAGGATTTACCCATTTCCTAGCCTAATCCCAACTCAAAAATATTTAAATAAGTTTAAATATTAAATCCTCATATTTATTAAATATATTTAATAAATATCCTCAAAACCTAAAACCTTTAAATAAATAAGTATTTATTTATTTCCCTATATCCCTAATTTACCCTAGGAAAACTCTAGACTCTTCTATAACTTTCCTAATCCTTCCCTAAACCCATTTAGGGGAAATTACCTACTTTCCCTAAGCTAATCTAAGTCTCCTTTGACTCCTAGTCAAACCCTTCCCCTAATGAGCCTCAAACTCATTAAAGCCTTTGAGATGAATAAACATTTATTTGTTTCTTGAATTCCTTTTTTATCCTAGAAAACCCTAGACTCTTCTAGAAGAATTCAATCCTTATCTTTGACCTAAACTCAACCCCTAACCTTACCCCTAACCCTGACTCAACCTCCTAACCCAACCCTTTCCAAAATCCTATAAATACTCCTCATTTCTAAGGGCAAATATGCAACTTTTCATTCAATTAATAAGCATTGTTATAATGTTAAAATAGCTCTAAATCATTTAGCTAAGATCACTAATTGTTAGTTTAGTGCATTTTCAAGCTTTCTTAACTCACATCTTAGCATAGAACTAATGGATTAACTTAGTTTAATTTCTATTTATGCATCATTATCACATCTATTTTGGGTTTAAAATCTACTTAATCATATTAGTTGCATAAATTTGAGTTCTTGAGGCCTTAGGGGCAATTTTGGGTGTTCTACCCAATATTGTGCCACTTATGGGGTTCTCATGAATCTCCATCCCTTCAAATCTACATTAGGAACATGCTCCAAGTGCTTTGAGAGCATACCCACATTCTTTTTATTTGAGAAAATCAAACAGTGCATGGGTGCTTTCTATTTAAGCTCAATCTGAATGACTTTGTGAATTACTATTTGTTTTTTGTTAGGTATATGTTGTTTAGGCTAACGTTTGACATGTCTACGCCTTTCAAAATAGATTAGGTTTGCATCGATCACACTTAGTATGCTACTCCTTAAAGATTCTACTTGTGTATGTTCTCAAAATGTTTTTCCAATCACGCACATAGTCCTAGCAAATAAAAATTTGGTTGCACTATGGTTCTTAGTAATGGTTTGATTCTGCAACTTTTTGCAATTTCAAGAGGGTGAACTCCAATCCAGGCACACCAAGATTTTGACACATTTTGAGAATTTAATCAATCAGAGATGCTGAGGAGATCTAACAACCCAACAAGAAACTACACTTGTGGAGATTTCTTCCACAAGGATATTTATATAGTGGTTGTTGCTACCACGATGAAAATGGCTATTACGACTTGAGGTTCCATCCACATGGTTTACCCAATAAAGGGAGTGTCCACTATAGTTAACCCTCTCTAACAAGGTGACTCACAAAAAGGAGCACATGGGGACTTAGTTCAGATTCAAGGATTTGAGTTTCTGATGCTACCCAAAAATGGAACAGAACATAATCCTCTAGCCTCTTCACTTCACCCAAACATAACAAATAGATTTATTTACATGCTAAGATTGAAACCACCTCACCAAGGTTCATGATGTCAACAACAATGTCTACTGAGCTCTCTAAGTGGGTCCAAGAGAGAACGTATCGATCAATGTTGAGGACCAAACCTATAACACCCTCTCCGATGATTATACTTGGATTGTTTGATTTGGACATTTTACATTATGATGATTAGAGCTATGTATTCACATTTATGTTATGATGATATGCTTATCAAGATATACTCATCTATAATTATTGTTTATTAAATTGGAAATCATTCATCTTGTATATACTTATGAAGATTTAAAGAGCTAACCCAAGGATTTGGAAGCTAACCATTATATATATGTGATGCCTCATGCTTAATGTATATGTGATTGATGTGTTTTCATGACTCAGGATGAAGTCATAGTTACTCACTTAGTTGAGGTCCACACGATGTATCGATCCTGGTCATCTATTTGCATATGTCTTATTATGTATCTATGCACATGTATCTCTTCTCAGTGATGCAGACCTGCAAGTACTAGGCATCGTCTCCACTTGGCTTCACAAGTCTGAGTGATCCCTCAAAATCCTTGATCATTGTTGTTGTTTGGAGATGGTCCATAGTTCACACATGGGAAAATCTTATAGCTTTGATTATTTTTCCCAATCTCTTGGTTTGGTTTTGGGTTGATTTGAGTTCCTTATTTTATATAACCTTTGATTTCGGTCTCATTTATTTGGTTGTGAGATATGTAGGATAATGATGTTATTTTCTCTCTCTATGTGTTAATCGAATATACAAAGTGTGCATATATGGGTGCACACATATATGCATACCTGTATATATTCATTTATTGATGTGTTTGTAATTATGTTCCTATGAGCATATTAGTTATAATCATGATTCTATTTATTTTTATGTATAATGTGGCTTTAGATAAATATAATAAATACAAAGTGAATAAACACAAATAATAAAATTAATATAAAAGTAAATAAATGTAATTACCTACTCCTATATTATAGACTCTCTCTCTCTCTCTCTCTCTCTCTCTTGTTCATATAGAGGGTGGGAGTGGAACTCAAGACCTGTAGTTTGTAAGGGGTCCCAAGTTGCCATTGGGTTAGTGACTTCCTTGAGAAGCACACCCATATATATTGTATTTATATAAGAGTTAGTTGCTATTAGTTATAGTAATAATAATAATGAAACTATGTTATTTTCATGGATGGTAAATATGTTTGGTAAATTTTATTACCTTAGTTAAGTAACTTAGTAAATTTATTCTTAAAATAAAATTAACTATTGTCTTCCTTGAATTAAGGGGAAATAAATCTAAAAATATTATTAATATTATTTATCCCTTCACGGGAATAGATCTACTAATTATATTTATCCTAAACTATTAACTAATAGATAGTTGGGATAGTTGCATCGATTGATTTTCCCATGCAACTAGTCCCTCCAATCTATTTACAGGAGATATTCCTATGTGAGAGGGGAGTGGGTATAGGAAATGGGATTTAAGGAGAGGCCATATTTTTTGGATAGAATAAGAAAGCTATAGTTTTGAGAAGAAAGAATTTATTATTCTCTAAGAGGATCGTGAATTAGATTGCTTCTTGAAGAGGCTGGAGTTTGTTTGCAGGAGTCTAAAGAAGTAATTGAATTAGGCTGAGACCTCTTGGATCTTCCTCTCCCCAACAATTGTTGCTTCACAGGACTCTAGGTAGGATCTATCCTGGAGATGATCCTTCTATTTGTTTACTTGTTTGCATTGCTATTCGTGTCTTATTGTTAATTTGTGTAATTTAATAATTTAATTGAGCACTATTTCTTTATGTTTTAGATATTGTAATGAATTGTCTTTTAGATTAAATAAGTGAGTTTTGTTGAAGAGAAATATGCTCACACTTGGTTATGATATTCTAAAAATTAACTCCAGATTTATCTTCTTCACATTCTTCCTTTTCCGAAACATATTTAAGTTTTTAATTTGGTTAACGTATGTGAAAGTTATAGTTATTTTAAGTCAATGTTATTTTATTGAAATGTATAAGCAGCTAGATATTTATCTAGTATAGTTGCAAATGTAGTTGTCCATAAAAGAAATTTCTAAATTTAACAATTACCACAAATTTTAATAGAGTATGAATATTTAAAAATATGGTTATTTTGTTTAATATAAATTAACACTAGATAAAAAGAAATATTATCTTTTGGATAATATTATGGCTCTAAGTTTTCTGTGTGATTGGTGTATATGCTTCTTGATTTAAGCATTGTGTTTTTATTTTATTTTATTTATAAATGTTGTTGGTTGCACTATAACTATGGTTTGTTTTCTTATTTTTATTTTATTTTTTTGGTAATCATGTTTTAATATAAGTTTTCTCTAGGAAAAAAAAAGGATTATAAAGAAAGTTATAGATTTAGTGTGATTTGATAAACTTTATTAAAATAAAAATTAAGTTTCTAGATCAATATTGTTTAAAAAATCTAAAGATTACTTGAAAATGAATAAATGAAACATTAAATAGACTTTGATAAAACCTTAATCATTACTTAGAATCTTATTCAAGTGTCATGTAATTCTAGAGGGTGCAATGGTGTATTAGTGTGAATAGTTAGTTAAATACCAAACTTTTGTAGAGGTAAATTTTATTGAAGTAGAATATTAAGATCTCTATAAGAATTAATAATAAATACATTTTATATTATTAAGATTAGAATTAATCATAAAATATCCAATTAAGGATACTTAAGTTTAATGGATATGATGTATTAAATGTGTTGAGTTTAGAAGATGAAGATGGTGCCTCATGGTAATTATAATACTACACTATATGCTTGAGTGAGGTTACGTGGTCATGTATATTTGTACCTCTAATTGAAATATACATAATTAGTAGTTGTTACAAGTTTGAATGGGCAATTATATGTTTGTCGTTCCTTCTTGTAGATGCCTATGGTTATGGTTGTGCACTTGTAGACATGTCCTTGGTTCTCTTATTCATTCTTAGTCTAATTGTGGATAACTTGTTATTCATTCAATTTCATATCATCATAACTAGGTCGATCATTGGCAATAGAAGAGGTATTGGGCGTATGTCATATTTTCATGGGATTTTACTTGTACTTAGGGATTGTGATGTTTATAATGATTATCCTAATTTAATGATGTTAATTATGATGATGATTTTAATGTACCAAATTATGATTTGGTTGTATTTCATTCCTATGTTTGCTTGGAAGGCACTTTAGTAAATACTATAATTAAGCAGGTTTCATGAATATTATATTAGTGTAAGTTAAACTCTATTTTTGAGTTATGGAATTAGTTATCAATTTTAAGTATAGGACTTTGTCCCTGTTCCACCTAAGTGGGTGGTAGCCAAAGGGAAAACTGTCTAGGGAACAAGACCCTAGAAAGGGTTGCATACCCACTTTCTTGATTTTATAAATAGAGAGTCTAGAATGGGGAGAATCAAACTACGAAGTCTCTAAGAATGAATGTAGGCAAGGCCATCGATGATGAGCCCTCGAGGCTTAGGTCCAGTCCCTTAGGGTTTGTCTTTAAGTTTCTAATGCAATGATTTCACTTCTTCTTAATAATGATTCTCATAGCTAAGCTATCAATAAAACATTTCTTTGTGATAGAATATATCTAATGTTTACATCTAGTTGTTTAGACATGTGTGTAATTATAGGTGTTGGACATGGTGGTCATCATGTAAAAGAAAGTTAGCAATATTCAAGTATGCAAGAATAATAATTTGTTAATTGAGCAAGACAAGTAGTATAATCTCTTTATTCTCTTGACTTCTAGTAACATTAAATAAATGAAATTAGATTATGTTCTACTACTTTATTGAAAAAAAAAACATATATTGTGTATGAATTAATGAGTACAATGTCCTTGAGCCAAGGGTTCCTTGGCGGGGCATTACAAAACCAAATAAGACCGTGAGATAGTAATAATATCCTCCCTACCTACAAGGGGTTCTATCATCAAGAAGAGCTTTGCAAGAAATCCACTCTCTCAAGAATGCCACAAATAGTGTTCATAGGGCCTATTTATTGTGTGAAACATATATGCAAGAAAGTGAATCTATGTTCTTTTTAGAGCCCAAAATTGAAGTGTGATCTATGAAAGTAATAAACACTCAAGCTAGACACATGAGAGATTCATTTTAATTTTCAAAATCTAAATGTTATAGAGATTGAACAAAATACCTCAAGTCCAATGCAACACACTTAGTAGATTTTTGTTGAGCTTTTTTTGTGCAAACAAGCCATGAGGTCTCCAACAAGAAAACAAGATATGAAATGTATATCCAATTTATGCAAACCCTAGGGTTAGATCTGAAAATCAATTGTTAGGAGCAATAATAACTAGCAAATAATCCAAATGACAACTCATATCATGCATTGAACCATGAAAATAAGTGCATACTCATCACAAATTTTTATTTTTCTTTTGCACTTGACCTAGTCAACAAGATCTAGTTTTTTGATATGATTTCAGCCAGAAAAATAAAAATGAAAAATAGAGACCCCTACTAAAAAATAGAGAGCTTTCCAAAAATGTAAAAATTTCAAAAAATTATCTTCATTTGTGCTCTAGAGACCTATTTTACCAAAACAAACTAGTTTGTGTAAATCAACTATTTGAGCTATGATATTGCATCCAAATTCAAAAAACAAAGAATGGACCCCCTGTAGAATTTGAAGAGCTTTTTGAAAATGTAAATTTTTTTGAAAAATATGCTAATTTGCGCTGAAAAATAATTTTTTATGAAAAATCAAGAAAAAATTGAAAATATCTTGGAAAATTTTGAATTTTTTAGTAAAGCTTCTCTGATATGTCGTCAACTTGAAAAAAAATTTCAAAGCAAAAATCCAAGCCGTTTGGAAGATATGACCAAATCTTTGAAATTCGAGGGTTTTAGTCTCCAAGCAAATCTACACAAGGGGGTTAGCTCCAAAAATAACCAAAACAAGCATATAAAGGTGGGTGGTCCCATGGTGGGCACCAAAAAATGTGTGCTAAAATATTGACACACTTTTATGAGTCATTAAATCCAAGATTGCTCAAGAATGAGGTCTCAAATGGTGACTCATAGTTCTCTATTCATGGAGTGCAAGGGTTTATAATGGAGGCCCTCAGATTAGACCTAGTTTGTGCCCATGCAAGTACACCATAAAATAAGAGATTCAAAGAGGAAAAGAAAGAATTCTAGTCTCCATGATCATCAAATATGCATGCAAATGAAAATGAAAGCTATTCTATATGATAACAATGTATGAAAGCAAACTATTCTACGAAAGGAAATGCTTATGCAAGATTATTCTATGAAAATAAATATGAATCTAATCTAATATGCAAGTGAAATATTAATCTAAATAGATTGTCATGGAGGCATGAGAGAAGAAGACAAGAAAAGAGAAGTTGTAATATCCAAGCTCAAGTGCTCCAAACTCTTCTCCAAAATTGCTCTCCAAACCTACATAACAATAAAATAAAATCTAGATCTCTAAAATCTTCATGCATGGATGCCTAAAACTTGGATGCTTAAATGAGAAGGAGATGGCTCCTTATAAAGGATTTTAGAAATGAATCGACGGTCAAGATTAAGAGGCAAAAAGAAATGAGCAATGGTGGAGATTAAACTTTGGTTGATCCATGTGCTCAAGATTCTCAAGAGGCAAAATCAATGGACATGGTTAAGAGGCAAAAAGATGTGTGGAAGTGATTAAGAGACAAAAAGAGATTCCACTCATCTTGGAAAGTGTGCATTCAATGTGTAGACAAAAAGTCTTTTTCTTTTTCTTTTTATTTTATTATTTATTTATTTTTAGCAAAGTAGTTTCCTTTATTTAATTAAGAGATTTTTTATTTATTTAAAAGATATTTGTTCTTTTAATTAAATGAGATTATTTTATTTTTTATTTTTTCTCTTTTTAATTAAATAAGGCTCAAAATAAAATGACCAAACTTTAGGAAATATTGACATATTTGAATTAATTACAATTTGATCAAGGAAATTGATTTGAATTGAAAATATTACAAAGCATTGATTCAATTGATAAATTGATGAATGGGGGCCCAAAGTCTAGGCAACCATTTTAGGGTGCATATAGAACCTAAAGAGGCACATCTAGCTGTTGTGAAAAGAATACTGAGGTATCTCAAAGGAACCATAGACTATGGTTTATGGTATGACATGAATTATAGCTTTTAACTTCATGCCTATATTGATGCTGATTGGGTAGGAAATATTGATGATAGAAAAAGTACCAGTGGTGGTGCATTTTTCCTTGAGAAAAAGTTGGTTTCTTGGCTAAGTAAGAAATAAGATTGTATAGCACAATCTACTGCCGAATCAGAGTATGTTGCTGCTATTATAAACTGCACTCAGATTATTTGGATGAAAGAAATGTTGATAGACATTGGAATATCTTTTGAAGAGCCTGTGGTTATTCATTGTGACAACACCAGTATAGTAAATATGTCAAAGAATCTGGTGATGCATTCTAAAACTAAACATATTTCTATCAAGTATCACTTCTTGAGAGACAAGGTGGCACAAAAAGAAATCAAATTAGAATATATCAAAACAAAAGAGAAGATTGCAGACATCTTCACAAAGACACTACCTAAAGATAACTTTGAATATCTCAGAGGTATGCTAGGGGTTCAGGCCCCTCCTAGTCAGAACTAAATGATGTAGAGATGCATCAGTCCATAAGTATTCAGAGCCTTATCTTTTTTCTGGACTAGATGTAGGGATCTACTCCTCAGGGGGAGAAACAGTGGAAGAAATTTTATATGTAAAGGTAGTTGAAGGCTCATGGCACCCTTTTCCATTGCTGTCAAAGGGGGAGTGTTGCCATGAGAAAATATCTACTATTTGGGGAGATTGTTTAGTTGAAGGACTTTGGATTGATATAACTTTAGGATAAGATTTTCTCATATGTTGACATCAATACCAAAGGGGGATATTGTTGGATATTGCTAATGTATGGGTGGTGATTGAGACATGTAATATGTTTAATCACTACGTTACTGAATGGGCACTCATACTGTTATCATTTGTGTTTTGTCACTGATGTCAACATATGATTTTATGAAGGAACCAGACTGGTAATCATAGTGTATAGATGTTTCAGATGCTGCAAAGTTAGCTGAGAGTTCAAGTGGATGTTGTGATCCTATATCTATGATCACATCATTAAGTATTGCATATTAAGAGAGTTACGACTATTTTGGTAAAGATTGGTCACTGGACTCTAACAGCGAGAATTGACAGAGTTAGTCTCTGAGTTTTTGATATAGCTTTCAGAGGGATTGGATTCAAGGTATGTGAACTTGAAGGATGATGGAAGATGTACTGATGGATGTTCATTTGTTAGTGCAAGGTACAAAATGATTGGTCACATAATCTATGGCATGTGCTCTGGTGATGGTTTATTCTAAAGCTGACTATGGAAATGAAGCGTGTGTTTTGTTTGGAAAGCATAAATCAAGGATGTCAGTCTTTAATTGTTGTAATCTAATCATTGTAAACTTGTTTTAGATTTCATGTGTATCTTAGCAAGGGTTTATGTAATTATTTTTAATTAGGAAAGCCTTATGGGCCAACTTGATCTTGGTAAAATGTAATAAGGTATAAATGAAAGGTCTTTTCCTTGGAAAAGATATGGATGGAATATATGTGATATAAGGAGGTTGTGAAAGTTGTGAGCTTGTGTCTGTTGTATGTAGAGAAGAGGATTAATAGTGGACTTCATTGGAACTGATCAAGCAAAGACAGTTGCTGGCAAACATTTCAAAAGATTGTGTATTTCTTCATATACACATGTTGCGAACTAGTGAGTTCAGAAGGTGGATTTAACCTTCTTTGGGTAGTGAGCCCTCTATTCTTCTTGAATCCTAATAGGGTCTGTCCTCTAACAAGGCTAACATGGCTATATCTTCTAACAAGGATTACTATACTCTCAGTACATTATTTGTGGGTGCTAATTCCCACTGGGATTTTTACCTTTAACAGGGTTTCCCCGAAACCAAAATATTGTGTTATTGTGTTGGCATTCATTGTGTTCATTGGATCTAATTTTGATAAGTTTAAAGTTTAAAATTTTAATATTATGTCATACAACTGATTCACCCCCCCTCTCAGTTGTATTGTGGACTATTATTCCTAACAAATTGTGGGTTTTTTCATTTTGTTTGAACTATTTGAGAGATAGGCTCTGACTGGTGATCTGTGAATTGGTAGAGCTTCCTCTTAGATGCCCACAACTCTTCAAATCTATTGGTGTGAAGCCCCCAAAGGGTATTCTCCTCTATGGGCCTCTTGGTTCTGGAAAACATTAATTTCTAGGGCAGTGGCAAATGAAACTGATGCCTTCTTTTTCTGTACCAATGGACTTGAGATCATGTCAAAGTTGGCTAGAGAAAGTGAAAGAAATCTCTAGAAGAATTTTGAGGAGGCTGAGAAGAATGCCCCATCTAGTATATTTATTGATGAGATATTACAGAGATTTGTCAGTGGTCTTGCAAGTATGCTATTAGAGAAAATATTGAGAAGGTGAGTTTCAATTGTGGTGGCTTTTGCAAACTAGATTTAGTTATGAATTTCTTAATGGTTTTTTCTAAACTGGTTTGTTAGAATTTTACATTTTTTGATTCAATTTTCCTCAACTTGTATCTTATTATTTCAATTTGTCATGTTCTCTTTCCTCTGCACTTTTACAGGATAATATTGAACATGAAATAAAAAGAAGTGAGAACCTCAAGGAAATGGATGAGGATGATAGTGATGAGGTAGCTAAAATAAAGGCTGCTCATTTTGAGGAGTCAATGAAATATGCCCAAAGAAGTGTCAGTGATGCTGATATTTAGAAGTATCAAGCCTTTGCATAAACACTACAACAATCTCGAGGCTTTGGTTCTAAATTTTGATTTCCTGGTGCTTCAAATGTATTTGCTACAATAGATAATAAAGATGATGATGAATTATACAGTTAGGAAACTTAGTACACAATTTTCATCTTAATGAAGTGACAAATGTATATGTTCTAGTAGGGACCTTCCGCTGACAAATAGCCAATCCTATTCAATTTGGCTCCAACTTTTGCTTGTATGAGTTTTATCCATTCAAATGTTTGAAACTTTATTTAGTTTATCAGCCCTTTACCCGAGGACTTACTTTCTTATAAGTCTTTAGAGAAATATTAATTGTGGCAAGGAAATTAGCTATGGAAACTTTTGTTCAAGTGGTAGATAATGCTACGAAAAGCTTTCTTTTAAAAGAAAAAATCCTACTAGAATTTCTTGCAATATGATTTCCAAAGTGGCCAAAGACTATGTTAGGCTGATAAAATATGTAGATTCTCCTTAGCGCTGCAAATTTTTTAAGGTTGCTGCACTTGGATGGATATGTACATGTATCATCTTAAAATGGAAGCACTTCCATGTTAAGAACATTTAGCCCTTCGAGTAAGTGGTTTGGGGTCATGTTAAGCACCTTGATTAGGTCTTTTCATGTATTTGGCTTTCTCCCCATTTTCCACTTCTTCTCCGCACTTGATTTCTTCAGTCTAGGTGAAATTAGGGTTAAGGTCTTAAGGACTTTCTTGATTTTCCCTCTTCTATGGTTCTATTTTTAAGGTAGGGTTCAGAAATGAGACCTCCTAGTCCTTCATCACATCAAACAAAGGATTTTTTGTCTGTTCCTGACACTAGGTCCTATTCAAATATCGATTTCTAAGTTTTTGGCATCTCCTGGAACCTTTGCTGCAAATCCTGACAAAGTTAGGGTTTGAGGTCAAAGTTGACCTCGACCCTGACTAGGTTAGGGTTGACCTCGACCTTGACCTCTTCCCACCAAGATTTCAAATTTTAAGTGTTGGTAGTTTGGCTTTCGAGAAAGTTATTTCTCCGCTTCTGGGTCAGCTGTTTCAGGCTTTGAAATGGTAAATCCTTTAATTGTATTTAATCAAGGTATATTTTCTAAAGGTGAGGACCTAATTGGGATTTAATTCTTCAAGGTGGCCCATCTAGAGGAGTGTGCCCTAGATCACTATAAAAGGAGGCCTTCCTCTCTCATTTTCACATCAAGTTTTCACATCACTCCATGATCAAGTTCTCTCAATCAAGTATCTAGAGCTCTCAAGTGCAAGCAAGTCTTCAAGCATTCAAGTGTTCAAGCATTCATCCATCAAGGAGTTCCATTGTTAGCCATTGAAGGATTCAATCTCCTTGGAGCCCCCTTTGAAGATCCATCCTTCTCCATTCATTCAAGCCTTCTCATATGCAAAGATTAAATCAAGATTGGTGTTGAAGATCAAGTACCATTGATTAGAGATATCTTTCCATCCATTGAAGCATTCCTACTAGTGGATTTGAGGATTCGAATCCTTTTCAAGGACTTCAACATAAGCAAGGTGATTTGTTTCAATTACATTGTTTATGCACAATATATTTCAATTCAATTTCAAGGTTAATTCCCAAACTGGGGTTTGACCAAGGCAAACCCCCCATACAACCAAAAACCCCCATTTTCTTGCAAGTATAGGTGCAAATTCTTGGATTTGAGAGCGAATTCAAATACCCTTTTCAGCAATCTTTCAGGATCTGTGAATAGAATCAGAATTGGACTTCAAATAAATAATGTGGTCTTTGACCTTTTAAAAGGTCAAAGTCGACCTGTGTGAATTTGGAAGAAAGATTTCTGGGTTTTGTCCGCCTTGACATTTCTAGTCCAGAACAAGTGGTGGAATCTTTAGAAAGTTCATACAGAAGCCAGAATTCAACATTTTCCAGATATGCCCTAATTAAAGGTTAGTATTTTCACTTCAATTATTTCAGATTTCAAGCTTAATCCAACTATAGGGAAGTATAGGGTTTCTCCCTCTCTCATATTCTTCATAGATTGATTCGATTGTGTATTAACCTCTTGGTTGATCAAATTGGATCTCTCCTTTGAGAATTTGGATTTGGGAGTGAATCTTATATTTTCCCCACAGACTTACACAAATAGAGGTGATTCCAAATCACATCTATTCATTTTGGTGAACTCGACTAGCTTACTCTCTTTCTTTTTTGGTGTTAAATTTTCTTTTATTTGGTTAGTATTAGATTTGTCCTTTGTGATTGATCTTGCATATTAATTAGATTTCATATTCATGCTTTATGTGTTCTTAGTTTAGTTCATTTGGATTATATTGGTGTATGAGCTTTACTACCACTAGTCCTACTTATAACATTCTAGTTAGAAGAAGTCATAGACTCATGGGTGCCTTTGAGCCTAAATGTTCTCCTTTCCTTAGGATCCCTGATGATAACTTTATTCTTCATGATTCTAATCCTACTATGGAGCAAAACTCTTCTCACTCATCTCATGATGAGGATGATGCTTTAAGAGTTCCTCTTGAACAAGTCCAAAAACTTCCCACTGAACTTGATAAAATGGGTAATTGGCTTCTTCAAGAAAACCATGGTCAAGATTCTATTCAAGCTATAGAGGCTCTTAAGGAAGTTCTCTATGATAGTGATCAAGGTTTTAATTTCTTGCATGGTATTACTCATCTTGTGCATTCCAATGTTAAACCTTTAACTCAAGAGGCTCAAGATTTAGGTTTCACTACTCCTATCACTAGTGTTGAACCTCCTTCTAATCCTTTACCTATTCTTCCTATCTATACTCCTCCTTTGGTGACTGTGATGGTTCCCTCTATTCCTATGAGTGTTCCTCTTGTGTCCCTTCCTACATCACAACCTTCATATCATAGTGTTCCTTTCACTTATTCCACTCCACTTCCAACTGTAGTTCCTAGTGTTCCTCTAGTTGTGTCTTCTATTCCTGCAGCTTCTTACATTTTACCTAGTGTGTCTAATGTTTCTACTTCTCCTATTTCCTCTAATGATTCAACCATCATCAGTTTGGCTCAAACTGTATCATCCTTACAACAACAACTTGCCTCCTTAACTCAAAACAAGTTTAGTATTCCTACATGTGACATGGGAAGTCCCTTGTCCTGGGATATTATCCGAACTCCTATTCCTCAACAAGGTGAGATGCCTCATCTTGAGAACTATAGTGGAAAAGGAGATCCTGTTCATCATGTTAAAACATTCCAAATCCTTTGTAGTGATTATGCTCATGACCATAGTTTTTTAGCCAAACTGTTTGCTCAAAAATTTCATGACAAGGCCTTACAATGGTATTTTTCCTTGCCTCCTTATTCCATTGATTCCTTCCCATAGCTTGCTAATGCCTTTATTCAACAATTTCAAAACAATATTGGCCTGCAAGTGTCTTTGACTAATTCAATGCATTGTAAACAAGGTGCTAAAGAAAATTTGACTAAATTTATTGGTCGATTTAAACATTTGCATGCTCAGATTTCTTATCCTATTCCTGATATTGATATTCAATGTGTGTTTATTTCAAATTTTCAAAAGGATATTAGAGATAAGATTCTACTTACTGAATTTACCTCTTTTCAACAACTTGTTGCAACACTTCATTATTATGAATTACTAGTGAATCAGTTTGAGAGCAACACTCCAATAGCTCCTGTTCATGTTGATAAGAGTGATGCTACTCCTAATTCAAACAAGTTTAAAAAATTCAACACTTATGTCAAGATAAACAAACAAGCGAATGCAGTTGCTGATCAGGTTGTTGTTGCATCTCATAATGCCACTTCTGCATCCACTACTTTTTGATTAAATCGTATGTTTACTCCTCTTTCTAAAACTTTACATGCTATTATGAATAGGTTGTTAGCTGCTAATATGATTACTTTACCTCCTATTCGACCTCTTTTACCTACTACGATTGCATCTAAATATTTTGATCAAAATGCTTTTTGTCAATATCATCATCAGAATGGTCATGATACTAAGCGATGTTATTCTTTAAAACATAAGGTCCAAAATCTCATTGATGCTAACGCTTTATCTGTTGATAATTTAGATAGTAGTGGGAATCAATCTATCTCTCCTCCTAATCAAAACCTTCAAATCTATATGAATCCCTTACCTACGCATGATACTAATACTATTGCTCAACCATCTGCTTAGGAACTTGTGTATGATTCCAAGATGGATGATCTAACACACATTGTTAATCAAGTGGAGTATGTTGATCTATCTAAATCTCCACTTCAACCTCAACCTTCACCTCAAGTTCAATCTCAACCTCAAATTAAACCTAAACCTAAAGTAAAACCTCAACCTAAACCTCGACAACAATTCCAGAATAAAAGACCTCAGGAAATTTTGATTACCTTTGCTGACTCTGAGATTATTAAAGCTCCTGATGGTCCCCTTTACATTGCTGATAGGGTTGTTCAGATACCTACTTGTGGTTGTCTTGTTGATCCTACCTCCTTAGTCAATGTTATCACTGAAGAAAATCTTTTTATGAAAAGCTTACAACATGATGTCTATGATACATTGGATGTGTGGATTCAAACTTGTAATGGTTTTCTTTATCCCTCATTTGGTTCTATTACTTTACCAGTTGAACTTTTTGGAAAACTTGTGAACACTACCTTCATTGTGGTTCCTACTTCTAATCAATTTCAAGTTAAGCTAGGTTTGCCTTGGTTAACTACCATGCATGCTGTTGCTTCACCTATACATAAGTGTCTTAAGTTCATTCATGATGGTGAAGTGAAGAAGATCAATCATAGTCTATATCAACCTTCTAGGCCTAGAGATTGTATTGCTCTGGATTTATTTTGGCCTTCCTTACCTCATTCATGTCCTCCTCACCCTAATAATCTTTTTCAATCATATCAAGCTTATAAACATTGTAAGATTCTTCAATTAAGTATACCTCCTATGGATCTTAATCATGGTCTTTTACCTACACCTTTGATACCTCCTTTAACTATGGCTTCTTGTTCTATTAATCAAGTTCCTCCTACTAAATCTATCAAAGATCCTGTGATTGGTCCTCCTATGGTTGATAATCCTATTGATCTTCCTATAGAACCTGTGAAGGATCCTGCAATTCTTCCTCCTAGTTCTCAACCTATTTCAAATAAATCAAAATGTAATTGATCTACTAATGAACATCATAAAAAGTGTCGTGCTCATGCTAAAGTTAAAAGATCTCTACTTTCTGCGGATGCACCTATGCATAATGTTGTTACTAATAATGATGTTCACATGCATGATTATGATGATTCTATCCATATCTTAGATCCTATTTTGATTAATTTTGATGATGAAGATACTCTTGATGATACTAATAATGTTATTGATGAATATGAGACTATTGACATTAACATTGATTTGCCGAATATGCTTTCATCTCAATTAACTCTTACACCTAGTATCGAACATAGTGATTCTCAAGAGGATCCTTGTTTGGAACTAGCTATCATTCCTACTATATTGGATATAGTCCCTCTTGCGAGTTACCCACCTACCCTAAATGATATACAATGAGATGGGGAAAGTAGGTGGCATGCTTGAGTGGCTTGTCCTTCATGGTAGCTTTGTTGTGTGTTTGCTTGCTGTATTGTGCTTTTCCTGTAATGTGATTGCTAAATGTTGTTAGATTCTTTTATATGATCCTTGTTACTTAGTTGGTACAAGGTGATGAAGGAATCAAAACTGTTGTTCAAATTCCTCTATATGTATCTATATTCTTCTATGCATTATTCAATGTTATGTTGTAATTGTGCCATTATTCGTAAATGTTTCCTTGTGTAATCTGCTTGGATTCAAGAAATGGTAGCACTAAATCTTTTTGGTCTCCATGTCATGGTCTGAAAAGATTCTCCTTCGTATATCTTACATAATCTTCCCTCCTTTGTGATTGTAGTTCTACTTTCTTTGGGGAATGATGTCAATTCATTTGCAATAATATCATATATATATTATCTTATGATCATACTGACCCTGTGGTAGTTAGATCCCTTCCGTGTTCTCTGTATGTTTCTATGTTATTTCCCTTGATTTGTCTTCATCTGGGGGCATCTCGATGTGGAAACATAATCAGTGGAGTTGTTTATGTTTCCATTAAAGCCATTGCTCCTATTAAAGTGTCAGCAATAACTTTAACATGGGGGCATATGCTCTGCTCACTTATTACACACACACACTTATGAAAAATTCAAAACATGCTAAATATTCTAAAGGTAACGCACATAAGTTGCTAAATCCTAAGGAAGACATGCACTTTAAATTTACTTTTCAACCTTTATTTTTGGATTAAGAACTAATCCTTAAAGTATGGATCTCTTGATCCCTCCAGTTTCAAATACACATATATTGTGATCCCTTAAGGTTGGAAGTGTCCTTAAGACTGGATCTCTTTTGTTTTTTGGTTTTATTCTTATGGAATAGAATATTCCTAAGGATAAATCCTTGATGGGTTCACTAGTGAGTAGCCAAATTCACTAGGCGGTTCAATTCCATCTTTCTAGTTGCACCCCTTTTTCCTGTGTGGTTCACAATGGGACATAAGTTCTCATTGGGTGAGGTAATCACACTTTTTCTTTTTCTCTTTAGAGATGTCTCTCTTATCTATGATTTAAGAGTCGATGAAGACTTGAGTCCCTAGGGGCTTGGGATTTCTCTTTGTCCCTTAGATTACGATAAGATTATCTTGTTATTTTTATCTCCTTTACCAAGAGTTTGCATCGAGTCCATACTCTTGCTAAAGTGGGGGCTTAATGTATTTTCTTAAAATGGAAGCACTTCCATGTTAAGAATGTTTAGCCCTTTGAGTAAGTGGTTTAGGGTTATGTTAAGTGCCTTGATTAGGTCTTTGCATGTATTTGGTTTTCTCCCCGCTTTCCACTTCTTCTCCGCACTTGATTTCTTCATTCTAGGTGAAATTAGGGTTAAGGTCTTAAGGAATTTCTGATTTTCCCTCTTCTATGGTTCTATTTTTTAGGTAGGGTTTAGAAATGAGACCTCACAGTCCTTCATCACATCAAACAGAGGATTTTTTGTCTATTCCTGACACTGGGTCCTATTCAAATATCAATTTCTAAGTTTCTGGCATCTCCTGGAACCTCTGCTGCAAATCCTGACAAAGTTAGGGTTTGAGGTCAAAGTCGACCTCAACCCTGACTAGGTTAGGGTTGACCTCAACCTTGACCAAGTTAGGGTTGACCTTGACCTTGACCTCTTCTCGCCAAGATTTCAAATTTTAAATGTTGGCAGTTTGGCTTTCGCGAAAGTTATTTCTCCGCTTCTAGGTCGGCTGTTTCGGGCTTTGAAATGGTAAATCCTTTAATTGTATTTAATCAAGGTATATTTTCTAAAGGTGAGGACCTAATTGGGATTTAATTCTTCAAGGTGGCCCATCTAGAGGAGTGTGCCCTAGATCACTATAAAAGGAGGCCTTCCTCTCTCATTTTCACATCAAGTTTTCACATCACTCCATGATCAAGTTTTCTCAATCAAGTATCTAGAGCTCTCAAGTGCAAGAAAGTCTTCAAGCATTCAAGTGTTCAAGCATTCATCCATCAAGGAGCTCCCTTGTTAGCCATTGAAGGATTCAATCTCCTTGGAGCCCCCCTTGAAGATCCATCCTTCTCCATTCATTCAAGCCTTCTCATATGCAAAGATCAAATCAAGATTGGTGTTGAAGATCAAGTACCATTGATTAGAGATATATTTCTATCCATTGAAGCATTCCTACTAGTGGATTTGAGGATTCGAATCCTTTTCAAGGACTTCAACATAAGCAAGGTGATTTGCTTCAATTACGTTGTTTATGCACAATATATTTCAATTCAATTTCAAGGTTAATTCCTAAACTGGGGTTTGACCAAGGCAAACTCCCCATACAACTAAAAACCCCCATTTTCTTGCAGGTAGAGGTGCAAAATCTTGGATTTGAGAGCAAATTTAGATACCCTTTTCGATAATCTTTCAGGATCTACGAACAGAATCAGAATCGAACTTCAAATAAATAATGTTGTGTTTGACCTTTTAAAAGGTCAAAGTCGACCTGTGTGAATTTGGAAGAAAGATTTCTGGGTTTTGTCCACTTCGACATTTGCAATCCAGGATAGGTGATAGAATCTTCATAAAGTTCATACAAAAGCCAGAATTCAACATTTTCCAGATCTTCCCTAATTCAAGATTAGTATTTGCACTTCAATTATTTCAGATTTCAAGCTTAATCCAACTATAGGGAAGTATAGGGTTTCTCCCTCTCTCATATTCTTCATAGATTGATTCGATTGTGTATTAACCTCTTGGTTGATCAAATTGGATCTCTCGTTTGGGAATTTGGATTTGGGAGTGAATCTTACATTTTCCCCACACACTTACACAAATAGAGGTGATTCCAAATCACATCTATTTAGTACCATTGTTAAGAGAATTGGACCAAGTTTGGCTTACCTCAAAAAGGTGAGGTAGCATATGGTTATGTTCTTTTTTCTATCTATCTAGTTTTCTCTACCTATCGTTCCTTGGGATATCTTGAAAGGGTTTTATAAATTGATGGTTTATATTTTGGTGGGTATCTTGTATGGGCCTATGAACTTTTTTAGGGTACTTGTTTTAAATTAGATGTAATAAGTTAGAGAAGTATGTCTCAAGGAGAATTTATTTTACAAATTCAAAGTTTATAAGAGCATAGATGTTTTATTTTGAGGGTATTGAGAACACCACTTGACTCCAAATATTTCTCGAAAGCTTATAAGAGAAGAGGTATTATACAATAATACAAATCACATTAATATAAAAGACTACTACACCATTTCAAAGATTATATCAATCAAATTAATTTGAATCCTCACAAGGCAAACATAACATTCAGGCATCCAAAAATAATGGATGCAAATTCACAAACTAATTTTCTAAAATCACAATTTCATCATATAAGAGGAACTACCAATATTAATATATTATCTCACAAATAGATGTAAATTCACAAATTAATTTTCTAGATTCAACATTTCATCATATAAGAAGAACTGTCAATTTCAATATATTATCTCCCAATGTATATTACATACAAATTTTAAAATTACAAATATACAAATCTATAAAATATACATATATAACATAAAAGGAAGTGTTGATGCATACTGACAAATAAAATAAGGAAAGCTTCAAACCCTAAAAAAATATCATCACCATGTCCATTAACTTGAATGTTGTTTCTGATTTTGTTGTGATGGCAGTTACTGATGAGAGACATGTGATCCTTAAAGCAGTCCATCTCTAATCTACTGGGCAACATCATGAACTGCACCAGGTCTATGGGGTATGAACACTACTGAAGATTTGGAATGTGCTCCAATCTCTTTCATGGTGTCAAAATACTATGTCACCAACACCATATCCATCACATCCTTTGTAGTTGTGTCAGGCACATTCCCTGAGAAAGCAAGAACATTCTCTCTCAGCCCATCCACAATTGCTTGCCTTTGCCTAGCAATGCCAACTCCTGACAAATACTTTGATTCTTCTTCCCCTTCTGCTCTCTTGATTTGTAATTTTTTCTCTGCCTCTACTTTTTCTTGTGTTTACACCCTCATTCTTGCAACTGATATAAAATAACAAAATGAATGATAGTGAAATTGAGAGAAATTTTGGGTAAATAAACTAAACAGATATAGAACAAAAATATGAACAAAGTTGAGGATAATGAGTTGGGTTTTCTTAAATAAATGAATACCATCAACCCATTTACAAAATGTAAAAGTATATGCTAGCAATCTCCAACAATATCATGGTAAAAAGGACATTTAGTATTGGATGTAAAAGTATTGCCTGCATTTATTTCATTCATTGCTTTCTTGACATGCACATCAGCCTCTATATCCACAATAAGTGTTTGAACTATCTCATATCTGTAGTTTGACATAGCCTGTAAGCATAGAAATGAATGATTGAATCATACTGCATTCAAATTTCATCTTGTTTGATATTTAAGAGATATTTTATAGTAATCAATTGACAATACACATCAATAAATAAATGAAACTGATGTGAATATATCAACCTTTTCAAGTTCTTCAACAACTTTAGTAACCTCATTCTTTTGCTCAAAGATATCATCTAGATTCATCTTTGGAACACTGGAATGAATAAATGTAAATCATACATGGAAACAAGGTAGTTTATAAGAGTAGAGATATTATATGATAATACAAATCACATTAATCTAAAAGACTACTACACCATTTCGAAGATCAGATCAATCAAATTAATTTGAATCCTCACAAGGAAAACATAACATTTAGGCATCCAAAAATAATGGATGCAAACTCACAAACTAATTTTCTAAAATCAGCATTTCATCATATAAGAGGAACTGCCAATATTAATATATTATCTCACAAATAGATGTAAATTCACAAATTAATTTTCTAGATTCAGCATTTCATCATATAAGAAGAATTGTCGTGGACCTTTTGTGAGGGTATCAAGCACACCGCTTGACTCCAAATATTTCCTGAAAGCTTCCTTCTTGGATTCATTTGCTTGCCATATAAGGATGGAAAGCATTGTCATAGAGCTTAAAAGTTACAAAAAAACTTATAAGAAATGTAAACCCTTCCAAGAGCAATGCCCATGTTTCAAATAGTTCACACACCATTTCAAAAACAAATTCAACCAACAAAGTTCCACAACTTATATTACCCAATAAAACCTTCAAGGGAATAATAGGACTTAATGGACACAAATAGATTTAGTAGAGAAACAATGACAGAAAAATTTCATACAATGTTTGTGGAATCCAACTAAACCTTTGGCACACCAGGGCATTGGATGAGAAATAGTGTGCACAAGATAAGTCAATCACAAAGGATGGTCAAATGAAAATCCAAAAAATTACAAACATCATAAAGAGAACCATCATTAAAAAGATTGCAATAGATTTGACCAATGAAGAAATGGAATGCTGTTATTCAGAGTTATATTTTTCTTTTAAGAGATCATCATTGTGCATGCATAGCTTCTTGGATTAGCTACCCTTCACTAGGTGCTTGATACTTAACTGCATCAAGTCATCATTTGCAAAGACCTAAATAGATAGGCATTTAAATCTTCAACCGGTACAACCTTTTTGTGCAAGAGTTTTCACCAGATCGCACTTCTCTGTAGTATTATCTTGCATTGTTGCTCTATTTCTTAATGTTCATTTCTTGTCATTGAATTCATGTGTACAATCATCTACAATTGCAGCACTTAAAAAACTGATTTTTGAGCACATAAGGATTGTTTGCTTAAGTAAATCCTAAGGGGACAGCAAGTAAATTTATTCATGTGGGTGTATTAGGCTATTAGCTATAGAATATCTATGCTACTTATAGATCCAACTAATATCTAATTTAACACTTCACCTACTCAAAAACACAAACCAATGAAATAATCCACATTAGGCCAAGAGAGGTTGACACATTCAATACGATAATACTTACACAAAATGAAGTCGAATCATGCCAGACAATGACAATGAGAAGTTGACTATTGGCCTTTCTAGTTTTTATTTGATAGTTGCCTGACAATGACACATTCAAAATGCACTTATGAGAAAAGAGCTAGAATGAATTAAATTGATTAAATAATGAAGGTATGTTAGTTTGAGCTTCACTTGGTTTTGATAATACTTTAATATTCTCTACTTAACAAGGCCAACCACGTGAAGGTGGAAGCTCATCTAGCCTCAACCCCCTCCCCCTAACATCAATCCAAATTCCCCATTAACATCTAGTTACACACTTCATTCATCTATTTATGAACTATAACATTCAATCAATACAATCACGTAACATTCATTAATATGATATAACAATTACAAATAAGGCCAGAGAAATTGGACAACCTTGTCTAATAGACCTTTGAAGAATAATTCTATCTGAGAGTCCCCATTAACATCTATGACTGTGGATGAGTCCTTAAGAAGAATACTAATCCACTTACAGAAATAGGGGGGAAAACCAAATGCTTCCAGCATTCCCATAACAAATAGCCACTCAATCCTGTTATATTCTTTCTCGAAGTCTAGCAAAACCATAGCTGCATTCTGATTTTCACTTCTAGCCCAATGCATTGCTTCCTACCTAGTAATCAAATTTTCCAAAATGAACCTACCTCTTATGAATCCAGTCTAAGTTGGTGATATAAAATCATTTAGTTTTCCTCCTATCCTCCTAGCTAGAACCTTAGCTATCACCTTGTCATGCCCCACAAGGGAATCGAGGAAGAGAACAAAGATTCTCTTTGTAAAAGAAAACCTAAGTAATGATTTATGAAATTTTTTGAAATTTTAAAAGAATTACATAAACAAAACATAATTTAACTGAGATCCCTCCAAGGTTTCCTTCTTACTTTATGTACAATTCATTTAAGTCCATTTAGTGTACTAGAAACTTGATTTACTTCTTAAGCAAACTACATCCCAACATTTGTAGATTCTTTATAAGGAAATACAAAGTAATTTCATTTCAATTTTCCATTTAAATCCATCTATATTCTTAGGTATCCTTTATGAACAATATAACATTTAAAGCATTAATACCATGTAATAGATCAATCTAAACATTTGATACATTACAAATATTACATTTGCTTTACTAGCTTTTCCTTTATTCATCAATAATGAGAAACATACTACTTTACTTGAAATCTTACAAAATCCATTTATTTTCAACATACATCATATACATAAAGTTCATGCTTTCCCTTTTTCCTTTTTCCTTTTTCCTAAGTCTACCCATTCCAAATACATCATTTTGAAATACATCAATGATTACATTACATTCATCTCCTCTTGGGAGGTAACAATAACTTCACATTTAATTGAATATCAAGAAAGATAAGTACAAAGTCTTCTTCTTGAAAACTAGAATATAAGAAAGCACGAGTCCTTAAGCACTGCATCTACAAAAGATACCTCGATACAAATATTTACCACCCAACCACATGGATACCAAAAAGGCCCACTCCCCCATGCTAGGAGATAAGCACCAAGGTCCACAAAGAAGGGATAGCTAGGCCATACCTAGGGTTGGGTAAACTTTCCCAAATAGCAAATAAAAAGAATATCAAAGTATAAATCTTTTCCCAAAGGTTCTAAGGCTTGATAGAAACTCTAAGAAACAACCTAAGTGAGTGTCATCGCATAACCTTCACCCCTTGGGTTGTCCTGGTACTAGCCACTCCAGGCCCCGGCCCCCAAGTAGGCACATGCAAAACCAAATGCCTTTCATACAGATAAGCACCATTTGATCATACCTACACATAGGCACCTTCTCCCACTCCCATCCATAGCCTTTACTAGCACTAATGGCATGGGTGAGGCATACTTTAATATTTTTAGTGTTTGTACCCATTCCCATAAGTTTTAATTAAATTATCACTTGTTAAAATAACTCTTTAGTCGGTTATCCTGGTACTAGCCACTTAGGGCCACTCACTTAGTGTTCTTAGGTTTTAAAACCTTAACCCACACATCACAAGTACATCATACAAGAAATAAAACACCTCATAAACACTTAATACATGAAGTAAAACCAACCATAACACATTTGAGAACTTGCATCAATGAATAGAAAAGAATAGGATAGTTTAGGGATGTTTAGGAAAATTAGGAACATTTAGGGAGTCCTAGAATGGTCTTGGTCCTCCTAGGAAATCCTAAACCCAAATCCTACTTCCTACACACATCTTAACCCTTTTAAAGCATCTAAATGCACCATATAAAACACTGAGAGCCACTCACTTAGTGTTCTTAGGTTTTCTACCCTTAACCCACACATCACAAGTATATCATAAAAGAAATAAAACACCTCATAAACACTTAATACATGAAGTAAAACCAACCATAACACATTTGAGAACTTGCATCAATGAATAGAAAAGAATAGGATAGTTTAGGGATGTTTAGGAAAATTAGGAACATTTAGGGAGGCCTAGAATGGTCTTGGTCCTCCTAGGCAATCCTAAACCCAAACCCTGCTTCCTACACACATCTTAACCCTTTTAAAGCATCTAAATGCACCATATAACCTCCACCAAACAAGTAATGAACATATATAAAGTTTACACAAAATTTCATAGACCAAAACACAATGCTGCATAACACCTCTTGTGCCTGAAATTTAACTAAGTCTGATTTTAAAAAAAAAATCTAAAATCTAGAAGTTGCATCTTATCTCCTATGAAGTTGAAACCTATCTCAAACATCCTTAAATGTACCTAATTTATTTATACAAGTATAACTTAAAGTATAAGAAATTAAAGTATCAAACTTATACTTATCATGTCTTCCTCGGTTGACACTAACACCGGTCTTCCTCGGTTGACACTAATACCAAGCTTCCTTGGTTGACACTAACTACTCGGTTGATACTACCACCAGCCTTCCTCATGTTAGCACCTACAAAATTTTTCATGGATATATGATTTCTTCTCTGGCCCCTGCAAAGTTTTCTTGGTCTCTTGCCTTAAACCCTAGGTCTTTATTTCAAAATTATAGTCGTTGGAGGGTTAAACCCTAATTATCTTGACCATGTTTTTTTTCTGTCGTTACCTTTTTCAAGTCACTTAATTCCCCTTTTTACATGTGGTCATATTCCTAGTCTTTTTTGAATCACACAATGTGTTTCCTTAACTCTTAAGTCTTTCAGCAAACTGACGACTGTGTAATCCCTTGGTTAAATCTCTATTTGGTCGCTAAATCTCCCAATTCATTTTCACGGTTAAGTCTTCATCTAGTGATTCAATGACTATGTTGTCTCTTATTCACTTGTTTCTTGGTAGTTTCATGTTAACCCTCAATGACTTGGCGTAGCGGTTATCTCATATTCTCTGAATCGGGTGGCTAAGTTATAACTTCTCCAGCAATCTAGCGCATGTCGTTGAATGCTTCTTCATCTAACAGACATGTTTTAATCTCATAGTGACTATGTCCTACTTAAATTCATTTGGCAATTTCATGACTGAGTCAGTTTCAACATCCCTAAGTTTGGTGTCTTTGACAAAGAAATTTGGCAAAGGTTTAAAGTTTCCTCTTATCACTGAATCTTAGGAAAGGGATGGCAATGCTCTAAATATCTAGCGATTGGGTGAATGTGTGTTCGTGAGATCTCAAGATTAGTTGGTAAGGCTTCAAAGTATTCAGCAACTTGGTGAATGAAGAAATGTCAAAGTATGTTTCCCTTTGGTCGTTGATTCTCATAATAAAAAGATAATGGTTAAAAAATCTTTCAGCGACTCAACGAAGGCTTATGCTTGCTTGTTCTCGGAATGAAACCCATGGTTAAGAAAAGTATTCCCTGACTTTGAGAATGGTCTCAGTTGCTTAATCTCAGGACTTAACCCCAGTTGAGAAAATGATTTAGAGATTTGGCATAGTCTTTGGTCGCGTAATCTCTAGGTGGGTGCGGGTTAAGTTAAAGTCAGAATGTGGTTAGTCCTCGATGGTTATGTTTCACTTTTCATGATTTCATGACTGTGTGGTCGTGTGGTCTCTTGATCCTGGCAATTATTTTCCATGTGGTCAGTGATTCAACAATACAGTTTGTAGCTGGGTCTCTAGATTTTGGTGGTTGATCCAAAGACTCAAGAATTCACATAGTCACCAAATCTCTAGATCAGCTGAGGTTAGAAATGAGTTGGAGTGGCTAGTTTGTGGAACCAATTAGAGTGAAACATGTGGCAGTGAGGTGTTCAAAAGGGTACAGCTTGGTGATGAAGTGGATCAATAGAAAAATCATAAGATGCCATGTGTCCAGGTGGGCCCATGTTTCCTGAGCTTAGTCTCTTAGTCATGGGATGCAGATCGAATATTCCTTTCCTTCTTGTGACTATGATTTTTCTTTAGTCGAGTGATCTCTCAACGAAGTCTGAATATTCCTTTTTAGACTGGCGACTATGAGATGTTGCTAGTCACTAGGTCGTGAGATGGTAGGACCATTTCATGAGGTTGGTATAGGTGGATCCAATGTTAGATGATGCTAAGTGTCCAAATTCTCTGATTGGTCGAGGACAATGAGTTGGCAATTTTCAGTGGGCCCGAGGTCTTTAGTTTATGAAGTAAGTTAAGGATTGACATGATCTCATAGTTGTCATTATACCACTTGGATAAGATGCATGATATTTAAGTCAACGGTATAACAACAGCCGTTGATCTCAATATGCTTAGAGTTAATAAAGCTATTCAGTGATTCAGTGACTGAGGATTATCTCGTAGTCTCTTGTATCCAGCGGTTAAGTGCCAAACATTCAGCGACCTAGCAGACGGTTATGAATTTCTTCAGTCGCCTAATCTCATAATTCAATAGTTAAGTCTTCTAACATTTTGAGATTGAGCGAGAACCGTCAATGGCCACAAGACAGAGTTGAGATCAATGATCAATATCTAGTCTCTGAATCTAACTCAAGGTTAAGAAATGTTTCCGTGATTTGGAGATTGGTCTTAGTTGCGTGATCTCAGGGTTTAACCCTAGTTAATCAAAATATTGTGAGACTCATCAAACCTCATTGTCGCTGAATCTCTAGATTATGTGGGGTTAAGGTGATGTTAGCATCTGGTTAGCCCCGGTGGTTAAGTAATGTATTTGGTGATCTAGCAACTATATGGTCTCAAAGTCTCAAGTTCCTGATGGTTAAATAGAAAACCTCATGTGATTTAGCGACATGATTATCTCTTGGTTGCTAAATCAAATAGCTAGCCCTTGTGATTTAATATGGACCATAGGATGGAATGAAGAAGAGGATCAACGGCGGTCATGAAGTCTCAGAAAGAAAGTTGAAAAGTCAAAAATTTGCTGCGACTACGAGACTCTCTTGCTAGTCACCAGATCACCAAATGGAAAAATTGGAGCTCCTATAGTCGCTAGATCAGGGAATGAAGAAATTTTATTCGATGATAGTGGGTGAGGTCTTAGTTACGCAATCTCTAGATGAAGTCAAATGGTATAAAGATAGTTAGCTCTCCCTTAGTCAGGTAATCTCCAGATTGGAACGTGGTTAGTGATTTTGTCTCGCGACCTGGCGGGCAGTTAGAATTTCTTCAGTAGCGTGATCTCAGAAAAATGTAGTGGTTAAAGAGATAACTACATGATCACGAGACTACAGTCGCTAGATCGCTAAGGCAACTAAGGTTAAAGAAGATGATTGCGCGACCTCGTGACTAGGGGCAAAATGTAAACCAAGATTCCTATGCAGTTAAGCTATGAGCTCGGGAAAAGTAAGAGATCTTATGGTGCTAATATAAAGTAGATCCAAATTTGAATGCTAACCGTCGATATGTTTTTTGGTGTCATGCAAGTAGCTATTTCTTCTAGATTTAAAATTATTAAGGGTTTCAGCAACAAAAGGACTGGTATTCAATGCTTGAGCAGCTAGATTTGGTAGATATGATTTTGTCAACTATTGCAGAGTGGTCTGGAGAGTTTGATGATTGATTGCAGAAGATTTGTACCATGAAGGAATGGGTAAGGCAATTGCCCAAGGCATGTTGTAGGTGAGTGATCAAATTGATAAACATGGTAGATTCATGATCTTCGGTACATCGCTCAGAGATTTCTCATTAATGAAGATCATTTTTGGATCTGACCGCCTAGTTTTCCTCTAATGTAATAAATTCCTGATTAAATCTAGTTGGTTTGGTGGGTGGAAATCCTAACCCTTTCCCTAGTCATCCGAAGCTTGTTGCATCCTGATTTTTGGGATTCCAAGATGACTAGTGGTATATATTGCAGCTATTTTTTCTTTTTGAGGGTTGTTGGTGATGTTATGTTGATAGTCAATGTAAAAGACTAAACAAGGAGAGCTTGGATTTTGGGTTTGTTTCCTAGCATTGTGTTGTTTTGGTAATGTATAGATTCTGTAGATTTTAATGAGAATACACTTGAATTCCAATCTCAGATTTATGTTTGTCTTCTTGTTTTGATCTTGGGCTCATATATGTTAATGTCACAAAGTGAGTTAGCATATGGTAGACAAAGAATATTGTGGAATTATCTTTGAGTTCCTAACAAAGTTAGGATTAAAGTCTTTAAGGTAGTTTCAATGAGTTCATGGTTGGATAGGAATTTGATGATCAGGTTTGGGAGTGAGAGGGATAATAGGAAAAGCACTTATTCTGAGTTCAAGAGTGTTTGAGTTAGGATTTTTAGTTGATATATGTTATTGAGTGACTCTATGCCCTAGGTTAAGGCACTGATCCATTCTCTAGAAGTAGTTCATCATCATCAATCACACATTTAAATGATAAAATCTTTAAAAATCAGTTTGTAAATGGTATAAATGCATAATATTTAGTGATTCCTTTCAAGAAGTGAATTAAGGGTAGGGGGATCCTTGTTGATCCTTGTTAATTGGCCCTTTTCCTTGTAGACTTTGGAGTGGTGATAGAGTCAGTGACATAATTTTGTCAATCATAGTGTAAACCTGCAAGTAGAAAGAGAAGGAACACCAACACCTCAGTTGATACTAACACCGGGCTTCCTCGGTTGAAAATAACACCGATCTTCCTTGGTTGACACTAACTACTTGGTTGACACTACCACTGGCCCTCCTCAGTTGAACCGATTGCTAGAAACTACAAAATCGACTATCAGCTCCGACTTGAGGTTAAAACTAGGAATTATGGGGACTATAGTTGCCTAATCTGGGCGTGACCCATTTGAGATTTCCTAGTTTCCCTTTAGAAATGGCCATCAACCCATCCTATCTATCCAAAAAATCTGTCCTAGATCTGGATGAAGAAAGGTGGTGCATAAACATATATGGACCAGTACAGTTGAAATAAAAGTTCTAAAGCTTGGAAGCACTCATGGACACTCTGGATAAGAAAGGAGATACAAGGATAATACTAAGGAGTCTGCAGCCTCTTACAAATGCAAAAATATTCATATACAACATAGGAAATAATTCCATTTAAACATCATCCTAATCTCCAAATCACTAATACAAGCACAATATATATATATATATATATATATATATATATATATATATATATATATATATATATATATATATATATATATATATATATATATATATATATATATATATATAACATAAACATTCAAAAATTTACGTAGATAATAAACTACACAAAGAAAACATTCAACCAGACTCTTATCCAATACATATCACAAGGGAGAGTTATCTCTAAGGATGGATTCCAACCTGGAGTCCTGCAGAGATTCAGTTGATGAAGAAGGATCCACTCCTCTCAAACTCTTCGAGCACTCCTTCAAACCCTCCTGGGTGCAATCTCCAACCTCTACCGGAAACAACCAAATGCCAATCTCAGAGAATAATTAATCCTCTCCTCACAAATATAATTTTCCTACAGACATAATACTCATCTTACTATCGTTTCTTCTCAAATCAACTCCTATCCAACACCCCCTCACACAAGAGATCCTTCCCGTATATAGATTGGAGGAGGTGGTTGCACGGGTAATCCAACTGATGCAACCATCCCAACTATATTAGTTATTTGTTAATAATATGGATTGTAAAACCATTCCCGTGAAGGGATAAAAAAATATTATTTAATAGAATTATAAATCTCTGTCTCCTAAATTTAAGGGTGGCAAAATAGATAATATTATTTTTAGGAATAATTTACTAATAACCATGGTAAAAGAATTTACCAAACACATTCCCATTAAAGAAAGATTTATTATATACTAATAATTTCTTTCACACAATACATTAACAATAATATAGGTTTATATATATGTATTCATAGGCATATGTGTACACCCATATGCTTATGTGTACATATACCATAAGTAAGACACATTATTATTAATATTACAATTATTTAAATATTATGAAACATATTATTTATTTATACACTAATTCATATTCTTTACAAAATACAATATATATATATATATATATATATATATATATATATATATATATATATATATATATATATATATATATATATATATATATATATATATATATATATATATATATATATATATATATATATATATATATATATTAGGTAAATACTAACATAAGTTAGAATTTACCACTATTATTAAAACATTATTAATACCATAAATCTTTATTATTATTGATTTCAAAATCACATGATTTAATCACATACTAACTCATTCCTAACAAGATACACTTGTACAAATAAGTAACTACTAATAAAGATAAATTACTAAATCATACCCTCATATGAACAATAATTCACATCAATAATCTACTAATAAAAATTGAACATACCATGAAGACAATTAGAGCTACCATACTAAAAACATCATTCTCAATAATTGCAAAAGACAAGAAACCATCTACAGGGTCCACAAAACCAACAAACTGAGAGAACCCATAAATACATCCACACAAGGGACTAACTCAGGAATTCCCCACCTAAGGATAAAAGGATTAGAGGCAAAGTTTCTTCTCATGGAACCTTGGTGATATCTATTAGCAAGTTGTCTATACTAAGGTATATGACTAGATATAGTGTTGTCATTATGGCAACAAAGTCATATAGCAGTTTGGAGTCAGTGCATTTAGTGTAAAGATCATAATTTAGTTAATTGTTGAAGACTGGATAGTATACAGAGTTCCTGTAGCTCAGAGCATCAACGCATGTGTGTACAGATGAATTATGGTATGCACCCTAGAAGTTAAGTTTGTTAGACTATACTTATGCTTAGTCTAAGAGTGCACAAGTAGATATGCAAAGATCTAAAAGTTACAGTTAGTTGAAGTTGCATAGCTAGTGTGTGCCAGAAGAGAACAGAGCATAGAGCTAACAGTTTGCATTTTGGCTTGCGATTATAATTTAATGTTGTAAAGGCCATGCACCCATTGTATTTAGGTTTCTGACATATTTATATGCATGATTGTAAGCACGCTTAAGCCAATTCATTTGGAAGTGTTGTTTGTAATTAGTTATAGGGCCGACCTAATTGTTTTGTTTGTATGAGCGTATAAATATAAGATGCACCCATTGTATTTAATATGGAAGTTGTAATAGAGTTGTGATAAGAAGAGAAGAGGTATGTGAAGAGATCATAAGATGTATTAGAGATTTTCAAGAGGTCAAAGCATCAGTGCATCAAAGGAACTGATCTGACAAGCAGTGTCACAGTGATAGTTCACCTGCAGATATAGTGTGTATCTGAATTCAGAAGGTTGTAGCCTTCATCATTTGAGCAATGAGCTCTAGGATAGTGAGTCCACTCCCCTAACAGGGATCATTGTAAAAGACTCCTAATAGGGTTTGACCCTTAACAAGGTCTATTGTACTTAAAGCATTGTAAAGCTACTCCTAACAGGATAAATGATCTTCTAACAAGGATCACAAAACACTAGTGCAAAGTATTAGTGGGTATCAAGTCCCACCAGGGTTTTTACCTATTTGGGTTTCCCCGTAACTATATTGGTGTCATGTGTTGATTTCATGTTTCATTTTTATGTGAATGCTTAATTCAATACTTAAGAATTTAAGTTTAGCATTAGGATTAAAGAGAAAAGTTAAAATATAGTGAACACTAATTCACCCCCCCCCTCTCAGTGTTCCCATTCCTAACAATATCTCCATAAAAAAAATAATGATCAAGGATTTTGAGGGATCTCTTAGACTTGTGAAGCTAGGTGGAGATGATACTCGGTACCTACAATCCTGCATCACCAAGAAGAGATACATGTATACATATGGATATACATATAAATCAGATATATGCAAACACATGACCAGGATTGATACATCATGTGGACCTCAACTAAGTGAGTAACTATGACTTCATCCCGAGTCATGAAAACACATCAGACACATATCCATAAAACATCATGATAATGGTTAGATTCCAATCCTTGGGTTAGCTCCATAAAACATATAAAGATAGATGGTTTTCTAATTTCATAAACATATAAATCTTAACCATAAATGAGCATATCAATCATTTGATAAACATATCATCATCCACAAAACATAAATGTAAATGTATAGCTCTAATCACCATAATAGAATGTCCAAATTAGAAAGTCCAAGTATCACCATAGGAGAGGGTATTACACACCTTATATGAAAGGTTCAAAAGTGTGATAGGTCTCCAATTTTTTACTATTGTCTTATCACCTTCTTTAGGAAGCAGTTTTATAACCCCTCTATTAATGTACATACCAAGAGACCCTTGTCTAAAGGCTTCCTCATATAATTCCAATAGCTCTAGCCCAATCCAGTCTAAGTTATACTTGTAAAATTTAGCAGGGAGACCATCAAGTCTGGGGGCTTTGTCATTGGCAAGAGAATTAACTACATTTTCTATTTCCTCTAGAGACAGTGGCATATCAAGCCTCACTACCTCCCTATCATGGATCTTTTTAGGTATCAATTTTTGACATTCCTCTAGTTTCTTCTTATTATGATCATCAAATTCTGAGGTAAATAAATCTTTATAGAATTTATAGAAGGCTTCTTTGATTCTGTGTAGATCCATGCAAAAATTCCCATTAATCTAAATACCCTCAATAAGCTCTCTTTTATGCTTGGATCTAATAATATTGAAGAAATATTTAGAGCCCTTATCACCACCCTTCATCCAACTCATCCTAGCTCTAGTTTTCTACCCTTTGATCTTATACTTCTCAATATTCCTTAATGGATATTTGACCTATTTAATTTTCTCCTCTAGGTGAGGGTTAGATCCTTTGATTTGTAGATCTCTTTCAGTGATGTTGAGAATATTTTGAAGGTCCCATTCTTTTATTCCTGGCAATAGCTTTTTGTTTCCCAACAATCTGGTACATTTTTCTCCAAGACTCCATTAGGTGACTCCACATAACAACTTGGTTCAGGCCTTGGTTACAAAACTTACACAGACTAGTAGCCATCCTAGTATCCCCACCACTATCAAACATGATCTTAGCATATATTGGGTGGTGATCTGACATAGAGGTAGCGGAAACACACATTGGAGCCTGTCCCTCCTGTTTATCAAAGGAAAAAAATATTCCTCTACATAAATCTTGTCCAATTGACAATATACTCTCTATTTCCTAGCTTGATTATTGTACCATGTATACCATATATCCGAGAAGGAGCCCTTTTTGAGGTTGAGGGGATCCTCAATCCTAAGTTTTCTCTTAAAGTTGGACCAAAAGAACCTTTCATTTCCTTTCCAACAATGAGCATTACCCCCACACTTGTATTCTCTAGCCCCCACCATGTTGAAATCCCCAACTAAAATCTAATCGGCTTTGGGTAGGCCATTGGATAGCCATTCCCATAAGGTAGCCTACACTCTATAATCATTTGGGGCATAAATGTCGCATACCCCAACTAGGGAGTCCTTGTAGTTAAAGGTGACTCACAACACCCTATGACAAGGTGAAGACCCATGAGAGTTAAATTTATCAGCCCATTGAGGCCCTACCAGAATGGCAGTACCTCCTTTACCTCTAGGGTGATTAGAGTGGAAACCCATAGCCTTATCCTAGATAAATCTCATAATCATGAAATCTTGGAAGCCAACCACCTTAATATCTTGCAGGCATGCTATATATTTTCCTCTGAGACTGTTACACCATTTTCTAACCATGTATTTCTTGTTAGACATCTCTATCCCTCTCACATTCCAACTATGTATGTGCATCATTGGGGAAATGCTTTGGAGTTATTGTATAGCCTATTAAATCCCTTTGGCATATTCTTCCCAGCATTCCTACTATCATTGGATAGAGATTGTCTCTCAACAATCTTCCTTTTCTTCTTTAATGCTCTAGAATTGACCTCAGTAAAAGGCCCCTCTATCATGGGTGTAGCAATTTCACTATGAATTTTAGCCCCTCCCCCCATTTTAATGGTTATTGGTGAGTCCTTACCTCTATTTAGGGATCCACTAGAGATCCTCCTAATATTATTTTCTTTTTCATTGATAGAGCTTAAAGAAAGTTGCTGGGCATTCAGCTTGGTTGGTGGTAGAGATTGTCCATCCCCCTTGTCATTACAGTTTACAAGACTATTACCTACTTGATAGTCAGCTAGGGTATCTTGAACACCACTACTAGTGGCTAGTCTGACAAAAAATTCTTCTTCAAATAGAAGATTAAACAAACTAACAAAGCCTCCATTATCAATTTTATCTATGCTGGTAACATTTCCCACCTCAACATTTGGTTTTGGACAAGATTTGTTGCCATTAACAACTTCCTCAATCCTAGGCTCATTACCAGACTTGTCAAATTTATGATCTTTAGACACTGGCATATCATTTTTACCATTAGTTCTTAAATTGCTAGAAAATTTAGGGTTCTAAGAACTTTGCAAGGCTAGGAAATCCTTTTTAGAGTGGTCTTTCTTTTTACAATGAAAGCAAGACCCTAGGTCTCCTAACAGAGAAATTTCCCAAGAGAATTTTTCATCTTCTAGTTCAATTGATATGATATTTGGAAATTTAATTTTGGGCTGAAGGGAAAGCAAGATTATCACATTAAGGTGAGGTAGTGTGTATCTAGGCTCCTCAATCTGAATAAAAGAGCTGAGGGGTTGGACTATTTAGGAAATAAAAGGCCAAAAATCTAGTTGAAGGTTCTTGATTTCAATCTAGTGGGGTACCGCACAATGTATCATCTTAAAATGGAAGCACTTCCATGTTAAGAGCATTTACCCCTTTGACTAAATGGTTTGGGGTCATGTCGAATGCCTTGAATGGATATTCGACTTGGATTTGGCTTTCTCCCCGCTTTCCACTTCTTTTCTGCTTCATCCTAGGTGAAATTAGAGATAGGATCTTAAGGATTCTCCTAAATTTCACTCTTCCATGGCTCTATTTTCTAGGTAGGATTTAGAAATGGATCCTCCTAGCCTTCATCTTAGTAATCATAGTATTTTATGTCTATTCCTGACATTCTGTCCTAATTTGGCATTAGTTTTTAGGTTTCTAGACATCCCTGGGACCTCTTGACTTGATTCTGTATCAACTTAGGATCAGGGTCAATGTCTTAGGTTGACCCTAACTAGGTCAAGGTCTTAAGTCAACACTGACTAGGTCAAGGTCTTAGGTTGACCTTGACTAGGTCAAGGTCAACCTCGACATTGACCCCTTTCTCCAAATTTTCAAGATCTTTAATTTTCGGGCTTCGAGCTTTCAAGAAATTTATTTTCCCACCTTTGGGTCGGCCATTTTGGGTTTTGAGATGGTAAATCCTTTAGTTGCATTTAATCTAGGTATATTTTCTAAAGGTGAGGACCTAATTGGGATTTAATTCTCCAAGGTGGCCCATCTAGAGGAGTGTGCCCTAGATCACTATAAAAGGAGGCCTTCCTCTCTCATTTTCACATCAAGTTTTCTCAATCAATTTTTGCAATCCATCTCTCAAGCTCTGAAGCAATAAGATCAAGCATTCAAGCCTTTAAGCATTCAAGCATCCAATTCATCAAGGAGATCCATTAGTAGCCATTGAAGGATTCAAGCTCTATGGAGCTCTCTTGTTGAAGATTCATCCATTTTCTATTCAAGCCTTTTCCAAGTTCAAGATCCACTCAAGATTGGTGTTGAAGATCTAAAGACAATTGATTGGAGACATCCTACATGTGATTCTACATGCATCCATTCTTGTGGATTCAAGGATTCGAATCCTCCAGAAGGGTTTTAACTCAAGCAAGGTGAATTGTTCCACTTACTTTATTTATTCTAGCATTTTCAATTCAATTTCATGGTTAATTCCTAAATTGGGGTTTGACTGAGGCAAACCCCCCCAAACAAACAACCAAAAACTCTCTTTTTCTTGTAGGTACCAGTGCAAAATTTCAAATCTGAGAGCAAATTTGGATACCCTTTTCAGCAAACTTTCAGGATTTGGAAATAGAATTCAAATCGGACTTCAAATAAAGAATGCAGTATTTGACCTTTTATGAGGGTCAAACCCGAGCTGAGCCATCTTAGAAAAATATTTCTGGGTTTTGTAGATCTCGCAGTTTTAGTTCAAGATTGTAGGAATCAACAATTTTTGAGATTGTTTGATAGGGTTTCCAGCTGATTCTTTTTGAGAGGTAAGTACCTTTATCTCTTCATTTCAACATTAGTGATTTACATTTACTTTCCATATCAATACAATTTCATGTAAGTGTAAAATATTGGCTTTGGGGTCTCTTTTATGTGTACACCATTTTTCTAGGACCCCATACACTATTTTATCCTTTACATTTTGGTGAACCCGACATGCTTACCCTCCTTTCTTTTGTGGATTTAGATGCTCTATTGTGTTAGATCTTCTTTTGTATTCCCTTGTGTGTTCACCTTCACTATACATTTTGGTGAACCCATTTTACAAATCCTCTTTCTATTGTGGAATTAGATGCCCTATTGTGTGTTTTATTTCCTTTTCATGCTTATAGATCTCATTTGAATGCATTTGGATTTATCTAGATCTATTTATTATCATGTTGCATAAGTTGTTTCAAATGTTGCATGGTGTTACACCTAGAAAGACTTCATTTATTACATGTGATCTCCATCATATTTCTCTTTATGAAGAGAAGTTGAGGATTGATGTTAATTCTTCTCCTACTAGATGTCCTTCTTCCCCCTCTAGGGATCAACCTTTAGTGAATTATGGTAACCCTACAATGTACTTTATTGGTAGGGATGATAATCCTCCTATTTGGGATGAACATTTGGATTTGGATGTTGATTACTCTATTCCTTATGACACCATTGTGGATGATCCCTTAGATAATGACATTGATTTATCTCCTCCTTTCAAAGAAGCTTTGATACAAGAGGGTGATTTATTATATGATTATAGCTCTTTTTCTACAACACACTCCTATTATGTAGACATTTTAGCGAAAGATTATGATATTATAGATCCTCTACCTCCATTTGAGATTCCTTCTAGTGATGAGGCATTAGTGGAGAATTATATGAATTACCTTAATGCTCTCCCTTTTAGTGATGATCCTATGAAAAATCAAGATCTTACCTCATCTTCTCCTAGGAGGTCCTCTTTGCTTCCTTTTTATGAATCTATTTGTAGTGTTGAGACAACTAAAATGGTTTATCCTAAACCCTTGTTGACTGTCAAAGGTTGTCCTCACATTACTATCAAAGGTAAACCTATGGAGTCTTTAGAGTCTTTCAATGACCAAGATTTGATAGCTCACACATATCATACAAGGAATAATCCTCACCCTAATCTGGTGGTTTCTATTTCTTTACCACCTTCTCAACCTATTCTTCCTCCTCAACCCCATCTTCCTAGCAAGGAGTATAATTTGATTACCCAATTGCAAAATACTCCTGCCAAGATTTCTTTATGGGAGCTTCTTCAAACTTCACCTACCTACTATGAAGCCTTGTAAAAAGCTCTAGCAACTCTTCCCACTCCACCTCCTAATCAAGAGAACATTAATAACTTCTTACAATGCATGCATGCTACCCTGGGTCCTCCTGATATTGTATTTACTCAAAAGGATTTACCCTCTAAAGAAGTTCAAAATCACTATGATGCTCTTATGGTTGTTGTTTCTATCAATAAAAGTATCATTCATTAGACCTTGATTGATAATGGATCTAGGCTTAATGTTTGTAGCATGGACATGCTCAAAGCGATTAACGTTGATCTTTCAACTATTCAACCTGACAATGTTTCTATTCATGGCTTTGATAACATTGTTAAGAACACTTTAGGCATCATTACCTTACCTATCAAAGTAGGACCGGTCATCCTGAATACACCTATTCATGTAATGTCTGGACCTCTCAACTATAACCTTCTTTTCGGTAGACCTTGGTTGCATGAGATGCATGCTATTCCTTCCACCCTTCACCGTAAAGTCAAGTTTATACATAACAATGGGATGTATACGCTTCATGGAGATGATGCACCTAATTCTTGTCTGAATATTCAAACCCGCACTACTCCTATTCCTAATATTAATCCTTCCTCCTCTAATGTTATTCTTGATGATGATTGGGGAACCTTGGATTTTAATCCTACCTTTATTGGAGAGTATAAAGTTAATGATCTTGATTTTATGAAGAAACAAAGAGAATTTGAACAATGAGTTTTTACTTCTAACACCCTTAGTAATAACTTTGTTGTTGCTTCTACCCACAATAAATTTGTCAAACCTACTAATGATGACATAGTGACTACTGAAGTTCCATTGACTTCTTCTGACATGGCTTCTCATTATGGTCCTGGTTATCACTTCCTAGTTAAACAAGGATTTAATGGTCAAGAATGTGGTGAACATAAACAGGGAATTCAAATGCCCTTACACACTAGGGGGCATGAGCATTCTTATGGATCGGGATTTAATCCTTGACAACAAATCAATGTTAACAACATCTCAAATAACACTTCAAAACATGATGAACCTGTGAAGGAATTTGATCGAGAAGTTCTTTTGCCTAAACTCCTTCATGATAAGATGATTACTAGATCTAAACACAAAAAGAAATGTAGTCCACACTTAAAGACTCTTCCTTTTTGTTTATATCATAGATTTCATGATCACTCTACTAATGAATTTCAAGCTTTACATTGTAAGATTAGGAAGCTCATTGATAGCAAGGTTAATTATAAATCATGTGACAATGTGTTGTATTTCAATCCTATTTTCTCTAAATAAAATTCATGTTCCTACTATGGAACTCCACATTATCTAAACAATGTTAGCCTAATTCTTGGGAGCTCGTTGTCTTGCATAGTGTTGTGAGTGATATAATAGGTCCCCTTTCATCTTTGTTCCTACACTTGGGGGGAAAGGATGTCATCTCCTTCATTTCTGTCCTTTTGGGATTCACCTCTTTCCATGGTTAAGCAATATCTATCTATTATATGATATCTGATCATACATTAAAATTTTGGTTTGCATTGAGGATCTATGCCATTGATCACAACCTCTTTCATTGTTTGACATTGGGTTTCCATGGTTGATATATCTCTCACCTTGGAAATTGAAGTGTGTTATCCCTCACAAGGGTTACTTTTTCACTTCCTGCATGATATCTCTTTGCATTCTTCCCTTCCATGGCCTCATAGGAGCTATGACCTTCTTGGCCTGGACTAGGTGTTGTCTATGGATATTGTCTTGATGCTAAAGAAGGATTTATCCTTGTTCTTTTCTTTCCTTAACATGTCAAAATAGTATGTTTTTTCCATATTAAGGAGGGGGGCATATATACGGCCTCCCTCAATCTATATTATGTATTTTTGTTCTAACCTTTTGTTTTGCAGCATGCTAAATCTTGGAAGGTAATGCACATAAGTTGCTAAAACCTGAAGGGACACGCATTTCCAATATCAAATATGCTAAATCTTCTGAAGGTAATTCACATAAGTTGCTAAATCCTGAGGAGACACACATTTTTCAAATTTTTCAATATGCTAAATCTTGGAAGGTAACGCACATAAGTTGCTAAATCCTAAAAAGACATGCATCAATATGATAAATCTTCCAAGGGTAATGCACATAAGTTGCTAAATCCTGAGGAGACATGAATTTTGTATTCCATGGTGATACAAGAAGGTGGATCCATGGGTACTTTATAAAAGCCCTCAGAAGATGCACTACATACATACACAAAGTTGCCAGAAGGTGGACAACATTATGGGGTGACTATCAAGTATTTTCTTGGTGGGTCATCCTATCCTTTTGTGGTTCACAATGAGATACACACATCTTACTAGGTGAGCTAGCCACTCCTCTCTTCCCTTTTCTATCTTTTTCTAGTGACGTCTCTCTTATTGCAATCTTGGAGTTGATAAAGACTTGAGCCCTTGGGGGCTTGAGGATTCCTTTGTCCCTTTGATTTCAATAAGATTATCTTTTTCTTTGTGATCTCCTTTACCAAGAGTTTGCATCGAGTCCATACTCTTGCTAAAGTGGGGGCTTAATGTATCATCTTAAAATGGAAGCACTTCCATGTTAAGAGCATTTAGCCCTCTGAGTAAATGGTTTGGGGTCATGTCAAATGCCTTGAATGGATATTCAACTTGGATCTGGCTTTCTCCCCACTTTCTACTTCTTTTTTGCTTCATCCTAGGTAAAATTAGGGATAGGATCTTAAGGATTCTCCTGAATTTCACTCTTCTGTGGCTCTATTTTCTAGGTAGGATTTAGAAATGGATCCTCCTAGCCTTCATCTTAGTAATCGTAGGATTTTATGTCTATTCCTGACATTCTGTCCTAATCTGGCATTAGTTTTTAGGTTTTTAAACATCCCTGGGACCTCTTGACTTGATTCTGAGTCAACTTAGGATCAGGGTCAATGTCTTAGGTCGACCCTAACTAGGTCAAGGTCTTAGGTTGACCCTGACTAGGTTATGGTCAACCTCAACATTGACCCCTTTCTCCAAATTTTTAAGATCTTTAATTTCCAAGCTTTGGGCTTTCGGGAAATTTATTTTCCTACCTTTAAGTCGGCCATTTCGGGTTTTGAGATGGTAAATCCTTTAATTGCATTTAATCTAGGTATATTTTCTAAAGGTGAGGACCTAATTGGGATTTAATTCTCCAAGGTGTCCCATCTAGAGGAGTGTGCCCTAGATCACTATAAAAGGAGGCCTTCCTCTCTCATTTTCACATCAAGTTTTCTCAATCAATTTTTGCAATCCATCTCTAAAGCTCTCAAGCAAGAAGATCAAGCATTCAAGCATTAAAGCATCCAATTCATTAAGGAGATCCATTAGTATCCATTGAAGGATTCAAGCTCTATGGAGCTCTCTTGTTGAAGATTCATCCATTTTCTATTCAAGCCTTTTCCAATTTCAAGATCCATTCAAGATTGGTGTTGAAGATCTAAAAACAATTGATTGGAGACATCCTACATGTGATTCTACATTCATCCATTCTTGTGGATTCAAGGATTCGAATCCTCCACAAGGGTTTTAACTCAAGCAAGGTGAATTGTTACATTTACTTTGTTTATTCCAGCATTTTCAATTCAATTTCAAGGTTAATTCCTAAATTGGGGTTTGACTGAGGCAAACCCCCCCAAACAAACAACCAAAAACTATCTTTTTCTTGCAGGTACCGGTGCAGAATTTCGAATCTGAGAGCAAATTTGGATACCCTTTTCGGAAAACTTCCAGGATCTACAAATAGAATTCAAATAGAACTTCAAATAAAGAATGTGGTATTTGACCTTTTATGAGGTTCAAACCCGAGCTGAGCAGTTTCGGTTCAGGAGCATGGGAATCAACATTTTTTGAAATTGTTTGATAGGGTTTTCAGTCAATTCTTTTTCGAAGGTAAGTACCTTTATCTCTTCATTTCAACATTAGTGATTTACATTTACTTTCCATATCAATACAATTTCATGAAAGTGTAAAATATTGGCTTTGGGGTCTCTTTTATGTGCAAACCATTGTTCTAGGACCCCATACACTATTTTATCCTTTACACACGAGCCACCACTAGTTCAGTTTTCCCTTTAGTGGACCACTAGAAGGCCCTAAATATGGAGCAACCCACATTCCATTATTTCTTTTTAAGCACTCTTTCCTACATAGCATGTGTCTTAAAGAAAATAACAAATAATCCTTGTTGTATCATTCTGTAAAAACTAACTTGAATTCCTAGTTTCTTCCCCCAGATATGGGCAATCCAATCATCAAAAAATTTTCTTGAAGGTAGAGAGTCCTTGTTTAAACAAACAAAAAAAATAGAAACTTCTTTAAGCCGTAACTATTCCTTCCCAATGACTTTAACCATGTCCTCATTAGGGGAAAGAGAGAGGGTTCAAAGTTCATGGGGAGCAAACTTACCAGTTCGACCTTCTCCCTCTATCAACTCTCCCTTGGCTACACCCCGATCCAATCTATATCCATAAATTGTGGGCCTTCATGAGGATTATCCCATTTTAAAGACTCCATTAAACATAGCAGACATGGGGTATTTAGGTCATGACTAATTAGATAGCACTTCCTTGTATGACAATTTATCTACTAATTTATCATTCTCTTCTCTTGCAGAATTACCTTGGCACACCTGAGCATTATTACTCAGACACCCCTCATTAATATCCATACTTAATGAATTCCCATAATCCTTTAGACTCCCTTCAGAATTACACACAAGTGAACCAGGATGGGAGCTGAGAGGACCCGGCTCCGACATCATATTGCCTTAACTCTAACCACATAAGGGAACTGCAAGAAAACCAAAAGAAAAAGAAGCTAAACACACAAAAAAGGGAAATTATGATGATGCAGGGAAACAAAGCCATGAAAAATTAATGAAAGTACATAAAAAAAAGGGGAGCCATGGGGCCTGCATAGGGTATGATGGTAGAAATGAGAAACACCTCAGTCTCGGGAGCTGTACGGTTGTAGAGCCCCCAAAAAAACCCTCCTAATTGTTCATCTTTTCACCATAGAGGAGAAAGAATACCAACATAGGGATAAAAGTAAAAGAAATATGAATCATTTACAACATACAATTAAACTATCTCCTAAATTACTTGATCATTAAGTGATGGAACAAAAGAAGAAACCCATTGAACTAATGGAAATAGGTCATTACCAATAGATTGTGATACTTAACCACATTGAATATAGTACCATAGTATATTAAAAATATAGTAAAATCACATGAATGAAATCTTACACTTTTATAATTTACTTACCGAGTTTTCATAAGAATAACTATCATTGCAAAAGAATGTGGAGCAATGTGGTGAACAACCAAGACACATAACCTTTTTAAACTACAATATGAAGAATAGTCACATCTAACTCTTGAAAAAAAAATGTTTATAACATGAAATATGCAAAGTAGCCTCCTTGGTGATAGAAAATATTAAATCTATAATCAAAAGGCCAAGAAATACAAGATAAAGGAATGCAAACCAAAATATAGAGTTGTTGACTTAGAAGTATGCAATTTTATTCATTCAAATTTTTTTTATCAACAAAATTCTGAATAGAATATCAACTTTCATCCATCTGTCTACTTGACATATGTAGAAACCAATAAATTCCACATTTAAAGAAACATTAATGTGTCACCATCTTAACCATGTACAAGTGAAGCTTCCAAACTCTCTAACTATTATCTTCTACCATGAGTGCATCTTGATGAATGACCTAGGTAAATAAGTTGGGGGGGGGGGAGATTGAATCAGTTGTAAATTAAAACATTTATCAATTTCACTAATTGATATTTGGTAAATAAAATCTTTAACCGCTAAACTAAAATAGATGTAAACATGAATAGACACACACATGAAACATACACAATGAAATCCATAATTTTATGTGGAAACCCAAGATGGGCAAAACCATGGAGAATTATTATTCTTAATTATAAAACACTAGTTAAAGTGATTTTTTATAAAGGGTGGATCAGTTCCAGAATGATCACTACCCAAAAATGTTCACTTTGTAGAGAACCAAAATGAACCAAGAAGATTACTTAGATTCAACTTCAGTCAAGCTTATATCTCAACATAATTATTTTCATTAGATCTAGTTATAAATTTTTTCAACTTTCTTGTAACATGTCTATACCAAAATACCCATACCAAAATTATTTGTAACACTTACACATCTTTCTTTAACTCCTTGTTCACTTATATCTTCCCTTTTTTCACTTTCTCGCTTACTATCTCTCTCATATATCACTTTCTTTGCATAACTTCACACATTCATCACTAGTATATACACCAAGTCGACCTGAAAACACTTTATCCAAGAAAATATTTGTCAACATGTTCCCAACCAACAATCAAGATCACATGCTACAATCATTGGAGAAAACCTAGCAACCAAGTTCAGCCATCAATACATAATTTTAAATAGGTATAGACTAAAAAATCGTGTGGTGGGGAGGAATGAAAAGTGGACCACACCAAATGTACTTCCTTGAAAAAAACCATATGCACATTATTCAAAAGCAAGAATTATCAGAGCCTAAGAAGAAATAACATTGTTGGAAATTGTACCTCCAGATCACATCAATACAACCCAAAATAAAATATGAAAACATAAAGAAATGAGTGATATAAAACCAAATTTCCAATGCCATAACTAGAACATTAGATAATTCTAGATTAGTAAACATTCTTTATTATGCCAAAGTTGTACTATTTACTTGAAAGTGTGGTGCACAATAATCCTCAAGAATGTAAACACCATCATAATTAATGCACAAACATTTAAATCATCCAGAACATAATATTCTTAGTCACACTAAAACTAAAAACTCAAACATCAAGAGGATAAATTCCTCACACCATAAGAATTAGTTTCTAGAGAAAGGATCTTTTGAAAAGCATATTTGTAGTTACTATCACTCTCCAATAGAAAATTTTGTTATTAATGAATATTATTTTCTATAATACTTAGCTTCCATTGTATTGTCTACACTTTTCATTCATACTTGTTGGAGATTTTCTAGCAAGCCTGAGTGTTGATTGTATGTTTGTCATTGATGACAACATATGGTAAGTAGCGTGTGTGGAAGCCTGATGGAGAGAGCCTTGAGTATATGTTTCCTAGATATGTTATCAACATGATATCATAGATGTAGAGGTTGATTATGAGTTAAGACAATAATATAGTTGTCTGTATCATTAAGTGTTCCTGACAAGTCCCAGGAAGAGTTTTGTATGTGATTTATAGTATGGTTGTAATGGAGTCTTGTGCATTTATATTTATGTTGTAGACATATGTATGGTGCTATGTTCATGGATGAAGAGTTAGATATGCATTACAGGTTGAGTTATGAAGTCTCTAGTTGACAGTCACAATTTCTTGAGTTTATCTGGTTGAGCCAACATTGTTTTATTGTTATAGTAGTTGCACCTATCAGTTTGATATGCATGATTAGATTAGTGTTCAGAGAAGAGTTAAGAATGTTTGTGGTGCAGGAGCACCTAGGATAGCCTCTTAGTTTTAAACTATTTTGGCTTGTATCTGACCTTTTCCAAGTCAGAGTGTGTTTATTTTGGACCTTAGTAGGTCTTGAAAAGTGTGTGCCTAGATGGATTAGTAATTAGTACTATCCAATCTAGCTTGGTTTAGTTTTCTTTCAAATTAGTCCTTAGGGGTAATCCTAAAAGTTGGTAAATGAAATCTAAATGTGTCTTAATCTTAAGAAAAGTATGGGAGATGCCTAAAATGGCCTTAAAGAGGTTATTTCATCAAACTAAGTGGGATAGAGGTCCTAGAAATTAGTTGGCATCATAAATATAAAAGATGCTAAAAATTGTCATGACAACATGAGCAATGTTTGCAAATGTTGCATGCAGTTTGACACATTTGGATTCGCCTCATTCTAGGAGTGGGAAATCAATTTAAAGGCCTAAAATAAATGGATACACATCTTATGATACCTTGTGGCTCATTTACCAAGGTAGAAGTTAGAGTATGTAAGTTTTTGATATGGGAATAGAGGAGTTTTCTAGTTTTTCAAGGTACAATCGAGTTGTGTTAATGGTGATAGTATGTTAATGAGTTAGAACGTGAACTATGATAGTGGAATAGTGATCTAGGGGTAGTTTTAAGTCTTTTTCATTTAGTCATCATATAGTTTAGAGATGGTTTAATAGTCTTTTGAAAATCTTTTAGTGAATCAGTAGTCCACTGGTTTAATCCAGGAAGTTTTTGGTTTCATGGCTTCCCCATGAATTCTAACCATGGGAAACCTATGGTTTTGAATGGAAATGGTTAGGGATCCATTGTATAGTGTAATATGGATTCTGAAGGGTTGAAGAGTCAGGATACTATTTTTAAAGTCATACCCTAGCCGAGACTAATGTTCCCAATTAGAGGTGTGATAGTGAAGATTTGAATGCTACAGGCATGAGAATGAAGAGAAGTACTAAACAAGAATTGTCCCAGTTAGTATATGAACATATCATTGCATGTTGAAGAGATTGGGCACTGACCAATCCATTTGATTGGGTTTAGAACAAGAAATCAGGAAAAGATCTTGAAAATAGGCTTATTAGCCCTATTAGCCCTACATTGTAGGAAGCCACTGTACGGACACCTTAGAACCCTAAAACCTCTTGAATCTATAGAAACTTCCAAAAGGGTATTCAAATATCAAGTTTTTTTTGTAGGTTGTTTGGAAGGTTTTTGCATGAAATGGGAAAAAGACCATGTTAAGGGCTACAAGAAACACTATACCTAAGTAGGTCCCTAAAAGGCTAAACTTAGAATCCAATAGAAGAAGACTTTGAGATCCATCAAAATGGATTCGAATGGAAACAAAATGAATTTTTTGAAGAGGAATGGTCCCCCTGCTACCCCAAAGTCATTCTATTGTGGAGAAGTACTTAGAGTTTTCTAGGTGTCAAGAAAGAATTGAGACAAAACTAAATGGTTGATGTCCTTCAAGGCCAAGCACAAAAAGTTGACTCTTAGAATAGAGTTTGGAAAGATCTTAGGTTGAAATACTTGAGACTAGTGAGTTCCTAGGAGAGATTAGGATCCTTTAGAGATAGGGAAAGCAAGGTCCTAGAAGAATTTGTCTGAGCACACCTTGAAGCACATACACTAGTTTGGTTAAGAGCGCATAATGTAATTAAACATGAGAAGAAAGTATCAGTTAATTTTATGGAGCCAACAGTGTGAAGTGACGCGTCTACTCATATGGAGTTCCACAGTCCTAATTTGTGTTGTGTGCTTAGTAGAGCCAACTGAGATATTATTGGAGAGTTGTATTGTTTCTCTAATATGATTTCAAGATGGTTCTAACATGCCGACTTGATTATATCATTTAGAGGAAAGATATTTATAGGAAGTCATTTGTGATTGCTAAGTATGGTAGATAGTTGAAAGATAAGAGTAGAGAAGAAGGTGTGAAGTGTTGAGCCATCAGCAAAAGGTTTATATGACAAAGTAGAGAGTATATGCTATTCATTGGAAATGATCAAGACATAAGGTCTACACGCAATTCACCAAGATCTAGATATAGTGTGTATCTATTAAATAGAAGGTTGCAACCTTCACCCCTTTGAGCAGTGTTCTCTTGGACAATGTCTCCTCACCCCTAACAGGGTTAATTATAAAAGACTCCTAACAGGGTCCGACCCTTGACCAAGTCATTGTACTTAATGCATTGTAAAGATCAACTCCTAATAGGGTTGTAAGATCTTCTAACAGGGATCATAATACTCTAGTGTAGTTTATAGTGGGTGCTAATTCCCACTAGGTTTTTTACCTATTTGGGTTTCCCTGTAACCAAAATTGTGGTGTTGTGTTAAGTATTATTATATTATGTTTATGCTTAATGTTCTTATGTACTTAATTGGATAAAGAATTGAATCTTGTAGATAACTGATTCACCCCCCCCCTCTCAGTTATCTCTTGGGACTATTCCTAACAATTGGTATCAAAGCCAAGTGCCTCAGAGGGAAAGTTTAACAGCTTGAGGTTGATTAGATGGAATTCTTTAGAAAAGAAAGTCCTAAGTTTGATGAAGAGAACTATCTAGATTGGAAGAACAAAATGATGACACATTTGCAGTGCATTGTCTTTGAGATTTTTGAAGTAGCTACCAAAGAAGTTCAGATTCCCTCTCTAGCAGATCTTGCAAAGGAAGATGCAACTCTTAAGAAAAAAGAGATCTTCACTCAAAATTCTATTGCCAAAGAAGCCCTTATCAGTGCCTTGCCCGATAGTGAGTTTCGGAGATCAAGAAAGTTGATAAAGCCTATGAGATATGGAAGTATCTAGAAGACATGTTTGAAGGAGACATCCAAGATAAGAATGTGCATAGAAAGATATGTAAGAAAAAGTACAATACATTGGAGATGCTACCTAAAGAGAACATTAGAGCCTACAATCAAAGGATTAATGAAGGAGTTGCAGGAATCAGGAACAATGGTGGAGAGATCTCAGAAGAAGACATAATGGATAAGTTGATGACTAATTTGACACCAGAATATGAGAGCAAGATAAACATCCTAGATGAGACTATGAAATTTTCAAAAGAATTCAAAAGAGAGACCTTAATTAGCAAGATTTCAGCTTTTGAGATATCAAGTTTGAAGACAGAGCCTAAAAGTGAGACACCCTTCAAAGCCTCAATCCATGGTAAGAAATCGTTGAACACTTTTGGTAATTTTAATGATGACGATGAAGAGAAAGAACTAGATGATTTAATTTCTTTGATTGCTAAGAAATAAAGAAAAGGAAAAGGGAAATATGAAGGTCAATTACCATTAAAATTCTTTTCATGTAACAAGATTGGTCACTTTGCATATAAGTGTCCTACAAGAGTCAAGAAGTTCAAAACTAACCACAAGCCTAAGTATACAAAAGAATGTTACTATGATGGTGATGGAGTATCGGATGAAGAGTCAGTAGAGGATGAAATTGGATTAATTTCTCTAGAAGAAATGGAGAAAATGTTTGATGAAATGGACCTTGAAGATGAAAAGGAAGCACAAGAGTTAGCACTGATTTCACAAGCCGACATCAGGACAGATTGGATCATTGACATTGGTTTCTCACATGACATGACATGAGACAAGGATATATTTGTACATCTGAATAGATACAAAGGTGACATGGTTAGATTTGGAGACAACACTCCTAAACCTATCATAGGAAGAGGAGATATCACCTTGGATGGAAAGAACAACACTAATGACGTTCTTTATGTTGATGGTTTGCAGCATAACCTACTAAGTGTTGGACAGTTTCTTGAAAAAGGATATCAGTTGGAATTCAAAGACAACAAGTGCATCATGAATAACAAGGAAGGAGAAATGATTACATTAGGCTCAAAGAATAAAGGTAATGTTTTTCATCTTAATCTTAAAGCAAGTTTTTTTTTGGCTAAAGTAGATGACATTTGGTTATGGCACAAAACACTATGTCACATAAATTTTGACAATATAGTAAAGATAAGAAATGTAAAGGTAGTCAGAGACCTTCCTAGCATTGCAAAACCAGTTGATACAATATGCAAAAAATGTGTGATGGGAAAGCATGTGATAAATATATTAGAAGCAAGCATAATTTGGCAAAGAACAAATTAGATCTAGTGCAAACAAACCTATATGGACCAACTCAAACAAGATCATACTATGGTGAAAGGTACTTTTTTTTTTTGATGATTATTCTAGAATGATGTGGGTTGCATTCTTAAAGGATAAATCTGAAGCATTTGAGAAGTTCAAAAAATTCAAAGCTAAGGTTGAAAATGAGTCTGGATTGAAGATTAAATGTCTGAGATTAGACAGAGGAGGAGAATTTACCTCTGATAGATTTTATGAGTACTGTGAAGAACATGGGATAAAGAGACAGTTAAGTGCACCTAGAACCCCTCAGTAGAATGGAATTATAGAAAGGAGGAATATGATCATACTTGACACAGTGCACACCATCATGGTTGAAGGAAAGTTCGCACATACCTATTGGAGAGATGTGGTCAATGCTGCAGTCTATACAATCAATAGAATTCAATTGAGGCCAGGCACAGAAAAGACACCTTATGAGCTATGGTTTGAGAATGTTCCTACAGTAAAATACTTTAGAATCTTTGGAAGAAAGTGATACATCAAGAGAGATGAAGCTATAGGCAATTTTGATGCAAGAAGTGATGATGGTATTTTTCTTGGTTACTCTACTAAAAGAAAAGTTTATAGATGTTTTAATTTAGGATTGAAGAAGATCATTGAAAGTGCTCATGTTAAGATTGACGAGAAGTTCATGATTCAAGAAAGATATCATGATTATGCACCTATGATTGAAGAACAACCTAGACCTACCACTAGAGAAATAGTTGTTGATGAAATGTTTGACAACATTGATGTATTGTTCAATGACCCTAAAACTAGTGAATAAGAATCATAGAAGTTAGATGAGAGAGTCACACCTAATGTTCCTAAACTCACATCTAGATATTATTTAAAGGAAGACATCATTGGAGATCAGAATAGTAAAGTCATGACAAGATCAAAAGCAAAGAGTTCCACAACAAATGAAGAGGTATGTTTACTATCACAGATTGAACCCTTAAGTGTTGAAGATGCATGTAATGATTTAGATTGGCATGAAGAAATGAAAGAAGAGCTAGATCAGATAATTAAGAATGATAAATGGGGATTTGTCCCTAGGCCTAGTGATAAGAATGTGATTGGAACCTGTGTGAACTAAAAATGATCACACTACTATGAATCCTTGCATCCAAGAATACTCAATAATGAGCTCTCAGATATCGATCCACAACTCTCTATCTGTGGAGTGCATGGCTTTCTATGAGGCCCTCAGATTGAACCCATTCAAGTACACCATAGAATGAGAGATTCAAGGAGGAGAAGAAAGAATGCTAATCTCCATTGAATCGAGTTCTTGCATGCAAATGAAACTAATCTATATGATTGCAAATGCAAGAAAATAAACTAATTTATTGAAATGAAGATTAAACTATATGATTGAAAGAAATAAACTATTTTATTGAAATTAATCTATATGCAATACAAGAAATAAACTACTTCACTAATTAATCTCTATGAAAATTAAACTAAATGTGCAATCTAAAATGATGATTTCTAAAGTTCTAATGTTGTCAAGAAAATCTTCAGCATAATGATAATATGAAAATTTTAGATTTTTAATTGAGAAGGAGAGGGCTCCTTATATAAGAAACTGATGAAAAGAATGCATCCCCAAGATCAATGTGGGATTATTGCAAAAGGAGGAAAGAAATCTCATTTTTAGAAAGTGTGGAGAGAAAAGGAAATCTCTTTATTTTATTTATTTTTATTTCACTTATTTCCTTTTTTCATCACAAAAGATCTTTTGAGAGGATTTTATTTATTTTAAAAGAATAATTCTCTTTTAATTAAATAAAATAAGGTTATTTAATTAAAATATGAATATTAATAAAATAAAATCATTTAATTAAAAAAGGTTTTAATTAAATAAATTTATTTTACTTAAGAGATATTACTTTCAATTAAATAAAGTTATTTTATTTATTTAAAAGGGATTATTTCTTTTAATTAAATAAAATTATTGATGACATGATTAAACCTTAGGAGATTATTGAAATGATTGAAATAGTTATGATTTGATCAAGGAAATTGATTTGAATATATTGTAAAGCATTGATTCAGAAAATTGATATTTGACAAATTGAATAAATGGGGCCCAAAGTCTAGGTGACCATTTTAGGGTGCATACATTTGCCTCTCTTTGACTAATGTGAGGTCGAGTCAGAATCACATGCAGTCAAAGAATGGAATTGAAGTGTGAGATCGATTTGGGATCACAAAAAAACCCAAATGTGTGTTCGACGGATGGGAACACATCAGGACATAGATAAGCAGACTGAAAAAGACAAGGCCAACACCTGTGAATAGGTAATTGTCAAGTCTCAAATAAAAGATAAGAATCTCAAGCAAGGTTTCCCCTAGAGAAGCAATTGATAAATTTGATAAAGCTGAATCAAGCATTGAAGTTTGGTAGGTACTGCCCCCTCATGATTGAAATCAAAATGAGATAGAGGAGAAACAGTAAATTGATAAATTTGATCAAATTGAACTAAAGATAAGGTTCTTGATGTAAGATGAAAGATATAAGAATCACTGAACTAAGGTAGCTTACCAAGAAAGATTATGCCCCAAGGTTGAATTAGAAGAAAAGAAGTGGGGTGAAAGCGAATGGAAGATAGAAGTTTGGAAGAAATGGAAAGAAATGGAGAGAAGAAAGAGAATTTGACTCGAGAAAGAAGATGCCCCAAAATCAATCAACTGTTTAAGATAGGGAATTTCGATTGAGATCATGAAAGAAGATAAGGAAATGAAGATCAAAATGTGACCATAGTTGACTAAAAGTCCACAAGAAAGATGAAGGAAATCCTCTCAAACTCAAAATGCAGCCTAAAAGTGCAAATTTAACATGAAGTCTAAATAATGCAAGCTACATGGAAATGCAAAGGTGTACTTGCAATAGGGTAACATAGGATTTTTGTGTTCATCATTCATTAGAGAATGTAAGAGAACTTATTTTCATCATAGGGCCATTATTACCAAACATCGAATGATCACACAATCATCACTAGTAAAAAATGCAACTATGAAGATATGAATGTGATTTATATCAGATTGGAATGTGGAAAGATTCTAACATGAGCATCAAAGACATAAAGGTCAAGATGACTGCAATGTTAGCTTACCCAATTTAATGTAACAAAACCACACTCGCGTCAAGGCATAAATGCCAGGATGACCATGAAAATGGTTGTGCAAAAATAGTCAAGGATGATGCCTTAAATCTCCTAAGTGTGTCAAGGAGACAACAAGAGACACTGAAGAAGTTCAAGACAACACCCACAAGTAGAAAGCAAATAAAAACATGCCCCATGCCCCAAGTCTTCTAGCGATGCATCATGGAGAGACTTATTAGACAAGGACATTCAACGAAAATCAATAATAGTCAGCACACAAAAAAAATCATGACATATCTCAAGCATTAAATGTTGCATTTAAAAATTTTAAGTGTGTAAACTAATACTGAGTTCTGAGGGTAAAATCGAATGTTTGCAAGCAGGTAAGATCACATGACCAAACTGGATAAGACCAAACTGATAAGTGTTGAAAAACACTCGATGTCAAGAGTTGTGTTGAAAAACACAGTTGGGTTGGTGTTGAAAATCCCGTTTGCGAGGTGTCCTAAAGACAAGCATATCCAAGAGACCAAAGCTAACACAGTTATGCCCCCTAGACAAAGACAAAGACCAATTCCAAACCAAGGCAACAAGGACAAGGCATGATGGAGAAGGGCTAAGTGTTGAGGATGCATGCTAAGAAATAGGGGTGCGAAGGCCTCAAGTAGCACCTGTTTCCAGGGTTTCACCACTTGGAAGAATTTTTTCAGGACTTTTTATAATTTTTTTGTATTTTTTGCTACCAAGGCGCCTATTTTCAGGTTTTCACCAAGGCACTTTTTCTATTTTTTTGAATTTTTGATTTTTTTTAAATATTTTTGGTATTTTTTGCAATATATATATTTTTTTGGAGATACATCAAAGCACATATTGCTAGGTTTTCACTAAGATGATAATTTTTCGGAACATTTTCCAATTTTAAGAATTTTTTCAGCATCATATATGAATTTTTTTGGTATTTTTTCAGGATCAATAAGTATGTACAAAAGATGCCCCCAGGTAGAATGGGCATCAAACTCATGAGCAAGATCACATTGTGTAGTTTAAAATGTGGCAAGGTGAGGGACAAGATGGATGAGCAAGCTGGTGAATGAGATGGAGGAAAGGAGAATGAAAGCAAACAGAGGGAAGAAATCCTCAAGGTCAAACTTCTCAAGAGTACCCAAGCTAGGGAAAAAAAATTGTCATGTAAAACACATTTGGACATGCAATGAAAGGCCAGCATAGGATAAGTCACAAAAGCGTACTACAAAAGAAGGGATGCAGTCCAAAGGAGTAGACATGTCAAGAGGCTTTATAGCATTGTATTTACTCTTTTTTATTAGATCAAGACCAAAGGGGAAGAGGATAGCGACAGGCTAGAATGAATGAAGCAAAATTAAAATGAAGGCTAAACATGAATGGAATGAAAGCAAGATCATTGTAAGATAGCTCACAAGATAGCCAAATGTTCATGTATAGGTCAACATTGTCAAGATCAAAGAGAGAAGATGGAATGGATGAAATATGTAGAAGAACTACGCATGATGCCTAATTGCCAGGTTTTCATCACAGTACTTATCCAAGGTGCCGCAAGGGAGTGGTTTTCACCATAGGATGAATTTATTTCTCTTTACTTTTGGTACCAAGGTGCCTGTTTCCAAGTTTCCACCAAGGCACATTTTCAATTTTTTCATTTTCTTTTTTTGAATTTTTTCTATTTTTTTGAATTTTTTTGGAAGAAGGCAAACTTTTTAGATAATGCTACTTGAAAGAATAAACTAGGAGATGCAAACGATTCAAGATAATATGCTCAAAGATGCTGATAGGGAAAGGAAGATGGAGGATAAAATGGAGGATAAGGTTTTATGTAAAGCAAGTGAGGCTGGAAGATAGTAGGAATAGGAAAATGGGGAAGAAGGATAGCAGGTAGAAGGATAATGAATGGAAGGATTGTGAAAGTGCAGCTAGAGAGGAAGGCAAGATCAACATCGACACACACCTTGAAGGGTGGGGAGAGGATGGAGGAAATGTGAATGAAGGAATCTGTGAAGAAATATGGTGAATAGATAGCAGATGTTGTGGTTTAGGTGCATGGAATGAAAGATTATTTTTAGGAGAAGATGAAGTGGAAGTCTTTGGAAGCTTGAATGTCAACTTCACTTGTTGCTCAACATTAGATTCCCTCAAGAGGGACTTTGGAATCCATATAGCCATAGGCTTTTCATTTCCTTTTGATGATTTAGAGAGAATATCTTTAATGATGGATGTTGGAACCCATACTTGTCTTGTAGTTTTCTTCTTAGATATCTCTTTTCACTTGATGCCCCCATGTCGATTAGAGGAGACATGGTGATCTTCTTTTTTTGATGGATTCTTGTATTGCTTCTTTTTCTTGTATTGAGAATTCAAGGGTATGCATCTATGTTGATCTTGAGGAAGGATGGGAGATGGAGGGATGTAAGGACCCAAGATGGATGGTGAATTAGGAGAGTTAGGAGGGGAAAGTGAAGGGACATAAGGACCCAAGATGGAAGGAAGACGTGAAGCCCTTAGTATTGGTGGAGGAGGTCCAAGGATGGATGTGGAAAATGCAAAAGGATAATCAACCAATTCATCAGCATTTATATGACATCCAAGGACATCAACATCTTTAGAGTGAGCATTAGGATTTTCAATAGGATCGTGAACATCTTGAATAGGAGCAATTTCTTTGATAGGATTGTTCAAATCTTGCAAAGACTTAGGAAGAGTAGAAAGTGAAAGCGAACATGGACTGGTAGAACAAGAAGATGGAAGATTTTGATCTTGATAAGTTTCTTTGGATGGCATAAGCGTATCAACTTTATTTTGATTTTCAATAGGCTTAACATTGGAAGTAACAACGCCATTTTTAATAACCTTAATGGAAGTATCATCTTTGGAAAATGCAAGTGTAGTAAGGTTATTTTGGTTGTCAATAAGCTCAACAGTGTAAGTAGTAGCTTGATCTTGCTTAGGAGAAGACTTAAGACATAGTGGAATGCATGAGAAAGGGTGTGTAGGATCAAAAGAACCCTGAAGTGGATAAGAGACCTCAGGAAAAGGAGTGGATGACATGGAGGGTTCTTGATCTTGATCTTTCTTTATGTTCTTTTCTTTATCATTTTTGGAGTCCTCTTGACATGGAGCCACTTCTAAGGACAAGTAAGCATGTTGGGATTGTATGGAAGACTTTGGAAAAGATGGTGAAGGATTAGCTGAAGTAGGCATTATAGTGCATAAAGGCTTAGGCTCTTAGGTTTAGCATTATTGAAAGTATTTTCAGCCAAGTGAAGGTTAGCTTGAGTTTCTTTAAGAGGTAGCCCTTGAGGATAACTATAGGGAACTGCATGAAAAGTATTAGGATCTTTGTTGGATGAAGGATTTGTGAAAGATTTGGAAGAATCAGAAGCTTTAGGAAATGTGTGGGTATTGGAGGAAGTAGGGGATGGAAGGGAAACATCACAAGACAAAGGTCCATCATTAACATAATCTTTCTTGAGAGTGTTATCTTTATTTTTAGCATGAGAATTCTTAGAGGAGAAATGCTCATAGTATCTATGTTTATAATTAGCATGGAAAAAATTCTCTTCCTCAAAAGTAGCAGATGTATCATATTGGTCACAACAAATATCATAATCCCTTTCAAAATCAGAATAATATGGATCACCGTCACAATCTATCCAATAGGATGAACCTTTAGTAAGCTTGAGCACATGACGAGGAGGACTCTTGGGAATAGAGGTTTCATAGGTATGACTATATGGTTCATCATCATAGCCATCATAATAGTCATCGTAGCCATCAAAGGTGGGTGTGTCACTATTTGTGGGGGAGGTATCACAAGGATTACTATATTGCTCATATTGAGGAGTAAGACTCTTGAGAGAAGTAGAAGAGGAATGAGATTGTGAAGAAGAGGAAAGTGAAGACCTAGTGGAGGAAGAAGACTTGGATAATGAAGAATGCGAATAATGTCTAGAAGAGTCATGGTAAGATTTGGAAGGTGAAGAAGAATGAGAGGACTTAGATGATGAAGAATGCTTGGAAGAAGAAGATCATGAGAGGATCATGAGCATGATTCTACCAAAGGTAGGTGATTCACTTGCTTTCTTTCACATTTTTTTCATAAATTTATCATCAATAAGAGTTTTGGAGGAATGATACTTTTCAAATTGAGCAAGGAGATCAAGATCATCCATTTTCAAGAGAGGTTCTATAGCAAGATAGTTGAAACTCATGGTTGTAGAAGAGAAGGAATCAAGCATGGAAGAAATGAATAGAAGAGATGGAATAGAAGAAGGTAGACTAGATAATAAGAGGAAAAGAATCAAGAAGACATGAAGAATTTAGGAAGAATCATAAAGAAAGAAGAGAAAGGATGAAAATGGAAGACTAGGAAGACATGGAAGAAGCAGAAGAAAGAAGACCAAGAGTCATTTTGTGCAATTTGATACCATTTGAGTTCATTTGAATGTTGAGAAACATGTCACAACACCTAAGATCTAACCTAGACTGACTAAGGAAGACTGGGAATGGCAAGAATCAGCTTCAGATTGCAAGACAAGTTTGACAACTCAGGAACTTAGTTTGTATTTGTTTTAAAAGATCAAGTAAGTATATCAATAGATTGATCAAGAACATAAGACAAAAATCAAGGAGTTCAAGCAAGCAATTGTCTTCAAACAATGAGCAAGGGGCAAAGCAACCTTGCACATGAACAAGACTAGTGACTTAGTATTTCTACTCCTTAAAGATTCTACTTGTGTATGTTCTTGAAAATGTTTTAGCAGGCACTTAGAACACAACAACATCCTGTCAAGCTGCCTACAGGGGTATACATGGCTTTTCTAAAAGGATTCCTCAATATACGCAAGGTACGTGAGGCACAAATCCGTAGATGAGAAGAATTTGAAATCACACAGCTAGGGGGAGATGGTAACCCAAATCTCCTTCTTCACTTCTCAAAGGTATAAAGTTCTTTGAGGCTTAGCCAAAAGTAAAATCTAAATCATTCCCAAGAGAGGTGTCTTTGGATTCACCTCCTGATATTTATACTCCACCGGAACATGGGAGTTAAGGTCATCCCTTGAGGTGATGAAATCCCCAAGCAGGCCTTCTAAAAATAAAAAAGTAAGTAATTCACTATCAAAAGTATTGGAAAGCACTAAAGGTGGTACATTTAACCCTTCAAGTAAATGTGAGGTGAGTCCACAAAGTGGTGCATTTAACTCCTCACACAAACTCAAAGTGAGTCCACACCTTAGAACACTAATGAGATCAAGAAATCATAAAATGGGAAAAACTTTGTGGAACACTTAACGCTCTTTTCAAGTAGACCCCTCCCCTTTGTATGAATTATGACCTTGCATCCAAAGGGCATAAATGATGGGTGTTTAGAAATAAGCGAGTCCAACAATCCAATTTAGCTAACAAGATCAATCAAAAGTACTCTTAAGATTGCTTATCAATACTACTCATAAGTGCAAGAGGGTTTGAATCATGGAGTATTTAACTTTCCAAGTAAACATGAAGTGAGTCCATAAAGTGGTGCATTTAACTCTTCATGTAAACTAGGAATGAATCCATGCCCTAGATTACTCAATGAGATTTTTTGATATTGAAACCAAGAATTACTTAATGTTTAAACACAAGCATTCACTTAAACACAAACTTGTATGAAAACAAATCTATGTTCATTAATTTCCCATTAAGAGCATTAATTGAAATATGTTCTATGAAAGCATGTAACACTCAAGCCAAACACATGAGAGGTTTATTTTTAATCCCAAAGTCCAAATGTTGTAGAGATGTAACAAAATACCTCAAGTCCAACACAACGTGCTTAGTAGATTTTACCTTTTTTTAAATTTGTTTTAAGCATTTTCCATGAAATAAAACCATGAACCTTCAAATGAACAAGACAAGAAAACAAGAAAATAAGATATGCAATGTATATCCAACTTATACAAACCCTAAGATGGTTAGATATGAAAATCAATTGTTAGGTGTTTGATTTAACATATGTAACATTGTTGTCTTCAAGACAATCTTTAAATATTGATTTATTTGACCCATAAAATCATAATATTAAAATTTCTAGAAAGAATAAAGTTTTTATCCAATATCAATAACTACCATTTTCAAAAATTACAAGGTCTTATGATTCCATTTGGTTCCTCAACCAATAACATTTTCAGACTACAATTTTTCTGTCATAAATCAGATTTAAAACACCAAAACCTACTTAGAGAATCACATATCTTTCTCAAAAAGAATCCAAATGAAACCAAACAAATTTCATAGTAACTATTAATGAATCTTGTTTCCAAATATGTAAGACATTTATTTTTCTCATTCATAAATCATTTTCTAAGAGCAAATCATTGCCTGCAACTCCAATGCAGATTGTTAAAAACCAGTTTTCACTAAAATGCCCATAACTTTCACAAATCTGCATAAAAATGACTAAACCCAAAAGGAAATGAAATTTAATTCATGTATCTTTCCAATGAATATTATTATAGATCCTTTTTCTTCACAATTTGTCCATACCAGACGTTTCAATCTGACTGTATTCAGAGAATCTCAAATCTGCAAATACCCACTTTCACCAAAATGATCATAACTTATTCATTTCTTTATAAAAATGAACCAAAACAAAATCATGAGAAAGAGGATTCATCATTCTATCCATCCATTACTATATTATATGGTTTCCAAGTTGTACATGGCTGTACAAGGCCTAGAACCAACACTAAAACTGAAAAACCAATCAAGAATGAGGTCAGAAATTGATCTTTTCTGCCCCATGGTGGGTGCCAAAATGTGTGAACTGAAAATGATCACACTACTATGAATCCTTGCATCAAGAATAATCAATAATGAGCTCTTGAATATCGATCCACAACTCTCTATTTGTGGAGTGCATGGCTTTCTATGAGGTCCTCAGATTGAACCCATGCAAGTACACCACAGAATGAGAGATTCAAGGAGGAGAAGCAAGAATGCTAATCTCCATTGAATCAAGCTCTTGCATGCAAATGAAACTAATCTATATGATTGCAAATGCAAGAAAATAAACTAATTTATTGAAATGAAGATTAAACTATATGATTGCAAGAAATAAACTATTTTATTGAAATTAATCTATATGCAATACAAGAAATAAACTACTTCACTAATTAATCTCTATGAAAATTAAACTAAATGTGCAATCTAAAATGATGATTTCTAAAGCTCTAATGTTGTCAAGAAAATCTTCAGCATATTGATAATATGAAAATTCTAGATTTTTAATTGAGAAGGAGAGGGCTCCTTATATAAGAAACTGATGAAAAGAATGCATCCCCAAGATCAATGTGGGATTAATGCAAAAGGAGGAAAGAAATCTCATTTTTAAAAAGTGTGGAGAGAAAAGGAAATCTCTTTATTTTATTTATTTTTTATTTCACTTATTTCCTTTTTTCATCACAAAAGATCTTTTGAGAGGATTTTATTTATTTTAAAAGAATAATTCTCTTTTAATTAAATAAAATAAGGTTATTTAATTAAAAGATGAATATTAATAAAATAAAATCATTTAATTAAAAAGGGTTTTAATTAAATAAATTTATTTTACTTAAGAGATATTACTTTCAATTAAATAAAGTTATTTTATTTATTTAAAAGGGATTATTTCTTTTAATTAAATAAAATTATTGATGACATGATTAAACCTTAGGAGATTATTGAAATGATTGAAATAGTTATGATTTGATCAAGGAAATTGATTTGAATATATTGTAAAGCATTGATTTAGAAAATTGATATTTGACAAATTGAATAAATGGGGCCCAAAGTCTAGGCGACCATTTTAGGGTGCATACAGAACCAAGTGGATATTAAAAAATAAGATGAATGAAGATGGAACAGTGGTAAGAAACAAACCAAGACTAGTATGTAAAAGATATGCACAAAGAGAAGGAATTGATTATTTTGATACATTTGCCCCTATAAAGAGATTGGAAGCCATAAAGTTGTTTCTATCCTATGCTACCTTCAAATACTTTAAGGTATACTAGATGGATTCACCTTATCAGACAGACTTGATATGGTATGCAGATTGAAGAAAGCCCTCTATGGACTTAAGCAAGGCCCTAGAGCATGGTATGAAAGACTTTATGGTTACTTGACTAAGATTGGGTTCAAGAAAGGAGTAACAGATTATAATTTATTTATAAGAGAAACATCTGATGGATTATTGTTGGTTGCTATATTTGTTGATGGCATTATCTTTGGTGGTAATGAAAAGTTTAGTGCTGAATTTTCTAAAGAGATATAGAGCGAATTTGAGATGAGCATGATTGGACCTATCAAGTACTTTTTGGGATTGAATGTGCACCAGAGAGACAAAGGTATATTCATTAAGCAATCTAAGTATGTGAAATAGATATTGAAGAAGTTCAAGATGGATGATTGCAAGCCAATAAGTACCCCTATGATAACATGATGCAAGCTTTCAAAAGAAGATTATTCAGCAACAATAGACATAACCTTGTACAAGTCTATGATTGGTAAACTAATCTACCTTACTCAATCTAGACTTGATATTTTCAATGCAGTTGGTATTGTTGGAAGATTTATGGCAGATCCTAAACAAAGTCATCTCATGGCATTAAAGAGGATATTCAGATACTTGAGAGGAACTATACACTATGGTTTATGGTATCCTAATTTAGAAAATGTAGAACTTCATGTGTATACAGATGCAGATTGGGTAGATGCTTGGATGATAGGAATAGTACCTCAAAAGGAGTAGTATTTCTTGGAGATAGGCTTGTTACTTGGACAAGTAAGAAACAAAATTGTATTTCTCAGTCCATAGTAGAAGTAAAGTATGTTGCAACAACATTAAATTACTCTACAATTGTGTGGATCAAGAAGATGATAAAATATTTTGGTATTCAAATTGATTATCCTATTTTTATTCATTGTGATAAAGCTAGAACTATCAATATGTCAAAGAACCTTGTGATACATGAAAAGACAAAACACATTGAGATAAAATATCACTTCCTAAGATAGAAAGTAGAAGATAAAGAAGTAAAGTTGGACTATGTGAGCACAAAAGATTAGCTAGCAGACATATTCACAAAGCCTTTACCTAAGGATACATTTGAGTATCTCAGGGAAAAGCTGGGAGTAATTCCCTTCCCTAAATCTAATTAGATATTTTAGGAGTGCATCAGTCCTTGGGGACTGATGAAAGGTTGACTACTCTACTTCAAGAGTAGTACCAGTACTTAATTGTTTGGCACCCTTTTCCATTGATTTCAAAGGGGGAGTAAGTATATAGTTATGAAAAACAAAATAGTAAGTGGATATAAAAGTTGATATTCAAAAAATTTAGTAGTAGATGGAGGATTCATCTTTGAGAAAGTTTTGATGAGGAAATGGAGAATTTTATAAAAGAATTGTAGAAAGGGGGAGTAAGTATTTAGCAAGACGAAATCAAATAGTAAGAGATGGAGGATTCATCCTTGGGGGAGTTTTGTTGAGGAAATGGAGAATATTATAAAATGATTGTACATTTGGATTGGTGGTGTTTTTCATTCCATATGTTGCGATCAATTCCAAAGGGGGAGATTGTTGGAGATTTTCCAGCAAGCCATAGTGTTGACTATATGTTTATCATTGATGACAACATATGGTAAGTAGCATGTGTGGAAGCCTGATGGAGAGAGCCTTGAGTATATGTTTCCTAGATATGTTATCAGTATGATATCATAGATGCAGAGGTTGATTCCGAGTTAAGACAGTAATATAATTGTTTGTATTAGTAAGTGTTCCTGATAGGTCCCAAGAAGAGTTTTGTATGTAATTTATAGTATGGTTGTAATGGATTCTTGTGCATTTATATTTATGTTTTAGACATATGTATGATGCTATGTTCATGGCTGTAGAGTTGGATATGTAGTACATATTGAGTTATGAAGTCTCCAGTTGACAGTTATAGTTTCCCGAGTTTATCTGGTAGAGCTGACATTGTTTTTATTGTTGTAGTAGTTGTGCCTATCAGTTTGATATGCGTGCTTAGATTAGTGTTTTGAGAATAGTTAAGAATGTTTGGTTAAGAGTGCATAATGTAATTCAGTATGAGAAGAAAGTATCAGTTAATTTGGTGGAGCCGACAGTGTGAAGCGACGCTGATGCAGGAGCATCCTGGGTGTAAGAGCAATCTTGCATCAACCAAAAATATTTCTGTTTTCTTTTCAATAAGGGCTATTTTGTGCAGAGCTGCTATTTATAGCAACTTACTATTTTTAGTAAGTTGGTCATATGATCTCAGAATGTTTTGATTTCATAGTTGGAGGTTCATCCTAGTCATTTCAGCCTACCAGTTGAGTTTCATTGCCACATCATCAGTATTGGTGAAGCTATTGAGATTTTTGGGTATGAAATCTTTTAGGTCAATTTTGAAGGCCTTAGAGGCTTTGGATCGCGATCAACCCCCGGCTGACTGGTTCTTGCACATGTCAAGCATTGTAGATCTCATCATGGTGTTTCTGAAAAGTGGTTACAATAGAAAAATGGAGTTATGGTTAAAAAGTTATGGCCTCCGGAAGTTGGGTTACCTAAAATCATATTTTGTATTTCTTTTGAGCCAAGTCGGTCTAAAGGGCTAAATTTCTGGAACCTTCTCAGGCGGTGGAAATTGCCTATATAAGAAAGGTCTGTAGTGTTGTCTTAGGCAGTTTGAGACAGTTCTGGGTAGTAGATCTGGGTAATAATTCGAGGCTTTGTCCTATAGAATATTGTAAGGGAATGCCCATGTGGCTTTGCATATTGTAATTCTAAAATTTTGTAATTCCACATTTGTGGAGATAATAAGAAGCCAATTTTATGTTCTTGCATATTGCTGTTATTTCTCTATTTCTATTATGTGTTTGTGGTATTAAGGGGAGCACCCTTCATCAAACATGTCTAATCACATGGAGTTGCACGGTCCTAATTTGTGTTGTGTGCTTAGTAGAGCTGACTGAGATGTTATTGTACAGTTGTATTATTTCTCTAATATAATTTCAAGATAGTTCTAATAGGCCAACTTGACTATATAATTTAGATGAAAGATATTTATAGGCAGTCATTTGTGATTGCTAAGTATAGCAGATTGTTGAAAGATAAGAGCAGAGTAGAAGGTGCGAAGTGTTGAGCCATTAACAGAAGGTCTATGTGAAAAAGTAGAGAGTATATGCTATTCTTTGGAACTAATCAGGATAATAAGTCTACATGCAGTTTACCAAGATCCAGATGTAGTGTGTATCTATTAAATAGAAGGTTGCAACCTTCACCCCTTTGAGCAGTGTGCTCTCGGATAGTGTGTCCTCACCCCTAACAGGGTTAATTGTAAAAGACTCCTAATAGGGTCTGACCCTTGACCAGGTCACTGTACTTAATGCATTGTAAAGATCAACTCGTAATAGGGTTGTAAGATCTTCTAATAGGGATCATAATATTCTAGTGCATTTTACAATGGGTGCTAATTCCCACTGGGGTTTTTACCTATTTGGGTTTCCCCGTAACCAAAATTATGGTGTTGTGTTAAGTATTCTTATATTGTGTTTATGCTTAATGTTCTTCTATACTTAATTAGATAAAGAATTGAATCTTGTAGATAACTGATTCAACCCCCCCCCCCCCCCCCCCCCCCGCTCTTAGTTATCTCTTGGGACTATTCCTAAAAATACTAACATGCTATATCTATATCTGGTCCTATCTGGACTACTAAGACTAATATCAACTTCTCTGTACACAACGATCTATCTAAATCACCCAGTTTGACATTAATGAAAACCAAACACATAAGTGTAACAATATCCCCCTTTTTCATTGATGGAAAGAAGAAATATAGTTTATTCACTCTACTCCCCCATTAATATTTATACTCTTTACATACGTATTTCTCTTTATTATTGAAAAACATATCTCTATACTACTCCCCTATCACATCAAGCACACAAGAGACCCAAAACTATGTATCCAAGAATAAGTGACTCAAATTCATTGACCTAGAAATTTTAATACCTATATTTGAGATCTTGAAAAAGTTCCTCCTAGGAATGCATTTCAAATCAAAGAATCCAACATATACTAATACTTATTATCAATGAATCGATTGTATTAGTTAGGGTATTTGGAACAATATGATTTTTCTCATGCTTTTCCTCTTCTTGGAAGAGATAGGAATGATGTTCTAGTCTATCTTCAACTATTTCCTTGACCTTCCAGAAATTATTTATCACATCCCCTCTCCGTCTCTAAACATCAATCAACTCTGTTTGCAAAGATTGTATCCTTTTTCTCTATGAACCATTTCTATCATTGAAAATATCATGTTTTCCCAAAGGTATTCAGTTTACAATCAATAGAGTTAGTCTTAGATTGGTAATTCTTCATAGCAATAGGCCAGTGAAGGTAATACTTGTATACACCTACCACACCCTCAACGCATTTTATTATTTCCTTTATAGTTTCTCATAATGTATTTTGTGATCTTCCACATCTTTCCTTGATTTCTATAAGTAAAGAATATTTCTCTTTGGTTTCATATAAATATATATATTCCTTATCATAAAATATTACTCCAAATCATCAACCTCATTTATTTCTTCCTATTCATCAATTGTATTCATCTTCTTTGATTTTAGAGGAGAAAGAAAACCACCATTTCCAATTTTATTTTTTCATAGGAGGAACTCTCCCCAAAAACACTCACATAACTAGACACCAAACTAGAACACCACATACTCACAAGGTTCATAAAAATATATTTACATTCTATGTCTTTATCTATCAAGAAACTTAATTATTGATATATTTTTTCCAACAGGAACATCTGACTTCCTTTTGATATGGTCTTTCATCAATAGATATTTCAAGAAATAAAGAACTAAACACATTATTAGAGAGCCAAAATAGAAAGGATGTCTATTTTTATTTCTCATAGAAATGTTTCTAACAGATGTGTCAATAATTCACATAAATTAAATTTTTTCCTTCTTCCACCATTTGATGTGCTGTAAATATAACTATAGCTAAAGGTGCACCCTCTTATTTTTGAAATAAATCTTGTAAGTCATGCCACAAAAAATACACTTTATTACTAAATCAACAACAATATATATTTTCAATGCTCATTGTCTCTTGTAATGTCGATAAGTGCTTTAACCTCTTTGTTCTTAACAAACTTATTCATTGGAACATGTTTCAAGAAATAAAGAACCAAACACATTATTAGAAAACCAAAAAAGAAAGGATATCCACTGTGTCCTAAAAAATTCACATAAATCAAATTTCTTTCCTTCTTCCACCATTTGATGTGTTGTAAATATAACTATAGCTAAAGTTGCATCTTCTTTATTTTTGAAATAAATCTTGTAAGTAATGCCCTAAGAAACATACTTTATTACTGAATCAACAACAATGTCAATTTTCAATTCTCTTTGATCTCTTGTAATGTCAGTTAGGGCTTTAACCTCTTTGTTCTTAAAAAACTTCTTCATTGAAATATGTCCAACACCACAAAGAATTATAATAGTTGATATAGCTTCCTTCGTAATTTGATACAATTTTTTCAACATCATGCAATTTCCTTGGAAATGACTCAAATGAACTTAATATAATCTTCATAAAAAAACCATGGAAATTCACTCTAGATATCTGGCCCAAAATACCCTAAATTTCTAATCTTATTAGATTCTTCTTATGTGAAACCATTTTCCAGTAACTTGATTTTCATGTGATTAAATTCATCTAATTAGACCTTATCAAGAGTCCAATTTCCACTAGACTGACCTTCAACCATCATATTCAATTCCATTAGTAAGATATACCTTTTCATCATAGAGAACCAATACTTTACCTTTCCTTTTTCTCTTCAACTTCTCTTGCTACCTAGGTCTCTTTTGCATGCATGATAAAAAAATGATTGAAAAATCTTGATATTTAACTTGCTTGATATAATTAGGATTTTATCACTAACTTTGTCTTATCAATCATCCATATAAGTGATAAATAATCTATTAGAACATACCTTTTATGCTACCAACACTTGTCATGTCACAACTATAACATGCAATACCTCAATGAAGTGGACAAAAAGACTTTCTATGAAGCTCCCCGAAAGCCTGAGATACCAGATCAATTTTTGGAGGAAGAGACATTTTAACCAAGATTTGGTACAACTGACACATTTGATTCATCCTTTCTCCAACCTATTAATGTTTGTTTGATCAACCTTTTCCAAAGTTTTCCTAGATCTTGACTGATTAGCTTTATGACCATAACCATATCATAGATGATAATACCCATGAAAGATTTTATTCACAAGTGACCTATTCATTCCACCAAAACTTGTATTCATTTTTTATGAACTTTCTTTGTGAGAAAAATAATTACAAGTCAAGTATTGAGTATTTTTATTTAGTTTCTATATGTATTCAATTTCCTTATGTTTGAATCTATTGCATTGAAAATAATGACCATTAAATGATTGGTACCTTTTTCATCATTGGGGTGCTGAACTGAAGGCCTTCTTGTAGGAGATTTTTGAGTCTAAACTAGGTTTATATCTTCAGATTTTACTTTAGTTTCCACTGTGTCTTTTCCTTTATCATTTTATCATAATCCACTTTTAATTTTTTATGGTTTTTGCATCTTCAACAGTTCATCTAGTGCCACATTGTTTTACTGACTTTTTCCTCTAATTTTAAATTCACTATTTATTGTTTCAATTTCTCACATTCTTCTATTTTCTTATTTAAGGTATTCTTCATACTTTAGATCCACTTTCTTCCTTTCTTCAATCTTTATCTTTTAGAACTTAATCATAGCATTTTCTTCTTTCATCTCTTTGCTAACTTCCCTATATCTCATCTTGAATTTTTGGATGTCACTTTTTAATTCCTCAACACATTTATTTGCATGTTGATATTTTATCTCAATTCTTCATTCTCTAATTCCATACTCTTTAGATAAAAAATATTAGTATTCAAATCTAAATATGAGTATACTCTCTTTCCATATCTATCCAACCAACCAAGATCTCCCTGAATTGGTTAAGCTAGTAACAAGGAACCAAGATTTTATACCAATTGATGAATGGACCAGACAAATAAGAGGGGGGAGGGGTGAATCAATTGTAAAATAAAACCTTTATCAATTTCACTGATATGAATATGGTAAATTAAATTGTTAACCACTTAACTAAAATAAATGTAAATATGAATACACACATAAACACATGAAACATACACAATGAACATTTTTTTTACATGGATATCCAAGATGGGAAAAAACATAGAAAATGTTGATTCTCAAGTATTAAACATCAATTAAGGTGACGATGCTTAAAAGGTAATTTTTACAAAGGGTCCCTCACTACAAAAATTCTTACTATAGGTGGATTCACTACCCAAAAAGGCTCACTACCCATAAACAAATGAGCTAAGAAGATTACATGCATAGATTCAACTTCTTTCAAGCTTTGATATCAACACAATTGTTTGCAACAAATTTATTTAGGAATATCTATAACTTAATACCAATTTCTTGTACCTAACTATCCATAAAAATACTATATGTACTATTTTTCACTCCTTATTCTTGCTCACTTATATCTACCTTTTTTTCACTTTCTTGCATACTATCTCTCTCATATATCTATTTAATTTCATACCTTTACACACACACACACACACACACACACACACACACACACACACACATCTTTGGTATACACACCAAATCAACCTCAAAACACTTTGTCGAAGAAAAATCTTGTCAACACATTTCATACCAACAATTAGGGTCACACACTAAAATTATAGGAGCGGGCCCAACATCCAAGGTTGTCCATCAAAATATATATTGAAATAGGTTTAGACTAAACAATCTTATGGTAGGGAGGAATGAAAAGTAGACCATACTACACACACTTCCGTGACCAAACCACACATTATCCGAATGCCACAATTATCAAATCTTATGAAGAAATAACACCTTTAGCAGCCATACCTCTGGATCACATCAACATAACTCAAAAAAAAATATCAAAAGATAAGGAAATGAGTGATACAAAATCTTACTGCCAATTTCATATCCAAACTAATATATAATTTTGAACCAGTGAACATTATTTATTATGCCAAAGTTGTACTATTTACTTAAAAATGTAGGGTACAGTAATCCTCAAGACTGTAAATACTATCATCATTATTGCACAAACATCTGAAGAATCCCAAAGATAAAAAAATTTGTCACATCCTAACCAAAAAAAAAACATTGAGGGTACCGACCTCACACCATAAGCATTAGTCTCAAAATTAAGGATCTTCTGGAAATCATATATATAATTATTGTCACTCTACAATACAAAATTTTGTCATTGATCAATACCATGTTCTGTAATACTTAGCTTTCGCTATCTTGTCTACACTTGTCATTCATACTAACATGCTATATCTATATCTATTTTTTTCCAAACCACCAAGACTAATATAAACTACTCTAGACACTGTGATCTATTCAGATCACTAGGTTTGACATCAATGACAACCAAATACACAAGTGTAATATACTAGTCTTCTAGATTGTCTATTTTATCCTTAATCATGTTGATCGCATGTCTCCATCCGTATCAAAATATATCTCAAAAATATGATTTTCTCAAAGTATTCTTGGTCTCTTCAACAATACCACTCCTCTTCTCTATACAAGTATGATTAATTCTCATCAATAGTAGGTTGGTATTAATGAAAATACAACATATGGAACATATTGTTGAACCTTTGTTATTTGGTCTTTAAATATTATCATTGATGTCAATAATACATCCATGAAATTATAATGGAATATGGTATGGATAAAATAATGAAATTATTTTATTTGATGTCCTTCAATATTGTTTAAAACATATTCAAGCCATACACTTAAGTGTTATACAATTAACACTTAATATTCACGTTGGTTAAGAAAATAGTTATAAAAAAATAGTTTTGGTCTATGTGAAATTCAAAAGGCTTAGTTATCTGATGTGAAATTCAACAGGCTTAGTTTTTGTATATCACATGTACAGAAAGAGAAAAGGTCTATTTATCAGAAGCAGTTTAAAAAATTCATGACAATTTTAGCAGTTTTGAGAAGTTTTGGTCTAATTGAAGTTTGGGGTATGTAACTGCCTAAAAAATGTCATTTTTTTTGGTTTATAAGTAGGGGATACATTCCTATAAAAGATTTTATAGGTGGTTTGGATAGAAGTTGCAGGATTTGTGTGGAATTCTGTGTAGACCAAACAGTTTACAAGCAGATTTTAAACAACAAAGAAGAGGACAATGCTTTATGTTTCTATTTTGTCATTTGTTAATTGATTTTCATTGCATAAGTTTATCAGAGATATAATAAGAGATATATATTTATTTTTGAGTCATTCACATCAGTATTTGATCAAATCTTTTAATGGGAAAAGAAAACATATTTGGGTACTTGATGTTTTAAAGAGAAACAAGGGTTGATTATTTCAAGAAAGTTGATAGTTTGAAAGACATTAACTCAAGTCATGTTATTGCATTAAAATATGTTGTTTTAAATCTGATTATAATTTTTATAGTATGATATATTCATTATAAGAAGAATTATATTCTTTGGTGAAATTTATTGCTGTAAAAAAATCAGTAAGAGAAAAGAAGAGAAGTATATCCTGCATTATGTTTTCAACAAGAAGTTGAAATCAGTTATTCATGATTTGTATTGTAACAGAGTTGATCCTCTGATTTTTTATCTCATTTATTCATTTTGGAAGTTGGTTCTTATTGTATTCTTGAAGTTGGTGCTTCAAGTGTAAGAGATTGGTGTTCCTTGAAATCGATGTTTCAAAAACAGGGCGTTGGTGCTTCCCAGAGTTGTAGCTCTATAAGTTTTGTCCAAGAGGATAATAAAGGTTCAGATTAAAAGTCATTTTTTACCCTAAGGGGTTTTCCACTATAAATATTATGTATCTTTTTATTCTTGTATATCTTGTTCATTTTTCATAATTTTATGTTATAATTGTAAAAGTTGAAATTGTAAAGAACAAGTTTTAAGTAACCATTGATTTCCCCCCCCCTCTTAGTGGTGTTTGTATTCCAACACATATTTCTAATAGGATGTAGGTTTCCTAATTTTAATATCTTGTATTAATGATATGTAAGTTCCAAGCATCATATTATGATATAAGCTATGAGATTTATTATGACACACTTGTATATGATAACCTATGGAAGGTTTAATGACAAAATGGATATGTGGTAGGATATATATTTCAATGGAGAAGGTGGGTGTCCTAGTTGGGTAATCATATGTAGTAAGAGGATATCATATTAATAGTCAATAATTATTAATTCTCATATACCTATAAGATCTATTAGTCATTATCATTTTTATGACAAATGTAAGAGGTGTAGGAGCATATATCATAACTTAACATGGAAAATTGTGAGTATTCATAGTATCTGAAGAGGAATTAAGTTAGATCAAGCATAATTTATAGTATTTATAGCTATACCCCCATCCTATATATCTCAATCCACTTTTTAGTTTACACTTGGAAAGATCTAAGCTATCAACAAAATCATTTAACAATTTATTGATAGATATAAACCATTCTCATATTTGAAAAATGATAAAGTATTATTTTATTGAGATGAACAATGTCAAAAAGCATTTTATTCCTTAGAAAAGTATCTTACAAATTCACCAATGCTTGTTCATCTAAGTTTAGGAATATCCTTATTACTCTATGTTGAATATGTTGTCAAATAAAAGAGAGGGGGTTGAATTAGCTATAATAAAAAATACCCTTAACCTTAACTAATAGATGGTGAATACTTAAACCAATCTAAAACTTAAAAGATATATGAACATGAAAGAAAAAAAAATCAAACACCATGAACACCAGAATTTACGTGGAAACTCAAGATGGGAAAAACCACTAAGAATCTAATTCTCATGAATAGAACACTAGTTAAGGTGACATTGATTAAGGTGATTTTACAAAGGCTCATTGCCATTTTTCTTACTATAGGTAAGACTCAAGAGGAGCTATGTTGAGTCAAGAAGGTAGACCAGTTTCTTTCTTTAGTGAAAAGTTGAATGATTCTAAAAGGAATTTTTTTTTATGATCAAGAGTTCTATGCTATTGTTCAAGCTTTGAAAAAGTGGAGACACTATTTGATACCAAAGGAATTTGTGTTGTATATTGATCATAAAGAATTGTAGTATTTGGGAAGTCAAAGTAAGTTGAATTAGAGACGTATGAAGTGGGTTGAGTACATGCACAACTTTACATTTGTGTTGAAACATAGAAGTGGATTGTCTAACTGAGTTGCAGATGCATTGAGTAGAAGAATATCTTTGTTGATTGAGATGAGAGTTGAGGTTCTTGGTTTTGATGATTTGAAGAATTTGTATGAAAATGACACTAATTTTCTAGAGGCTTGGTGAGAATGTAAGATACCTATCATCGATCAAAAAAGAAAGTGGGATGATTACTTCCTTCAGGAAGGTATGTTGCTCAGGGGATTTCAGTTGTGTATACCTATAGGTTAAATGAGAGATAATTTGATAAAGGAGAAACATAGTAGTGGATTAGCAGCACACTTTCGTATTGACAAGACGTTAATTTTTCTTAAGGAGAAATACTTTTGGCCTCAGTTGCATAAGGATGTTCATAAATATATGAGGAGTTGTAGAATTTGTCAAGTTTCAAAAGGAGTAAGTCACAATATTGGATTGTATACACCATTACTTATTCCTAATAGACCTTGGGAAGACATCACCATGGATTTTGTTGTAGGATTACCTAAGACTCAAAGAGTTAATGATTATATATTTGTTTTGGTGGATAGATTTTTAAAAATATCACATTTTATTCCCTGTAAGAAGATATCAAATGCAGTTCATGTAGCAGACCTTTTCCTAAGGAAATTGGGAGATTGCATGGGTTACCTAAGAGTATTATCTCTGACTGGGATAGAAAATTTGTTGGATACTTTTGGAGAACACTCTGGAAGAAGTTGGATACAGATTTGAAGTTCAGTTCTACCTTTCACCCACAGAAAGATGGAAAAATAGAGGTCGTGAATAGAAGCCTGGTAAATTTGTTGAGATGCTTAGTTGGAGATAAAACTAGAAATTAGGACTTAGTATTGGCACAAGAAAAGTTTGCATACAAAAATTCAATGAATAGGAGTATCGATAAGACACAGTTTTAGATTATTATGGGCATGCATCCTAAAGCTATATCATATTTGACAACACTTGGTTCAAAAGAGAAAAGAAGTGTTGAAGGAAAAGAATATATAGATTTGAAGAAGACTTTGCATGATGAAGTGAAACATAATTTGGAGAAGAACAATCATAAATACAAGGATATAGTAGATAGGTCTAGAAGACAAACTACATTTGAAGTTGGTGATGAAGTGATAATTCATTTGAAGAAATGGAGGTTTATTTTTGGAACATATATCAAGTTGTGGATGAAGAAGTTTGGACCTTACAAGATACTGAAGAAATTTGACAACAATAATGCATATGAAGTTGAGTTATAGGTTGATATGGATATATCTCCTATCTTCAACATTTAAAATTTGTATGAGTATCATGATATACATATGAAGAGGTAGATTTGCAATACGAATATCCTAAGAAAGAAATAAAGGATATTGAATAGGTTCTAGACAAAAGGATTTAAAGAAGTATTAGAGGAAAAGACTACATGGAATATTTGGTGAAATGGAAGGACAAACTAGTTGAAGATTCTACATGTATTTATCAATTTGAGTTGGATCATTTTGATTTAGATTGATTTCATAGAATTCTTGATTCAAGAGGATCAATTTTATTAACCCTAGGTATTTGATGTAGGAGCATCTTGGGTTCTTGGCAATATTGCATCAACCAAAAATATTTAGCTTCATTCTATTCCTATTTTCCAATTTGAGAGAGTGATATAGCGGTCATTCATCTTTGAGATATTTTGGTTGCGGTCTTGGAATATTCTTAAGGACTCTCTATAGTTTTTATCTTCTAGTTCTCACCTCATTTGGTTTACTACTTTTCAAGTTATTCAATTTTTCCTTTCTTTGTGGCTCATGCTCTATTCTTTAGTTTTTTGTTCGTGGTGATCCTTTTCACATTCACATGTCATTGTGTTTCTTCAGTTGCGGTCATCAATTCTTAATGTGGACCTATTTGGGATCCTTCCCCTTTGATTGATTCATGTTTGTATCAAAGACATTCATGATTGGATTCTTTTGGTTTCTTCAAGTAGTGTGTTCCTTTCATGTCTGAGCCGACCTTGGAGATTGTGCCTGTGATCATTTCTTGTTAATTATTAATGTGTACAGACTTTATGCATAATTGTTGGATCCTGTGTAGACCTAAATCTAGGTTCACACCTTCTCTTGTAATTCTTGGAGGTTGTTTGATCTATTTTGGGGTGACTCATATTTTTTTGTACATATTTCATTGAATGTAATTCTTGGCTGATTCTAGTTGTGCCGTTGGGTATATGTACTCAAGTTGTTGTAATTTTGAGGAGAACATTGATAGAACTCAGAGAGAACTCTGAGGGTAGTAGCTTAGATGACCATGAAGCATTGATATTTTATATTTTAATTCATTTTTATATGGCCTAGAATGGGAAGGCCTTATAGCCTGACATGTAAGATGTACATATTTGAATAAATGATAGATCATGCATTCTCTCTCTCTCTCAATGTTGTGTTATTTATTTTGTGTGTTTTTAGCTATGAGGTTGGACATCCCATCTTGGGGTTCTCTACCTTGGTACTACTATCAAGTGGTATCAAAGAAGGTTTCTTTTGCAAGACCTAGTTGATTTGGTTGTAGGGTGGCAGGTTGTGATCTAGCTGTAGACACCTAAAAATTCTTTAGAAAATAAAGTATTTTTATTTTTTGAAAAATCCCTGATGACATCATCATTTATTAATTAATTAATTATTTAATTTATTTATTTATTTTTATGTCATTAAATCCTTTTATCTTAATTAAAAATATTTAATTAAGGAATCCCTCCCAAAAATGTTTAAATCTTATTTAAACATTATCTCCTTATTTATTAATTATTTTAATTAATAAATTGACCAAAAATTCCAAAATAAATAATTAATTAATTTTTTGCCCAAAACTTGGCCAATTTCCTTTAGACCACTAACCTCTTCCAGAATCTTCTAATCCCTCCTTAATTTTGATTAAAAGGCTAATCCCATCTTTTCTAACCCTAATCTCAACTCAAAATATTTAATTAAGATTAAATATTTAATTTTCATATTTATTAAATATATTTTAATAAATATTCCCAAAACCAAAAGCCTTTGGAATGAATAAACATTTATTCCATAAAACCTAAGAAAACTCTAGACTCTTCTAGAAACTTCTCAACCCAACCTCTTCACCCATCCTAATCCTAAAATCCCCTAATCCTAATCCTAATCTTCCCCCTAACCTTGTCACATTCCCTAAACAAGGTTAGCCAACTCCTAAGCTTGACCCAAAGTCAACAAACTTCTAGAGGCTTCTCTTACATGCATTAAAGGCATTTAAGGCCTCCTTATCCCTCTTACATGCATTTATGGTGCATTTAAGAAGCCCCTCACCCCTTTCTTACACCCTTTGACCTTAGGCACATTTCCCAAATTGTGCACATTCCTCCCATCTTTCAACCCAATCCCCTTATGACACTTGTCACAAGGAGATAACCCTTCCCTTAATGAGCCTCAAACTCATTAAAGCTTTTGAGATAAATAAATCTTTATTTATCTCTTAAATTCCATGTTTATCCTTAGAAAGCCTAGACTCTTCTAGAAAGTCTTCATCCTCATCCAAAGCCTAGACTCTTCTAGAAAGTCTTCATCCTTATCCCCTTGACTCAACCCCTAACTTTACCCCAAACTCTAACCTATCCTCCTAACCCAAGCCCTTAGGAAATCCTATAAATACTCCTCCTTCCAAGAGCAAATTATTAGCTTAGTTTTTATCATTTTATGCATTGTTATCATGAGCATTTTTAGCTAGATCATCTTAGCATACATCTTAATTGTTAGATTTCTTCATGTTTTTCATGTTTTCTAACACATCTTAGAATAGCTTAATGGATTAATCTCAGTTCATATTTCAAGCTTTTCTCATCATTTATGCATCACCATAAATCCCTCTCCATGCATTTGGGAGCACACCCACATCCCTCTAATTGAAGCAAATCAAACATTTTCTCTATAGCACTTGTTTTTAGCAACAATCTTGAGGTGGCTTTGGTTTTGTTTTCATGTCTTATGCTGTTTTTTAGTTCATGAACATGTTAGATTAGTCTAATGTTTGAATGTTTCAGCCTTTCAAGACAGGTAACAGGCTCAAAATCATAGTCTACACTAGCCTACAATTACAGAGGGTTTCACAAATGGTTCATGGAAGGAGAGATGAAGATCATGCAGTGATGGACATGTTGAGTACAATTTTTTCAAGGCTTGAATATGTTGAGATAGACCAAAGAAGAGGAATACCTATTGAGGATGATAGTGAAGATGAGGCAGAAGAATTGCAAGAAGGAGGAGAAACACTGACACCTGTTCTGGAACAAGGAGAAGAAAGATTCTTGAGATCTTTGACAATAATTATTTCAAAACTTCACTTCAATCCTCAAGAGTATAGTGGCAGCTTGGATTCAGATGAGTTGATGGACTGGATCTCTGCAATGGAGAAATATTTTGATTTTGAAAATATATTAGTAGACAAGAAAGTAAAGATTGCAAGTACCAAATTGAAAGGACATGCATCCCTGTGGCTAGATAATTTGTAGACTGATCAAAAAAGAAGAGGTAAAGATAAAATCAAGGTATGGGAAAAGATGATTAACAAATTAAATAGTAAATTTCTTCCTGGTGATTATCAAGTTAGTTGATTAAGGAGAATGCAAAATTTGAAGAAAAAAGATAGTTCTATGAAGGAATATATTGACTAATTTTATAGGTTAGATATCGAATTTGGACACGTGGATGATGATAGGATTTATAGGTACCTAAATGGATTGAGGGCTTCTATCCAAGATAAAATTAGTTTGGTCAAGATGAATACCATTGAAGAAGCCTATCAATTTGCATTGAAGGAAGAGGAGAAATTGAACAAAAGGAATGAACAAAGGCAAAGAGGAAAAGGTGGAAGATTTCCTAAAGGTAGAGGAATATCCGATGGAGAAAATAATAGATCAAACTAGGATAAAGAAAATTAGGACAAGGGAAAAATTGAAAGGAAAGAAGAAAGTTCATATAGGGGCAGAGGAAGTTACTCAAGAGGTAGTTACCCTAGAGGTAATGATCAGAGGAGAGAAGACAAGAATTGGTTCAAAGGAACTTGTTTCAAGTGTGGTGAAGAAGGAAATATGGAATTTGAATTTGAATTTACCAATGGAAATTCAAATAAGAAGACCAATAGAAGTAGTAGAAATGCACTTGTGAAGAAATATTCACTCGATTCAATGAGAAAACCCGAGGATGGAGAAATCTGATGATCAAAAGAGAATGATTGAATGAAGGTACTAATGAATATCATTTAAATAAAGACTTATTCAAAAAAAAATGTATGGTTGTAAGAAAATGTTTCAAAGTAATCATTGACAGTGGAAGTTCAAAAAATTTGGCATCAAAAGAGTTAATTACAAAATTGAAGTTGCAAAGGATGAAGCACCCTAAACGCTATCAGATCTCATGGATCATGGATGAGTACAAAATTTTGGTAAGTGATAAATGTCTTGTGAAACTTAAAATTGGAAATTACCATGATGAAGTTCTTTGTGATATTATGCCCATGGATTGTTGTCACATCTTTCCTGGTAGACCATGGCAATATAATAGACTAGCTTTACATGATGGAAGTTGAATAGGTATACTATTGTGGTTGATGGAATGAAGCAAGTTTTGTTTCCTTTAATTGAAGCATATAAGGGTGAAAATTGTACTTCTTTTAGATTTTTCTTGGTTGAAGGAAGATAGTTCATAAGAGATTTGAAAGAGAATGATGTTTTTTATGCTTTAGTTCCTTAGAATATTGTTTAGAAACCAGAGGATGAAACACCTATTGAAGTCAAGAAGATGAACTGAGAGAGTATCAAGATATTATTTATGATAATATACCAAATGGTTTACACCCAGTTAGAAGTATTATTCATTGAATGGATATGATTCTAGGAGCTAGTTTTCCTAACAAAGAACATCACTTGTTAAAACCTAGAGAAAATGAGGAATTGAATAGACAAGTTAAACAGTTGTTGCAAAAGGGTTTGATTAGACAAAGCTTGAGTCCATGTGCAATCCCAGTTGTGTTAACACCTATGCAAAGTGGTGAATGGAGAATGTGTATTGATTCAAGAGCTATAAACAAGATTAGAGTGAAGTACCAATTTCCATTGCCTAGGATGGATGATATCATGGATTGTTTCAGTGGATGAAAATACTTTACCAAGATTGATTTGAAGAGTGGCTATCACTAGATCAGAATCAGAGAAGGAGATGAATGGAAGACTTCTTTTAAGAAAAAAGAAGGTTTGTATGAATGGTTGGTTATTCCTTTTGGTTTAGCTAATGCACCTAGTACTTTTATGAGGCTGATGAATGAATTTTTAAGGAAATTCTTGGGAAAATTTGTGATTGTATATTTGGATGAAATTATGACATCGAGTAAGAATAAGGAAGATCATTTTTTTACAGCTGAGATAGGTATTGTAGAGGTTGAAAGAGGAGAAGTTATTGATTAACTAGAAGAAATGTTCTTTCATGAAAAGGAGATAGTATGTTTGTGATTTGTGATCTCAGCTGATGGTTTGAAGATGGATCCTAAAAATTTTGAAGCAATATTGGGGTGGCCTACACCTAAAAGTTTTGGAGAGGTAAGATATTTTCATGGTTTGGCTAGTTTCTGTGTGATCAAAAGTGTGACACACTTCTGTGAACCGTTACACTTGAGGGAATCCATAGAAGAGGAATTCTCAAGAATCGGCTCATATCTTCCTAGTTGAAGTGAGTTTAATCCTTCTCATGATGCTCATCAAATTGGAATAGAGGATTAGTGACTTGACTACTCCAAGATGGAAGATTTAAAGTTAGAGAATGAAGCTAAGATGCAAGAATGAAAATTAGGATGAGAGATTGAGAAAAGATGAATGAAATCAATTATTATTATAGAATGAGAATTCAAAATATATGCTATTGAAGAAATGCAAGAAAGGAAACTAGATTAAAAATGCAATGTTAAGCTAGAAATGAAGCTAAGCTAAGAAATGAGAGCAACTAAGAATTCAAAAGACAAGATTATTCTAAGAATGCAAGAGAATTAAAATGTAAATGATCAAGATTGCAAGATAAAAAGAATGAAATCTTTTGAATGCAAGAGAATGGACTTCAACAATAATCAATAAGGAACCCTAGAGCTAAGGAAGAGCTTCATTTTAAAGGAATTTCCTGAAGAATGGAGGGTGGAGATTAAGAGGAAAAAGAATGAGTGATTGAGATGAAGAGGCAAAAGGAAATGCAAGCAAATGTAATGTTAGGTATAAATGAGTGGTGAGGATTAAGAGGCGAAAGGGAAATGTTAAGTAGAATAAGACAAAATAGCAATTTTGAAAGCACAAATCCCCTTTAATTAATAATTAATCAAGATTAAGTACATGCACACATGTGAATGTGTTATTTTAATAAAAGTGTAGGAACTTTATTTTAAAAGAAAGGTTATAAAAATTAAATAAATATAAAAGCTATAGAAATTAGACCATAGTATAAGCTTGATATAGGATTTTTCATTTTTGATTAATTATGCAAAGGGGGATTTTTAGGTTTACTCTATATAATTATGTCTAGAAAATATGCCTTTAAGATTTAGGATTTTATTTGAGGCAATTTGATCAAAATTCAGGGCTTAAGTTCTATCAAACAAATTTTAGGTGATTATATTTGGCCCTCTTTGACTAATGTGTGAACAATCTGGGAACACATTGAGTCAAAGAATGATGATGACAAAGTAGCTGATAGAGATCTAACTCTGAACCTGATTGAATAGAGACCGATAAGCAAGACAAGAGTATCCAACCTGATATGAAGTGATGAGATTGAATTGTTAAAATAATTTTATAATAACTGAGACGGGGGGTGAATAAGTGATCCTCAAGTCTAGATGTACCAATTCAACTTTTAAATAGTACAAACAACTCAAATCTACTCAAAAGTCCACTTGGTCTCTATGGCATATAACTAGTAACATAAACTTGCAGTCCATTGTCCAAAAGTAATCAACTTGCAGAATATAAAACACTTAATAGTAAAATAAAAAAAATAACATTTACACAAGTATGACACCAAGATTTAACATAGAAACCCAATTTGGGAAAAACCACCAGTAACATGCTACCAATTTTTTACTCTTCTAAAGTGACCTTTGTGAGGAGCCAACCATGTTAAAGGTTACAATACACATAGATAGGTGTGACCCTGTTAAAGGATTTAAAGACCCTATTAGGAGTGGGCTTGTTAGAGGGCTTAAGAATATCCCATTAGAATATCACCTTGATTAAATGATTTACAAATGACAGTTAGGTTAACCTTGATTAAAGGATTTTAGCTAATACAATGGTTAGAAAGTAACAGTAGGTTTGATCTAATACAAACAACTCACTTTGCAAATACAGATCCAATGTAGCTCATATTCTAATCCTCTAACTGGCCTTCATTATCATCTCCATCTTTGATCTTCTTGGAAACCCTTCAAGAAATCACCACTTCACAACTCTTCTTATCCTTCTCATCCTTCTGCTTAGGTTCACCAATCAATGTAATCAACCTTCTACATAGCCCACAATTAGGTTATCCTTATATCTTCTTAAATAGGTAGCTTGATCTTTTTCCGCTTAATCATTACTGTAGATCTTAGGTTTAGGTCAGATTCATTGAATTCTTCTAACATTTTGTTCTCCTTCTAACCTTCTAGATAATTCTCAAAAATTCTCTTTGAATCCATGCATAGGAACATGCAAACACTGTTTACCATGCATTAAATACTCAAGGTCATTCATCCTTATCTTCAACACACTTTACATATTGCAAGAATTCAACTATGTCGGCTGGGAATCTCAATCCCTTTACAAACTGTTAAATACTAACACTCGGTCATCATTGTGTTCTTCTACTCAGTATTCACTAGAAAACTCAGTCATCACTAAACTTTTCTTCTTGGTAATCACTATCTTCACTTGGTCCAATATTCGATACTCATTTATTACTAATGCTCGGTCGACACTATATTTTCTTGGCTTATACTGGAGATCGATCAACACTAGCATCACTTGGATTATACTTTAAGTTCCTTAATATTCTTCTCTTTTTCTTGGTCAAGCCTATGCTTTGAGACTTTATTTCCTCATATCTTCCATGCTTCCAACCAATTGTCTTCTTTTCTTAGTATAATAGATAAACAACACATTACCTTTCCAATGTACCAACTAATCAAGTGCCCATTGTAGTTTCTCATAACTCAACATTTTCACTAGGTCTTCTTGTTATCTCCTCTTTTCAAATCCTCTTTATCAATCAAGTGATATGGACCTCTACTAGATAGAAACTATCTTACCAATTAAGGTTTGACATCAATGACAATATAAAAATTGTTTCAATTGTTGTCTCCAACAATCTCCCTCTTTGGCATTGATGGAAACACCATATGCTTAAGTTACCATACAATCCAAAAAGTATTATATCTTGAAGAAACTCATGCCAACTCTATCTATGTTCTATTAAAAAATCTTTATTAATATGCTTAGCTTCATTCTGATTGACATCCAATCAGCTCCCTCTTTGATAGATCTCTCCTTCTTTATCTATGCATCAATTTTACTAAATCTCTCCGTCAACTATTCATGGTAACTCCTTACTAAATCTCTCCCTCTTTGACAACAATGCCAAAGACATGTTCAACTTTCTCATTCATCCTCACCATGTAGATATCCTTATCTCAGCTTTCTAAACTATATGCTTCCTCTGTCATTTTTCTCATGAATGATCAACATCTTGTGCTTAACTCTTCACAGCTTTAGACATCTCCTAAAGTCTGACCTCCTTGAATCAATTTGTCAGATATTTTGATTAATACATTTAATGAAATACTCTATTTGATTCTAGGTAGCCTCAGCTAGGGGAATCACCCCTAATTTACCTCTTATATACTCATGTGCATCCTTAGGTAAATATTTAGTAAATATATCAACTAATTACTTTGTATTCACATATTCTAGTCTCACTTCTTTCTTCTAAACTAGCTCTCTCAAGAAATGATACTTGATAACAATATGCTTGGTCTTAGTGTGCATCATAGGATTCTTTGATATATTAATATCACTTGTGTTATCCCATAAAATAACAACTAGCTCAGTGATTTCTTCCTTCATACCTTTCAACAATTTTTTGATCCACACTATGTTTGAACAATTAATCACTGCTACTACATATTCAACTTTTGTTGTAGTTTGAGAAATGCAGTTCTATTTCTTTCTTGTCCATGGGACTAATATCTTTCCTAGAAATGATGTGCCACCACCTGTACTCTTTCTATCATCCACATTTCCTATCCAATCTGCATTAGTATAAACTTTCAGTTCAAACTTGTCATTCTTCTTCTAGTACAATCCATAATCCTCTGTTCCTTTCAGATATCTCAGTATCCTTTTCACTACCATCATGTGATTCTCCTTAGGATTTTCATAAAATCTTGCAAAAATCCCATCTGCTAGTGCAATATTTGGTCTGTTGTGAACAACATATTTTATCTTTCCAATCATTAACCTATACAAGGTTTGATTCACTTCTATTGTATCATCATTCTTTGATAGTTTTTGTCTAGTAGCCATAGGTGTACTTACTGGTATAGATTTTTCCATGCCAAAGGTTTTCAGTATCTCTTTTATATATTTAGATTGAGTAATGCAGATACCTTTCTTCATGTGATAAACTTTCAAACCAAAAAAGAATTTGATCTCTCCAAACACAAACATCTCAAACTCTATTTTCATCTCATTTGCAAATGTTTGGCACAGTGCATCATGACCTCGAAATATGATATCATCAAAAAATATTTCAGCTAATAATATCCCTTTTCCTTTTTTAGTCTTTAGATACAAATTATTGTTGTCATTTGTTCTTGCAAAACTAATCTTGACCAAGTAATTGTGCAATCTTTTATACCATGCTCTAGGGCATTGTTTAAATCCACACAGTGCTTTGTCTAGCTTACATACCATGTTCCTCTTGCTTGGATCACCAAATCCTTTAGGTAATTCAATGTATAATTCTTCCTCCAATATTCCATTTAGAAATGCAGATTTGACATCCATTTCATACATTTTGAATCCTTAGTAAGCTCCATATACAAGTAGAGTTCTAACTCCTTCCAATCTAGCAACTAGGGAAAATGTCTCTCTATAGTCAATTTCTTCTTCCTATGCATATCCTTTGCATACCAATCCAACCTTTTTTCTTGTGACTTCTCCATGCTCATTTAGCTTGTTTCTAAACACCCACTTGGTTCCAATAACATTCTTGTCCTTTGGTCTAGGTACTAGTGTCCAGGTTTTGTTCTTCTCTATTTTCTCAATTTCTACATTCATGACTTGAATCCAATCTTCATTATCCAAAGTATCTTTCACTAATTTGGGATCAAATTTATATAACAAGCATGTTTGGTTTTTCAACTTGTTTCTTTTCATGACTCCTGAATCTTTTTCTCCAATGATTTGATCTAGTTTATGATATATTCTCACATATTTTGCTAATGTAGGCTCTAGTCTCTTTTATTCTTATTGTTTTTCTTCAGGTTCATCTCACAAATTCTCTTCAGATTCATTTTGCATCTCTTCTTCCTCTTTTGATTGTTCGACAGTTACTTCCTGATGCTCAACATCTTCTTGTTGTAACTCGATAGATTCTTTCTATACTTGAAAACTTTGTTTTCTAGTTTAGTTAAATTGTTGGGCTGTCCTTCATTCATGTATATAAATGATCTGTAATCTTTAGGTTCCTACTTGCATTCAACTTCATTCATTTCTGCATATTCATAAATTCTCACATTGTATTTTCTAGAACTTTCTTAGTGTTAGAATTCAAACACTTATAAGTTTTTCTCTTAGTGGAATAACCTAGGAATATTCTTTCATCACTCTTAGCATCAAGTTTTCCATTCCTATTGTCCTTTGATATATAAAATTTTCTTCCAAATACTTTGAAGTATTTCACATTAGGTACATAACCGTACCATAATTGAAAAGGTGTAGCATTTGTACCTTTCTTGACTTGTACTTGGTTCAAGGTATAGACAATTGTACTTATAGCTTCTCTCTAGTAGTTTTGTGCAACATTTTTCTCGATCATCAGTGTTCTAGCACAATCCATGATTGATTTATACTTTCCTTTTGCTATGCCATTTTGTGGAGGAGTCCTTGGTGCAAATATATATCTCTTAATTCCTTTATCATTGTAGAATATGTTGAAATCATTAGATATGAACTCTCCTCCTCTATCACATCTTAGACATTTCAAGCTCTTACCTGTTTCTTTTTCAACTTTTTCCAAATACCACTTAAACAACTGAAAGATATATAGATTTCTCTTTAAGAAACACTACAGTCATCATTCTACAATATTCATCAACAAACACAATAAAATATTTGTCACCACAATAGCTTTGCACTCCAATAGGTCCACAAAGGTCAGTATGAACCAATTCCAAAATATCATCAGAAGTATAGGTTTTTCTCTTAAAACTAGACTTTGTCATTTTTCCCAATTGACATTTCTTACACATCACATTATCAGGTATGTGTAGAATCATGGTATCCCAAACTATGGCCTTAAGTGGCAATGAAAAATTAGAAAATCAGGGTTAGTCAACTTGACGTAAAAGGTTGAACATCTTATGAACCTTATGTGAAAAAGTAGTAAGAATACAATCTATAGGAAATTGAATGTAGTTTCTAAACTACTAGCCCTTGTTTGAATTTTTTTTAATCTAATTGTTCAAAATTTTATATTTCAATGTAGTAGTACAAAAATTTTAGGGAAAAGATAAAGAGTACATGTATGTCTGACCACCTTAATCACAATCAAATGATGATATATTTTCCCAAGATTATAGATATAAGTAGTGGAGTCATGCTCGGATGTGACACATATTGTTTTGTAATTTTTGGTCAAATAAATAAATAATTATGAATTTTATGCTACAACTTTTTTAAAATAAAAAACTCTCGTGTCTGACCACCTTAACTAATTCAAAATTTTACAAAATTCAAAACTTTTTTTTTTCTTATAGTTGTCGAAGCATAGAATGTGACGCACGTTTCGGATTTCAAAAAGGTTAAACAATTTGAAAGTTATAGTTTTTTTTCAATTAGTATGTCAATTATGACTTTAAAGATAACTCAATTGAAAAATAAGTAATAATTACTTATTGAACTCAAAATTTGACAGCAATTATATTGATGGAAAGTTGATAATGTCTTTAAGAAACCCTTTTCGTTTCATCAATTTTGGGTGAAAAAATAGTCGTTAGCTACATGGTCGAAGTCTCAGTATCAAAAAACATCTCTTAAACATGCCTAAAGGGTTGACCACCCATGTTTGGTAATGCCCAAGAAAATACCAAGCCTAATCGGATATCCAAATTTTTTGGATATCCGAAACTTCCCGCCTATTTTGAAATTTCAATTGCACCTCTTTTCTCAAATTCAAGTTTCATATTAAATTGTATTTTTTTTATGTTAATATTAATTGTGTTGTGTATTTTTTCAATTTTAAAATATATATTATAATTTTTTTTTAATATTAATATTAAATAATAATAGCATAGCATTAATATTATAATATAAATTTTTATATTAGTATGTATTATATTATTTGATATACAAAATGATTTCAAAAAAATAATTGCATAGTTGATTTGATGACAGACAATTTCAGCCCAAGTCCTCTTGAAAGTATCCAGCACAAGATTTTTCTACAGACTCCTTGTAATTTTGGCAATCTGACTATACTGAATAAGTAGATGTCAATGGACTTCCCCTCGATTGAATACAATCAATTGATTTTTTAACTCTCGAAAAGAAATTTCACACAGATGTAGAACCACCGTAGGCTCATCATTTGTTCTAGAAACTAATAGTGGCATAAAAATTGATGCAAGAACATTTAAGGTACATTGTCCAAAAAAATGGGTATATGAAACCTTTAAATATACATTAAAAAGTGGAGGTGAAGGCTCTAAATCAGAGAGAGAGAGGGTAGGAGAGAGGGAAGGGGAAGGGGAGAGAGTAGTGTTAGCTATTTTTCTTGCAAGAATCCTATTACAAGCCTTAAATACTTCAATTGAACTCTGTGATTCCTAAGCTCCTGATTCCAAGAAAGAAAAGACTAATTGACAAGGAGAAACTCCTACACTTCAGGCTCCATAGACCCAGGTGGGTGTACCTAATACATATTAAATCTGCATACACATTACTCTCTCACTAAACCCTTTATGCAGACATGAAAAATAGTGGATTATGACAAGGATATTCACCCTTCTTCTCTTCGAACCCTGAGGCTCAGGCAGGCTAACCTATTAGATTCACTTCTACAAGGAATCACCAACAATGTTTGTACTATTCAATACAGATTCTAAACATTCATGCTTACAAACAGGTAATGTAAAGTGATTTGAATTAATGGTTTGATGATGAAACTATAGGACAAGCAAAGACCAGTGCCATATCTAATGGGCAATTGAGTCATACAAATATACATCAATAGAAGTAACTTAATAGGAACACAAACAGAATGCCTTACATACTATCTTTTCATTCCCAAATCATTGTATCAAATCCTCATACAAATGCTTATCCCTCTGAAATTACTCATGAGACTGACTCCTTCCTTGAAGGAAACTCACAGGTGATTGCATAGTTACCTTGTAACCAGTATATTCAGCATGCCTTACAAACTAAACACACAAGAGCATTGACAAATTACAAAGAGACAACAATAATTTGGAACAGGAACTACACTATGTTTTATTAAGATCCGCATGCTTGCATACATCCAGAATAACAAAGAAACTTAGAAAAACATGACCCTGGAGCCAAAAAGCTGCCTTGCAACATTAATTTCACCATCATTTTACAATGAGAAGAAAAACTGAGATATAGCAAATGTGGTTAGTTCAAAAAAAACTGACAGCTGTCTATCTTTGGCAAGAAAATATCTCCAGGTTCTTCCCACACCTTGATCTGCAACTGATTCCTTCAACTGATCCATTATTTGCAATCATGCCTTTAACAAAATGATTCTAATTACGATCCTCAGAATTTGAACACAGACTACTCTCATCCACTTCACTAAAACTGAAAAACATCATTGCCATTAGATTCCTCATTCTAAGACCTTTCCGACGATATAGAACACTTACATATTTTGTCAAAAAATGAATCCCCGGGCTATTTTTCCATGAGCAGGTCAAGGCATTTAAATTTTTGAATTAATGCCCTATAATCTAAACTATACCATTTTTAAAAATCTTTTAAAGCCTGCAATTTTAAATTATTTGTGCATTTTAGCCACAAAATGCACCAGGATGCACCAAGTGTCACATTATGATAAGGTGCTCGGACAAACCATGGGTTAATATCATTATTTGGAGAACTAGTGAATGCATGTACCTCCAGGTCTCTGAATCAAATCTTTAACCACAGTTAACATTGGCAATTCAACAAATGCTCCATTCTCCAATTCTTGGAATTCAACTTTGACCCTAGGTTAGATCTGGAGAATGGGCGACTAAGCCCATTCTCCAAATCTCCAAATGTTTCATGCAAACCACCAAGGATCATGTGATTGGGTGACTAAAGGCTCTCGTAATCTCCAAGTGTTAGGTCTTAACCACCAGATTTGTAGAGATTGTGTGATTGCCCATTTTGTAGATCTCGGAATGACTTCTCCTTGACTATCAACACTCGGTGATCTGGCGACCGCGGTTAGCAGACCGCCACCTCCAAATCACGTGATCATCCTCTAGCCACCATCTTCATCCAGCAACCTCATGATAGCATGCCATGTGTCAATCTCATCCAATCACTATCGCATGTCACTTCTTGCAAAATTACCTCTTCCTGGGTGCAGGCATAGAAACTGAGGCGACCACACAGGCTTGCATGAGCAGAGCCTCCTCCATTTGATCTAACTCACATTGTGTGTAGTGTTGTTTATAAACTCTTCAAATACCCCATTCTGGATGAATGTGGGATAATTAGTTTTGAAGTTTTAAATGGCTTGTATACTTCCTGCGCCAAAATTAGGGGGCCCACCACGCACTGAGACCACCAACCAAGCAAGTGGGCCCACCAAGCACCCCTGGCTCTTTGTTTACAATATAAAGTGAGTGCTGGGATATTTAAACATTACAAATCCGCACAAGGCACAAATGTGGGATAATTCTAAAACATATACTCTTCATTTCTAACCTTAGTGCGTGGGCCTGTTTTATGCGCGAGGCCTCCCATTCAAATCATGGCCTCCTTGCATACTTAACACATACCTCCTCCAAACTTGTGTAGGTCATCTCCCAAATGATGCATGAGCAGCCTCCATTGCGATGGCACTCCATTATGTTGCGCTAGGAATTGCTTGTATTGCAAATAATTTGCAATGTCCCCCATTCCACTATTCGTTCTGGCCTTTACCGCATGCGTGAGTCTTCTCTTCCATTTGCATTATGCAGGCCCCTCTTTCAATGTTGGTCCCCAATTTGTGTGGGCCTCCAACTTTGAATTACGATGCCAGTCTCCATTTTCCTATGCATGGGGCATTCACTAAACTAGCAGCCTCCACATATATTTTATTTGTGTGGACTTACCTTATCTTCTGTTCAGGCACTGGTGTCTTCAACTGTGTGCACCTCCATAAAAACAAGCATCTTTATACACCTATCTACAGGCATACGCAAGGTAAGATGTTCATGAATCTTTTAATAAACTAGTAGATCCCATTTACACTATGTATTTCCTCTATTTAACACAAGCCAAGGCATTTTACTTCATTTGATGTGCCATCCTCCCCTCTGAGTGAACAGGCTACCACTTTTGATTCTCAATGCACACCTTTGCACTCACACTGGCTTTTATGCACTCTCCTCTTTGATATCCTCAAACATTGTATCAAACTCAATGTTTGTAATGTCCCTTTCTATATTTGCGTGGGTCTCCATTATTTTCAAGCTTGACTGGTAGACCCCAAAAATCTTTGAGTTGTACTCCTTAATAGGCTACAACTCCATCAATGCTCACACACAGCTCCTTCATTCGAGTGCATGAGGCCTTTAGCTTTGATTGAGTGGACCTCTTGTTTATGCATGAGGCATCTTTACTATTTTGTGCAAGCCATCTCTATTATTTGTTACACAGGTAGCCCCCAAATTGGCGTGAAGCTTTTCTCACATACGCAGGATAACGCACACAACCTCAATTATAACTTGAGCAGCTCCCCTTGAATTTCTTCATGCGCAAGTCCTTACTACCCACGCAAGGCTCTTATTCATGTGAGCACCTCCAAAATTATTGTAACTGATAACCAGACTAAGAACAAGTCTAAGGATGTTTGCAGAGCTCTCTACTCCATCATTGAAACCTAGGTTCGAGCCACAATAAGACCATGAGCTTTCCATCTAAACTTGAAATGCCCATCCTTGAATTTCTTCAAAGCTTTTGTCACCTTGCCTGTGTGAATGCTACAAATCCCTTGATTTTAATAAATTGTTAATTCATAAATATTGTTGGTGTAATGGGAAAAAGGCCAACAATTGATCCTTTGGTGCAAACACTAAAATTTAGCAAAATGCCACAATGATGGTTTAACGGCCCATTATACACACACAAGTGCTTCCATTAATGAATTGCTTGCCAACCTGCTTTCACCAAGAAGTCCAGCTTGCATTCTACCACACATGTAACACATAGTTGGAACAAATAGTACAGGATTTCTTGCTATGTCAAGGCCATGCCTCATACATTCTGCAACAATGTCTGGACAATGAGAGAGAATTTTCTCCTTAGACTTGTGGCTTAGATTCATTAAAACCTATCTGTCATTCTATGTCTCTACTTGATCATCAGTACTACATACCACAACATCTCTAGATGCGAGTTCTTCTTTATCATCATACAATGGCATAACTCTTTCCATAGCTTGATTATAAAGAAAACCACAAACACCACAAACAACTTCAGATATTAAAAATGCACTTTCATGTTTACAAGGTTTGATAGGTAGATTTTCATCGGCTAATGCAATTGGATGGAACTGTACAAACTCCAAATTTGAAATCATTGCGCATGCCAATGTGTCATTGCAATACCAGTGATAGCAAAGTCAAAATATTTGACAGAAATACCTCAACACAGATACTTGATTTGACTTTGGATGTTTCTCTGCCTTTTACACCCTTTCACAACTACCATATAACATCAATTAGACCTTTTAAAATGGCTTTGAAAACTGACCGGATGACCTGACAAGAGAGCACCACTGAGCACACATGCTGAATTCCAACATTATAACACGCTGGTCAAAGGAGAACCTCCCATAAAATTTGAGCCCAAAGTTATTAATGAGCAAACAGAGCCACTTGGAAACCAATCCTGTCCGCACTGCCATAATCACTAAAGTTGCTTCCGGAACTAGCTTTGAAAATTGACTAATTGAAACTTTCAAGAACTGGAATCAGGGGCATTTGTTCTTTGTCATATAGAAAGTATAATTCCACAATTAGGGCTCATGATGAATAACAAGGTGCATTTCGCAATCAGGCAAAGATAGGCTCTCAGAATTGCAAATTGGGAAACAAAACAAAATAGTGATTTGTGCATACAGAATGACCCTGGGAAAGTATGCTAAAAGATTCATCAAGACTTCAAACTTGGCATACTTGTAGTATTTTTATAGTAGAACATAGTGGTACAACCTATTCAGGCTCATCAATCATGGATCAAAAGTTATAACATCATGAACAGGGGTACAAATCAATCTGCACATTTTGCAACTTATAAAACAACAGAAGTTGTATTTGGAATCGCATTTGCAAACCAAGCAAATGGATTCGTCATGACCTCAAAATTAAAACATAGGAAATATTTGACCCCTAGAATATGATGCAAAAGGAAATTTCTCAATAGGGTTAACTGGGTCAAAGATATGACTGGTCAAATAGGCCCTTCCAGAATTCTGAACAATTACACAAGTACATGACAACAACAAACTACCAACTTTGAGGGGTTTGAAATGACTTTCAAATTGGAACATAGGTTCTTTGATATGCATACTAAAAATCCTCAAAGTGGCGGGTCATGAAACATTTCTAGACGCAAGATATTCAAAGACAAACTAGGCTACTGTACTCTATTTGACACTTGGTTAGAATTGTGCAAATTGACACTTCACCGAATGATCCAGGATGATAAAATAACATCATAGAATGCATGCACAAACTGAATGGAGTGTGTTAAACACTTGGAACACCTCATAGACTTCAAAATGATAGCCGGGTACATATGCATGAAAAGCATTTAAAGGGCCTCAATTTTACAATTTCCTCAACTTGTGACTCGAAATGACCATGCAATTTTGAGTCCCAAGAAGTAGGAGAGAGACAGAGAGAAATGGGAAGGGGAGAGAGGAGAGAGAGAGGTGAAGGGGAGAGAGTAGGAGAGAGAGAGAAGGGGAAGGGGAGAGAGAGAAACAAGAGAGAGAGAGAGAGAGAGAGAGAGATGGGAAGGGGAGAGAGAAGGAGAGAGAGAGAGGGGAAGGGGATAGAGTAGGAGAGAGAGAGAAGGGGAAGGGGAGAGAGAGAGAAACATGGAAGAGAGAGAGAGAGAGAGGGAGGGAGGGAGGGAGAGAGAGAGAGAGAGAGAGAGAGAGAGAGAGAGAGAGAGAGGAGAGAGAGAGAGAGAGAGAGAGAGAGAGAGAGAGAGAGAGAGAGAGAGAGAGAGAGAGAAGGGGAAGGGGAGAGAGTAGGAGAGAGGGAGAGAGAAGTGAAGGGGAGAGAGTAGGAGAGAGAGAGAAGGAGAAGGGGAGAGAGTAAGAGAGAAAGAGAAGGGGAAGGAGAGAGAGAGAGAGATAAGGGTAAGGGGAGAGAGTATGAGAGAGAGAGAAGGGGTAGGGGAGAGAGTAGGAGGGAGAGGGAGAGAGAGAGAGAGAGAGAGAGAGAGAGAGAGAGAGAGAGAGAGAGAGAGAGCGGGGGGAAGGGGAGAGAGTAGGAGAGAGAGAGAAGGGAAGGGAGAGAGAGAGAAGGGGAAGGAGAGATAGTAGAAGAGAGAGAGAAGGGGAAGGGGAGAGAGTAGAAGAGTGATACAGGAGCATCTTGGGTCTTTGAGCAATCTTGCATCAACCAAAAACATATCCTATTTTCTATTGTTTTCATTATAATCATTTCATTTATTGGTTTCATGTTATGAAAATCTTACATTATGTTGAGTACCTATTTGGGAACCTTCCCCTATGAGCACATAAGGATTGGATGGACCATTTCAAAGTTATAGTTGTTTTCCTTGCTGCCAAAGCCATATTTTCCTTCATTCTATGAGTTGATTGCGCATTGTGTAGACATTGATCCTTAATGAATCAGCCTTTTCTCTATATTGGACTTCAAGAGGACCTAAAGTAATATCTTCACCTAAGACCTCAAGTCCTAATTCATTATGAGTTGAAAGTTATGACCATTTTGCTTAGGTATCAATTTTCAGCCTATTTGCACATGAAACGTGGAGTTTTTCATCTTGCGTTGTGCCATATGATGGAATTGGATCTTGCTAAGTTATGGAAATGTTCTTGGATCATGTGTGGACCTAATTGTAACTTTTCATTAAGTTTTTTTCATTCTTTGTTTAGTTTTGGTTTACTCTTCCAAGCTGGACCTATAATGTAATTAAATGCCTGACTAGCAGACTTGTGGCTTAGCTAGCTATATAAGGAGTCTATGTTGATGTAGAAGAGTATTAGGAGGGATGATTATCAAGATACATTATTGGAGACAAATATAGGATGCAAGCTAAGATTTTGATTTCATAATTTCTTTGTATAAGGCCAAAACCTGGAAGGCCTCATAGCCAGGCATGTTGAAAGATTTAATATAATTACTCTATTGTTGCTACCAGTTGCTTGTCTCATATCCATTGTGTTTTCACTGATTTCATGTGATATTCATATTTCTTCTAGGTGTAACACTAAGAAGGGCTTGTTTGTTGATTCAAGTGGAGTCAATTCTACTTGTATCTACCCTACCCTTGCGTTAAGTGGTATCAAAGCAAGTTCTTTCTTGTAGATTGGATCATGGAGAACTTTGTTAGATTGGTTGTAGGGTAGTAGATCTAAGATCTGACCTATAACATGTAGAAGGTTATGATCTTGCTAGAACCTAATTTTCAAGATGGCTCATGGTAGAGGAAATGATAATGCTATCATGGATATGTTGAGGTAGATTGCATCTAGGCTCGAAGCTGTAGATACAACCTAGAGAAGAGGTGCACATCTTGAAGATGTTATTAATGAACAATAAGAAGCACCTAATCCTAAACCTAAAGTTGAACAAGATGAGGAAAGACTCTGGATAGTTTTGTCTAAGGCTAACTCCAGACCTACAGTTGAATTTTCTTGCTATGATGGAAGACTTGAGACTGATACACTTTTGGATTGGATCTCTGAGATGGATAAATAATTTGAGTATGAATGAAGGTACTCCTGATAATAAGAAGGTTAAGATAATAGTCACAAAGTTGAAAGGTCATGCATCTCTTTGGTGGGATCATTTGCAAACTAAGAGACAGAAGAGAGGAAAAGAAAAGATCAAGACATGGATGAAGATTCTTGGAAAGATGAAGAAGAAGTTCCTTCCAGCTAACTACCAAGTTAGTTTGATGAGGAAAATGAAAAATCTAAGACAAAAGGACATGAGTGTGAAAGAATATATTGAGGAATTTTACAAATTGGATATCAGATCTGGGACATGGTGGATGATGAAGTTGAGAAGGTGGCTAGATACTTGAATGGTTTGAGGACATCTATTCAAGATGAGATCAGTTATGTTAAAATAGAAAGTTTGGAAGAAGCATACCAATTTTCTTTGAAGGCAGAAGAGAGATTAACAAAGAGACATGAAAAAAGATAGAGAGGAAGAGGTGGCAGATTTCAAAGAAGTAGAGGTAGATCTTATGGAGAAAGTAGCAGATCTGACAATGCAGTACAAGATAAAGGATGGAAAGATGAACCTGCTAAAAGAGGTAATTACTCTAGAGGTAGCTATACTGGTTACTCTAGGAACAACAATAATGGTAAAAGAGAAGAGAAATCTTGGTTTAAAGGTACTTGTTACAAATGTGGTGAAGAAGGACATAGAGCTTTTGAATGTACTAAATTTGGAAAGAAGACTAGAGGTAATGGCAGAAATAATTTGGGTTATGAAGAAGTTGAGGAAATGTCTAATGAACCTAAACATGGTGAGAACTTGATGTTAAGAAGGATCTTGTGGAATGAAGAAGCTGATGAGGAACCTGTTTTGAGGAAAATTTTGTTCAGAACCAGATGTAAGATCGCTGAAAAATGTTGCAAGGTAATCATTGATAGTGGAAGTTATGATAATTTGGCATTCAAAGAGATGGTTAACAAATTACAGTTGTAGAGATCGAAACATCCTAAGCCTTACGATATTTCTTGGATCCAGGAGTATAACCTTCTTGTAAGTGAACAATGTCATGTTAAATTTAAAATTGGGAATTATCATGATGAAGTCTTGTGTGATATTATACCTAAGGATTGTTGTCATATTCTTTTGGGTAGACCTTGGTAGTATGATAGGAAAGCTTTGCATGATGGTAGATTGAATCAATATACTATTTGGATGGATGGGAAGAAATAAGTATTATTGCCTTTAGTAGATAAATCTAATGAAGGTCATTATAATACAGTCAGAGTATGCTTGTTTGATGGTAAAAAGTTTGCAAGAGAAATGAAAGAACATAATGCATGTTTTTCTTAATTCCAAGGAAAACTAAGAAACAAGATGAGTTAGAACATGCACCTTAGGTTAAACCTTTGTTGACTAAATTTCATGACATCATTTCTGATAATGTACCTAATGGTTTACTACCTATGAGAAGTATAAGTCATTGTATGGATTTGATACTTGGAGCTAGTTTGCCTAATAAAGCACCACATAGGTTGACACCTGATGAAAAGACTGAGTTGAATAGACAAGTGCAAGAATTTCTTGAGAGAGGTTTGATTAGGGAAATTTTGAGTCCTTGTGTTGTACCTATTGTGTTAGCACCTAAAAAGAATGGAGAATGGAGAATGTGCACTGATTCTAGAGCTATAAACAAGATAATAGTAAAGTACAGATTTCCTTTGCCTAGGATGGATGACGTAATGGATAGTTTGAGTGGAGCAAATTATTTTACAAAGATTGATTTGAAAAGTGGATATCATCATATTAGAATTAGAGAAGGGGATGAATGGAAAAATGCTTTTAAGACTAATGAAGGTTTTTATGAATGGTTGGTTATGCCTTTTGGTTTGACTAATACTCCTAGTACTTTCATGAGGCTGATGAATGAAGTTCTAAAAATATTCTTGGGTAAGTTTGTGATTGTAAATCTTGATGACATTTTGATATTCAATAAGACTAAGAAAGAACATCTTGAACATATCAGACAAGTATTGCAGATATTGAAGGAAGAAAAGTTGTTGATTAATTTGAAGAAATGTTCATTTATGAAAGAAGAGATTGTGTACCTTGGTTTTGTAATTTCAGCTAATGGATTGAAGATGGACCCTGAGAAAGTGAGAGCTATACTTGATTGGCCTGCACCAAAGAATGTTGGAGAAGTAAGATCATTTCATGGATTGGTAAGTTTTTATAGGAATTTCATTAGAAATTCCAGTTCTATTTGTAATGCTATGACTGAAACTATGAGAGGAGATAAAAGGGATTTCAAATGGAAACATGGAGCACAAAAGAGTTTTGAAACATTGAAACAAAGAATTTCAAAGTTGCCTTCACTTGCTTTGCCTAATTTCAGTAAGGTTTTTCAAGTTGAATGTGATTCTAGTGGAAGTGAAATTGGAGTTGTTTTGAATCTAGAAGAAAGACATGTAGCTTTCTTTAGTGAAAAGTTGAATGATGCTAAGAGAAAATATTTAGTTTATGACCAGGAATTCTATGCTATTGTTCAAGCTTTAAAGAAATGGAGACATTATATGATGCCTAAATATTTTGTGTTGTATACTGACAATAAATCTTTGCAGTATTTGGGAAGTCAGAATAAGTTGAATCAAAGACATATGAAATGGGTTGAGTTCTTGAAGAATTTTTCATTTTCATTGAAGCATAAGATTGGACAGTCAAATAAAGTTGTTGATGCGTTGAGCCAAAGAAGATGTTTGTTGATAGAGATGAAAGTTGAGGTACTTGGTTTTGATGATTTGAAGTGTTTGTATGAGACTGAAATTGATTTTGTAGGGCCTTGGAAAAATTGTAAAGATTAGATATTAAATGATAAGTGGACTGATTATTTCATTCAAGAAGACATGTTGTTTAAAAGGAGTTCAGTTGTGCATACCTAGAGGATCTATGAGAGAGAACATAATAAAGGAGAAACATAGTGGTGGACTTGCTGGACATTTTGGGATTGATAAGACTGTGAATTTGATTTTAGAAAGATAATTTTGGCCACATATTTATAGAGATGTACAGAGTATGGTTAGAGGTTGCAAAATTTGCCAAACAACAAAAGGAACTAGTCAGAATGTTGGATTGTATACACATTTTCCTATACCTGATAGACCTTGGGAAGATGTGAGTATGAACTTTGTTCTTGGATTGCTTAGAACTCAGAGAGGTAATGATTCTATTTTGGTAGTGGTTGACCACATTTTCTAAGATGGCTCATTTCATACCTTGTAAGAAGACATCTGATGCATTGCATGTAGCTAAATTATTCTTCAAGGAAGTGGTAAGATTGCATGGTTTGCCTAAGTCTATTGTTTCAGATAGAGATACTAAGTTTACTGATTACTTTTGGAGAGCACTTTGGAAGAAGATGCATACAAAATTGAAGTTTAGTTCTACATTTCACCCTTAGACAAATGGACAAATTGAAGTTGTGAATAGAAGTTTGGGAAACTTATTGAGATGTTTAGTTGGAGATAAGCCTGCTAATTGGGATTTAGTTTTTGTGCAAGCAGAGTTTTATGTATAATAATTATGTGAATAGAAGTACTAAGAGGACACCATTTGAGATTGTTATTGGATTTCATCCTAAGGGAACCATAGAGTTGAGAGATTTACCTACTGAGACTAGAAGAAGTGCTGAAGCTGAAGATTTTGCAATATACATGAGAACTTTTCATGGTGAAGTTAAAAAGAATTTGGAGGACAGTAATCTGAAATATAAACAAAGAGAAGATAAGAGAAGGATACATAAATCTTTTGAAGTTGGAGATGAGGTTATGATTCAATTGAAGAAAAAATATTTCCAGATGGTACCTACAACAAGCTGAAAATGAAAATTTTTGGACCTTGTAAGATTCTGAAAAAGTTTGACAATGGAAATGCTTATGAAGTAGAATTAGCAGAGGACATGGATATATCACCTATATTCAACATTACTGATATCTTTGAGTAATTTGAATCAACTGATGATATGGGAGATGATCTAGATTATCCTAAGAAGAAGAATGTCAGTATTGAGAAGATCTTGAATAGTAGAGTAAGCAAGAGTACAAGAGGAAAAGACTACATAGAATACCTAGTTTAGTGGAAAGACAAGCCAGTTGAAGATAGTTCATGGATTACACAATATGAGTTGGATATTTATGATTTAGGTTAGAATATGAGTAGTGCTTGATTTTTACATCAGTTCTTTATTTACCCTAGGTGTCTGATGTAGGACCATCTTGGGTCTTTGAGCAATCTTGCATCAACCAAAAACATTTCCTATTTTCTATTGTTTGCATTATAATCATTGAATTTATTGGTTTCATGTTGTTCAAAGCTTACATGATGTTGAGGACCTATTCAGGAACCTTCCCTATGAGCACATAAGGATTGGATGAACCGTTTCAAAGTTATAGTTGTTTTCCTTGTTGTCGGAGCCGTATTTTCCTGCATTCTACAAGTTGATTGCGCGTCGTGTAGCTATTGATACTTAATGAATTAGCCTTTTCAATCTTATGGAATTCAAGAGGACTTAAATTAATATCTTCAACTAAGACCACAAGTCCTAATTCATTATTAGTTGAAAGTTATGACTATTTTTCTCAGGTATCAATTTTTAGCCAGTTTGCATGCGAAACGTGGAGTTTTTCATCTTGTGCAGTGCCGTATGATGGAATTGGATCTTGATAAGTTATGAAAATGTTCTTGGATCATGTGTGGACCTAAATATAACTTTTCATTAAGTCTTTTTCACTCTTTCCTTATTTTTGGTTTACTCTTCCAAGCTGGACCTGTAATGTAATTAAATGCCTAATTGGTTGACTTGTGGCTTAGCTGGCTATATAAGGAGTATAGGTTGATGTAGAAGAGTATTAGGAGGGATGATTATCAAGATACATTATTGTAGAAAAAGATAGGATGCAAGCTAAGATTTTGATTTCATAATTTCTTTGTATAAGGCTGAAACCTAGAAGGCCTCACAACTGGGCATGTTCAAAGATTTAATATAATTACTTGATTATTGCTGCCAGTTGCTTGTCTCATATCCATTGTGTTTTCACTGATTTCATGTGGTATTCATATTTCTTCTATGTGTAACTCTAAGCAGGGCTTGTTTGTTGATTCAAGTGGAGTCAATTCTTCTTGTATCTACCCTGCCCCTCCATTAGAGAGAGAGAGAGAAGGGGAAGGGGAGAGAGTAGGGGGGGGGAGAGAGAGAGAGAGAGAGAGAGAGAGAGAGAGAGAGAGAGAGATGAGAGAGAGAGAGAGAGAGAGAGAGAGAGAGAGAGAGAGAGAGAGAGAGAGAGAGGAGAGAGAGAGAGAGAGAGAAGAGGAAGGGGAGAGAGTAGGAGAGAGAGAGAGAGAGAGAGAGAGAGGGGGGATGGGGAGAGAGTAGGAGAGAGAGAGAAGGGGAAGGGAAGATGTTGACTTGGTGGTAAAAACCTCCTTGGGGACTTGTGACATGGCTTAACTACCTCCTGTGGGTCAGGTTAAATCTAGCATTTGTATCAGGCATTTATAGTTTGAGCTTTTGGTGCAATGACAAATGATTCCAATAATTGGTATCAGAGCCTTGGCTCATGGGTTTGAGTCCCCCTTCAGTGGGTGCTAAAGGCTCAATCGGTGCTAAGGGGGATATTGTTGACTTGGTGGTCAGGACCTCCTTGGGGACTTGTGACATGGCTTAACCACCTCCCATGGGTCAGGTTAAATATAGCATTTGTATCAGGAATTGAAAGTTTGAGCTTTTGGTACAACAACAAATGATTCCAATAGAAGAGAGTAGGAGAGAGAGAAGGGGAAGGAGAGAGATAGAAGGGGAAGGGGAGAGAGTAGGAGAGAGAGAGAGAGGGAAGGGGAGAGAGTAGGAGATATTGGATATCAGATATCTGATTCTTTTTACTAGTGAAAATTAAAAACAATATTCTCTTTGTCCCTCTAGAGAGGCATAATTTTTTGTAGAATTATGGGAGTCAAGTTGCAACGAATCATGTTTTGTCTCTAGGGAAGACAAAAATCCACTTTTTGGTTGGATTTTCTCTATTACCAAAGGTATTTGCATCACCTTTTTGGTCTAACTATGGGGAGTAGTAGTTGTCAAAAGCATAAATAGAAGAGGAGACTCACAAAGGAAGATGTTGAAGAACATGAATTTGAAATGATTTATGACAATAATATTGAAAATGAGAATGTAGGGATTGAAGATGAAAATGTAGGTTTTGAAAATGAACATGTAGATGTGGAAAATGGAAGTGTGGACATTGTCAATGATAATCCACTGACTGAATATGGAGGAATTGACAATGATAATGGTACAGAAGAACCAAATCAACATTAGACATCTCCAAATTATATGAGAAATGAAGTCCCTTCGGAGGAAGAAAGACAAACTTCAAAATTGATACTTTCAAGAAGAACTAAATGGTTACTTGAAATTGATGAGAACATAATGAGCAATTTCGATGGTAAGAGATCAGATAGAACCGTTTGGTTGTGGGTTTCAAAACTTTTTGATTATGTTTTTAGCCACAAGACATTGGTTGATCAATGTCAAATATTTGTGCAATTGTTAAAGATGCAGAAGATGAGACATATACTAATCAAATTGAAGATTAGTGTGAACAAGAAAAAGGAGTGGAATGCTATTATTGTGAGAAATATTTTTATTGCTCTCAATTACATTGGGAAGACTACCAAGGAAAAAGATAGGAGAGCCACTAGGAGGGTTATTACAACCTCCCTAGTAAGTCATCATTTGGGAAGGCTTGTTTGATGAGACAAACTTGTATTGAATTGAATCTAAATCGTAAAACTTTGGATAGAGCACTTGCAAGAAGAGAAAGACTTGATGATCCTCTTCAAAATGATACATGTGCTTATGGTGGGAGACTTTCACATTGTGATAAGAAGCTTACCGATGTTGTGAAGGATCAAATTCAACTATTTTGGTAATCTAACTCAAGAGTGTCACTAAATGTGAAGGATGTCTTGAAGTTGAGAATTGGCATTCAAGACCACACCCAGCATCTCAAAAATTATTTGGAGGTGAGTCAAAAAATGTTGTTCAAAAAAATTTGTGAAGCCCTGAAGCCTTTTTTTGTGTTCCTCTTAAGATTCAAAATACTTGTTGTTGCAAATATCATGTGGATTTTTCAATGCACCATGAATTGTTATGATCCATTCATTCTACTTTGCATACTAGTGAAATGTTGGAGGAGTGTGGTGAAAGTGCTCTTCCAAAACCATCAAGAGACTTGCTAGATCATTTTTTATGTCCTAGAGATGATGGATGTTTCTTTTATAGAAAAGATTGCTTAAATGACAAGTGCTTAGAGTGTGGTGGGCTAGTGAAGTTTGTTGAATTTTTTCATGAGGGCTGCGAGCACGATTTTGGAAAGACAATTGTCCACAAAAGGTATATGAAACCATTAAATATACATTAAAAAGTGGAGGTGAAGGCTCTAGATGTGAGTTGGTTACAAAAGAATGCAATGTAGCTGATTTTATTTCAGATTTTAGGAAGAATCTTTTTTACAAGTATGCAAGACATAGTCATAGGTCTCAGTGGTTGGATCAATAATTCAAGATGTGTAAGGACACTTTCTTGATTGGCACTATTATATCAGTTGTGGAATTTGTAGATAACTATACATTGCAGCCCCAAAATGAGTTGCAAGCTCAATATTAAAATTCTATTTAGGTTTCTATTTTTGTGCACATAACATATAGACATTCCCCTGATAGTATAAAAGATGACCAGAAGATAATTAGAGAGTACCATTTTTATATGAGCAATGATAGATCATACTCATCCGAGTTTGTCCAACATTTCTTTGAGAATTATTTTGAGTGGGTGCGGGAAAATAATATTGCTATGGATAGACATCTCATTTGGTCAGATAATTGTACTGGTCAATTCAAAAAATCTCGTATGTTTTATTGGTTATGTAGAATGCATGTAGAGAGAGGTGTACCTAATATTTGCAATTTTTTTGAGGCCGGCCATGGGAAAGGGGAGCATGATGGAGAAGATGCATGCATAAAGAGAGCTCTATTTAAGGAGCAACTAAGGATTTTAGGTGCAGAAATCATTCATGCTCATTCTGTTGTTGATTGGTGTACTTTAGCATTGTCACAGGGGGGGACTCTTGATTCAGCGATGTGTATATTCTTTTGGTTGGTTGAGTTGGGCATAATAGGAGATAGCTTATATAGGTTGGGTTGTCAAACTTTGAAAGATTCTTAAAAAATGCATTCATTTTGAAGTGTAGATGCTAGTACATGGACCATTTGGATATGAAAGTTGGCTTTTTATTGTTTGAGTTGTCTTCAGTGTGATTGGGATTAGTGTGAGTCAAGTGAGTGGGTTGATACATGGATTCCACATTATCTTACTCCTTTATCTCTCATAGTCTCTGTAATAAATGATGACATGGATTGTTCACTTGACTATGACCATCTTTCAGATCTTCTATAGCTAGGAAATGTTTTTGCATTGGTTGCACCACAAGGGAATGATGAGAGATTGGATTATTGGTTAGCATGTTGTGTACAAGGAAAGCAGAAACTTGCACAACCAACGAAAGATGATGATATGTTCACATATCCAACATGATCACATGTTGTTGTGGGAACATGGTTGCACACATATATGATTAGAAATAATGGCATTCCTACATTTGAAGACTATGAGAAGCACAAAACCATTCTCATGTATTCACACCTTATTACAGCAGCCAATGTAAAGTTGTTGAAACATCAAGGAAAACCAAAGATAAAGGAACTTTGGACTATTAGTACTACTAATCATGAAGCAATATTGAATACCCTCAAGAAGAGAGATGACCCTTTAGGCACACTTTAGTAGGTAAGTTCAACTCAAGTTGCAAGGTTTTCCATGTTTATTACAATTACATTCAATAAATTAATTGTAGTTTTTTTCTTTATTTGTTTGAGCCAATAAACTTGGTTTTGTATGTGGATTGTAAATGTAGATGGATACATATATGATAGATATAGAAGATCGAGGTGTGCATTTGATTAGCCCATCTTTTATGATGGTAAACATCACTATGCATTGTCTAGTCATGTTCTTTGGTTTGTTTAGTTACTTATACATGTTCATAATCTTTTTCTCAACCTATATAAACTTCTTATATTCTATATTAACTTTTCTTCTGCCTTTCAAATGCAAGGATTGGAGTGAAAAAGACACTTATTTTTTATATATAGTTGTGTAATTTGCATATTTAGATGCCAAATTTTGTATATAAAAACAACAATTGAATGTAATGTGCATAGTTAGATGCCAAATTTTGTATATAAAAAAAATAATCGAATGTAATGTGCATATTTAGATGCTAATTTTTGTCTATAAAAAATTTGATACAAAATTAGATGCAAAATTTGAAATATAAAAGAGCCCATGGGGTTGATTTGAAAATATTAAGAACCCACATTTGTATCATCTTAATGCCATCTTACATCATTTGTATCGTCAAATGATGTAATAGTTGGAGTCATTGAGTAAAAAATGGTCAAATGTGTCCAAAGTAAAATGATGATTTCCTGGGGTGAAGGGATAGTGTTCAAAGATTGCATCCTAGCACTGAATGTACTATGCCATTAGCTCTAGTTGGGTAGGTGAACGCTAGGGACAACCCCATTTTGATCAATGAGTCACTAAAATGTTCTGGACCATGCCGGACCAAAGTGTCCCCAAGTTGCACTAAGCACGATTGGGCAGAAAGCTTTTGAGGCTTGTATCTTGGACCCCGTGAGAGGTATCAACAATTTTTGAGATGCTGCAAGACCAAATTTTTTAGGCCTACAATAACCTCTCTCCATTCTGGGAGATTCAAATTTGTTTGAATTTGGCACTCCACTCTCGCTTGATGCCAAAACTTGTAGTGAGGGTCAGTTGAAAGTTGCACCAATGGGTTTCTTCCAAACTGTTCACCCCAGCACCGAATGGACTACACCATTAGCTCCGATTGGTTGGGTAAACACTAGGGACAACCTCATTCTAACCACTGACTCACTAGAATATTCTAGACCATGCCTGACCAAAGTGTCCCCAAGGTGCACTAAGCATGATTGGGCAGAAAACTTTGAAGGATCATATCTCGGACCCCGTGAGAGGTATCAGTGATCTGTGAGATTCTAAAAGACTATGTTTCTAAGGCCTATAATAACCTCTCTCCATTCTGGGAGATTCAATTTTTTTTGAATTTGGCATGCCAGTCTCACTTGATGCCAAAACTTGCAATGAGGGTCAGTTGAAAGTTTCACCAATGGGTCTCTTCCAAACCATTCATCCCAACACCAAATGGACTACACCATTAGCTTCGGTTGGGTGGTTAAATGCTAGGGACAACCCTATTTTGAGCACTGAGTCACTAGAACATTCCGGACCATGCCAGACCAAAGTGTCCCCAAGGTGCACTAAGCACAATTGGGCAGAGAACTTTTGAGGCTCATATCTCAGATCCCGTGAGAGGTATTGGCAATCCATGAGATGCTATAGGACCACATTTCTGAGGCCTAAAATAACCTCTCTCCATTCTGGGAGATTTAAATTTGTTTGAATTTGACACACCAATCTCACTTGATGCCAAAACTTACAGTGAGGGTTAGTTAAAAGTTGCACCACTAGATTTCTTCCAAACCATTTGTTCGAACACTGAATGGACTACACCATTAGCTTCGATTGGACAACCTCATTTCATTTCTTTGAGTCCCTGAGATAAGCAGGGATAGGAGTTTCTTCTTTGAGCAAGGGATAATTAGGCCTAGATGGAGAGCTAGAGGGTGGAGAAAGTCTTCACTAGTCAAATGACGAAGGATTGAGATTGAGATGAATTTAGTAACTTTGAAAAGGTAAAATGTAAATACCTTGTCAGGTTGTTTAGAGAGTTCGAGAGTAATTTTCTGATTTTAGTGTTTGTAGGGCTACTAGATGTTGGAAATTTGGCTAATGTGGATGCATAGATGTTGTCATTATGGCAACATATGATCTCTATTGAGAGCGCAGAATCTAGAATGCAAGTATGGCAAGTTGAAGGAAGAAATTGTCTAAGTATGGATACAGTGATCCTGACAGAGCACCCGATGAAGATTTAGTTGGCGACATCCACTGGAGAAACATTTTTGTTTACGTAGTTAACTAAAGCTTCTATAGAGTATGAGGATACCCCATCTCAGTGCGCATAAAGTTTGGAGCAGTACGGACGAAGTTATTCGAAGTTTACCCAAGATAGTTTTTGCAGACAGAACAGTTTTGGAGACAGTATTAGCAAAAGAGTTAAGGGATTATTTTTACTTGTCAAAATAATGACTTAAAATTATGAAGGGATGACATCCTAGATGTTTACTCTTGGATAAAGATTTTGGAATCCGACCATATAAAGTTATTAGCTCTAATACCTCATATATTAGGCATACTTGAAATGTAATGATATAGTGAATGTGATGTGTAAAAAGAAAGAAAAGGATAACTTGCGATAGTTGTATATTGTGATAGTAGAAAAGGCTATTGATGTGAAGTTGTAAACAGTACCATACTACAGTCAGAAACATTTTTGTATTACCTGTTTGGGCAGTGAGCTCAGCTGGTGATCAGGTTTTGTAATCTAACTCCTAATAGGGTTAAGGCTTCTAACAAGGCCTAAAGTCCTTTAACCAGGATAGATCTACTATATATTGTAAATTGACTCCTAACAGGGTCCAATATCCCTAACATGATACTTTTGATTAGTGATCTTTGTGGGTACCATCCCCACTGGGGTTTTCCCTTGGCTAGGGTTTCCTCGAGAACATATCATGTGTTATGAGTTTTTTCTATTTACTGCTATGTTTGTTAATCAACTTGATAATATTTGTATGCACTAAAGTAATCTATTATATCCATAAGTGGGCAAAAGAAAAATTTTGTGAAATACTGATTCACCCCCCCTCTTAGTATTTCCTATTTCTAAAAATTGGTATCAGAGCACAGTTACTCAGAGAAGGAACATTCAAGGAAAGCTTAGCAGCTTGAGTAAGATCTCTATGGATATGGATCAACTTCAAAAGAATCTTGAAGAAGCTCTTGAACAGATTGATATGCTTACTGATGAAAGAAACTCCTTAAGAAGAAAATATGAAGATGCAAAGAATGCTATTGACAAATTAAAAGGTAAGATTGAAGATCTGAAATCTGATATGCTTGTTGAAGATTGTGATGAATTAGAAAAAGAAAATGAGATCCTTAAGCATGAGATGAAGATAGTAAATCTAAAGCTTAGTATGAAAGATGGAAATTTGAGATTTGATAATGAAAAATTGAAAATTGAGAATGAAGATCTGAGATCAAGAATTGAAAAGGAAACATTCGAATTTGAAAAAGTAAAAGTGCAGTATGTGGAACTTGAGAAGTATAATAAAATTGTGAAAGGTGAATTAACTCAATCTAAACAACAACTTGAAAGGCTATATTCAAATAGTGATAAGACTGAAAAACAAATTTCTTTTGAAGAACCATTCTTTGATAGGACTGGATTTGGATTTAGTATGTTTAGGACAAACCATGAAAGTAAGAAGCCAGATCTGAAGACATCTAAAAGTGTGGAGGAAATGAAGCTTGATGAGAACACATTGGTAGATCCACCTAAAGAAGAATCAAAGCAAGAAGAATCAAAATAGGAAGAATCATCTAAAGGTATGCAAAGAGAATTCAAAGGTAGATGTTTTGCTTGTAATACTATTGGGCACATGAAGAGAGATTGCACAGGTAAGCAATTTAAACCTCTTAATGGACATTGCTATAATTGTCATAGTTTTGGACATAGAGCTAACAAATGTAGAAGACCTAAAGTAATTTTGAATAATTATGATAGAATGATTGGGAATACTAACAATGAAGATAAGAAATCTATTGAAGAAATGAATCAAAGAAAAGTGGTAGTATGTTTTAGATGCAACAAAGTAGGACATATTGCTAGAAATTACAGGTCATAGATTAACCAGCAAGGACAGAGATTTGGAAACAATGGAATCATTTGTCAAATATGCAACAAGTTTGGACACTCAACAAGAGTTTGCAGAATGAACAGTGGAGGTTATCATCATAACCCTAACCCTAGGAACAATGCAAGAAGGAATGAAAATGCAGGAAACAAAGAGAAAGGTTTCTGTAGCAATAAAGATGAAGTAAAATTTAATAAAGGCACAGATCAAGGAGGTATATTCAGCACTGAAAGTAGTCAGGAAGGTAATGTAACTAATGGTAAGGATGAATCTTTACCTGACCCTTCTTTAAGTACTTAAATTATGTAAGTTTCTATAGTTTAGGACTTAGGATTAGTGTAGATTAGGAATTTGAATGAGTTAAGTTTTGTGTAGTTAGATATAGGTTTTTTATCTTGTACTAATGCTATGGTTAAGTGCGCAAAAGAAAATATCATGTTTTGCAAGGTCACAAAAAGTTTTATGGTTGTAGGTTTGCAGAATCAGCTTTTTGAGGTTTTAGCGGCAAAATGAATGAATGCGATGTCAGATCGAGTTAATGTGAAGTGTTATAAGGTCAAAATCAAATTTATCACAATTAAAAAGTGATTAAAAAGAGATTTGAAAGAAGGAAAAGTGAGTTGAGGATGATTTGAAGAAGTTTAGAAGCAGTTTGCAGCGACGATCATACCGAAACCCTAGATTTGCAAAGTTGAGGTATTTTTTGATCTTTAATCAGTTGATAAGATGGATATTTCTATGGTTCATAATGTTAAGGATAAGAATAGACCTAAGATTAAGAAAGAACTAGTAGAACCAGCTGAAATTGATAACAGACTAGCACTATCATCCGTACCAGACGGAGTATTGCACATTGAGAATGTTAAAGGATATTTAGGTTGCAAGTTTGAAACTTTGGGAGATGCAAATTTTAGTGATGATTACAAGAAATTGTATAATCAAGACATGTCAGTTAAACCAGCTTATGGGAACCTAGAGAACAATGAAATTATCAAATTTTCCATGAAGTATGAATTTAATGATGAGGAATGTACCAAGATCATTTTAAGTAGAATCCACAATGGGAAATTCTGGATGGAGGATAGAGTTATTGATATAACTACCGACCTAATTCATGATGTTACCAGACTATCAAAAGTTGGAGAGATTCCACTGAATGAAAAGAACATGAGAAAGATTGTTTTAGACAACACTGGATCTAGTTATAATGGTAGAGGAACTGCGATAAGTAAGATTAAGCAGGATGATGTTAGGTACCTTTGCAAGATCCTAACAACTAAATTTTGTGGTAGTTCAAGGGAAGATGACATGGCTGTAGGAATGGTTCATGTAGCTTATCTTATGTCTATTGAGAAGAAATAAGTAGACCTATGTGAAATTTTGAAAATTCAGTTATTTGAGAACTTAGAAAAGATTAAGAAGGCTAAGTACACACAGTTTAGGTTTTCATCTTTGATAACCTATATGTTTTTCCATATTTTGAGAAGATTTCCTTACATAGTTGATTGGAGTGACAATGTGAGCACAATGGAAAGAATAAACTCAGTCTACATGAAGCACCTTTTTGATAAAGTCAACGACAGTGTGAAGCTTGTATTGAGGACTTTTTAGAATATTGTTAAGAACAAATCAAAGATTCCTCAATCCTTAGTTGAAAAGCATAAAGATGACATTTGTTTTATGGTAGACACTGATTTCACCTACATTGAAGCAATTGAGGCTAGAATGGAATTCATATACCCTCTTGGCTATGAAGTATCTGAAGCAGAAACAGTAGGATATGTGAATAGACTGTTAAAGTGTGAGTTGGATGGTCATGCAAATAGGTTTGGAACCTATGAAGAGAATTTCAACTCTGCAATAAGTTTGAGAGAAAAGAAGCAATCTAGTAGGAGAGTTGAATCTACTATGAAGAAAATACTGAAAGAATCAGGTATGTCAAGTCATGAGTTTGACATAGCTAAGAAGACTACAGAAGCCTTGAAGCAAAGTGAAAATCTTGTAATTCCACCTAAGGCATCTAGTGCAAACCCTGTTGATCCTATTGCAGTAAAGGTAAAAGTTGAAGTACCTAAAAAGATGAAGGAGATAAATCTTTTTCTCCTATTCGTAGCAAAAGAGTAAAAGTGAGTGCAACAAGACCCGGCAAGAGATAGAAAGTGATTGTACCACCTGTACCTAGAAATGTAGTAGAAATTAAAGATGATGATGAAGTTTCAATCAAGAAGAAAACTTGGAAACCAAGAATTGAAAGAGTTAATGAAGATATATTAAAGCATGGAGACTTCACTAAGATAAATAAATTCTATGATCTATATGGATCGTTTGACAAATTAAATTTTGAAAATGCAATGATTGCACATATGATTGTGACAAATAAGAAACTTAGCACTATTCATGGTAAGATCCCAGAAGATTTGTATAACAGACTTGTGAATAGAAAACAAAGAGCACAAGAAGATGACATAAAGATGAGAGAACATGTAATCAGATAGTTCTGTAAAGTTGAGGATGAAGATCATTTGAAGAGATTCTTGAAGTCTCTTGGAAATTTATTGAGAACAAAGAGAAGAACAATCCTTATAATGGGAGGCAAAAAGGAGGAAGTACAGAAAGAGACTGAGCAAGCAGTAATGCAAGTTCTTGCAGATATAGTTGCAGGAAAGCATGTTGAATCAGATCCTCAGTAGAAGCAATCAGAGGAACTGCATGCAGAGGAAGTTGGTATTGAAGAAGTCCCATCTTCTTCACATATAAATATTGGCAAAGAATCAATGGACATTGAAGGAACCAAAGTGACACTAGAGTCAGATGATGTAGTATTTCATGATCTAGGAAACATTGTTGACAATTTGGCTTTAGAAGAGCAAGAGAAGATTACAGAATCAGAAAAGGATACAGAGGCAGTGAAAGCACCAGCAGTATCAGAATTAGTTCTAGCAGAGAAGATAGTTAAAGGTAAACAAATTTTGACAGAGGTCACTACCCCTAGTGCACCTGACAGTAAGAAGAGACAAATTGGTTCAATTTTTGAAGACCTTGGAAAAGAGGTTGAAGATGATGATCAGCTTGAGTTCATCACATCTCTTAATAAAATTATTGGAAAGAATAAGAAGGTGAAGGACCTTGAAGGCAAAGTTAGAGTTTTGACACAGAAACTTGAGAGTGTGATCAGCACTAAGGTATTTGAATCGGATCCACTTGAGAAAGCTAAAATAGTAATAAACTCTTTTGACTCTGAATTTTCTAACTTAAAGGATATTGCTAGAATAAAATTTTAGGAAGACTTTGAAGCAGAAATGCAACAAAATTTAAGTGTAAATATTCAAAATGATATTGGTAATTTGGATGTATGCATAAAGAATTTGAGGAAACATTTTGAGACTGGAAAGAGTTTGTATATACAATGCACAAAATCAAAAATCCTAACAGCTGAAGAAGATAAGAAGATCAGAGAGAAGATAGATGCAATTACAGTTGAAACAAACACCTTGTCAAGCCCAAATGTAAAGATAAGTTCTGTAGAGAAGAACATAAGGAAGTTAAATGATGAAATCAGAATGTTAGCAGAGGAGAAGAATAGAAAGATGATCAGGATTAACATCTTGAGAGAGCATATCTCAATCAAGACCTCAATTGTTGAAGACCAAATTGAGCAGTGTCTTTCAGCAAAGACATCTTTTCAGAAGTTTAGCTTTAATTCCCTACAAGCTTGTCAGACAACAGCATACGGATTGAGTACTCTACTCAATGTTGCTGAATCCATCAGGAAGATATGGGAGAAAGATTTTGAATCATGGAAGTCAGAGTTTGGTGACTATGTTGCAAGCCTACCAGCTTTGCAATAGTTGATAACAAGGTATCAAGTTTTTTTTTGAAATTTTTGTACACCCTATCTTTGTCATTGTTGTCAAAGGGGGAGAGATAGCAGAAAATTGAAAATATGTTGAGGAAGCATACTCATAGGGGGAGCTACTCTATGGAGTACAATATTGTATATGTGTTGTATAACATTTGGCCACAAATTTTGTGTAAATACTTTGAAGTTTTGTTTGCACACTTAGCCAATTTTCCCATATGTTGCCACCAATGACAAAGGGGGAGATTGTTGGCAATTTGGCTAATGTGGATGCATAGATGTTGTCATTATGGAAACATATGATCTCTATTGAGACCGCAGAATCTAGAATGCAAGTATGGCAAGTTGAAGGAAGAAATTGTCTAAGTATGGATATAGTGATCCTGACAGAGCACCCGATGAAGATTTAGTTGGCGACGTCCACTGGAGCAATATTTTTTTTTGAGAAATTAACTAAAGCTTCTAAAGAGTATGAGGATACCCCATCTCAGTGTGCATAAATTTTGGAGTAGTACGGATGAAGTTATTCAAAGTTTACCGAAGATAGTTTTTGCAGACAGGAACAATTTTGGAGACAGTATTAGCAAAAGAGTTAAGGGATTATTTTTGCTTGTCAAAATAATGACTTAACATTATGAAGGGATGACATCCTAGATATTTACTCTTGGATAAAGATTTTTGAGGCTGACCATATAAAGTTATTAGCTCTAATAACTCATATATTAGGCATACTTGAAATGTAATGATATAGTGAATGTGATGTGTAAAAAGAAAGAAAAGGATAACTTGCGATAGTTGTATATTGTGATAGAAGAAAAGGATATTGATGTGAAGTTGTAAGAAGTACCATACTACAATCAGAAACATTTTTGTATTACATGTTTGGGCAGTGAGCTCAGCTGGTGATCAGGTTTTGTAATCTAACTCCTAACAGGGTTAAGGCTTCTAACAAGGCCTAAAGTCCTTTAACCAGGATAGATCTACTATATATTGTAAATTGACTCCTAACAGGGTCCAATATCCCTAATAGGATACTTTTGATTAGTGATCTTTGTGGGTACCATCCCCACCGGGGTTTTCCCTTGGCCAGGGTTTCCTCAAGAACATATCATGTGTTATGAGTTCTTTCTATTTACTGCTATGTTTGTTAATCAGCTTGATAATCTTTGTATGCACTAAAGTAATCTGTTATATCCATAAGTGGGCAAAAGAAAAAGTTTGTGAAATACTGATTCACCCCCCCCTCTCAGTATTTCCTATTTCTAACACTAGATAGGCCTAGAAAGTCTATATAAGAGAAATGGTTGAAGTTGAGGTGATTAGAGTGAATGGGAAGTTGTAAAATGGTAAATAGATGATGATAAGATGATCTATGGTATTGGGATCAAGTTGAGAGGTCTCATTGGAGTTTTGGTATGGTGGAGGCACTAGGTGCACTAGGTAGCCTAGGATGGTGTTGGTACTTGGAGAGATTGGTGTAAGGAAATGAGATAGTGAACTCATGAGCATGGTTGTGGGATTGGTCAATAAGTCAGAGAACTCTACTAGATCCTTGAGTAAGGTAGCTCCTTGAGTGGATTCCAAGTTGTTTGAAGAATCCTCAAGTTGAGTTAGACATTAAAGTCACTTAAAGAAAATTAGAGTTAGACCTTGATCCTTTCCATGGACTCAAAGGCCTAGATTCCATGGAAGGATGATACTAACAATGTATCATCCTTATATATAGGTAAAATTATGAACACGCATGAGCACACATAGCACATAAAGTGTATACATAAATTTTCTTAAGTCATGAAGCATACATGTAGCACATAGATTATAAAGCATACCACATGAATTCACTTAAGTCATGCACGTAGCCCATACACATGAATTTAGGTTATGAATAATGTACTTGAATATACATGAATATACTTAAGTCATAAATCATACACATGAGTACATACACACAAGCATATTTACATACTAATAATGAATAAATGAGCACATGTAATTAAATAATTGGATCGAATATCAAGTTTCATATATATCAAAATGAACAATAATTCTATACATATTTACATGTCAACATATCTAGATACAATGTGGCATACTCCATCTCAAAATGTGTCATATGACATCTCAAAATAAGAAGTTCAACTACAAATGTTTCTAGGACATCCTATTCTACTGGTGGATCATCAAAATGTAGCCTCTTTGAAGTAGTCTTTGGCTCTGATGGATCTTGCATTCAAACACAAAAGTGAAACCCCAAGTTAGATTAAAATTTAGAATCATAGTCAACAATAATAAATTAAATTTAAACTAAAATTGAACTCTCATATACCTCGCCTCTCTATCTCCTCCCATGTATAGGAGACCTAATATATGTCCTTGGTAGCATAGGAATAGTGCCACCAATGTATATTCCCACCTGTATATGTTTGCGAACATGAGATTGATCTACAAGTTATACTATTTAATGTTAAATATTTGGTAGCAAATTGTATGTTTGAAAAATAACTCAATAAACATTAAAAATTACCTATGTTGAACTTTCTTTAGGTATTATTGGTTGAGTCATCAGTGATACAAACCCTTGGTGTTCTACCTCCCTCAAACTAGGAGTGACCTAAAAAAGTCAAACAAATACTTCGTACTATCATAACTTGACCATATTATATATACTTGAAAGTAAAATACACACAAATAACTTTAGAAATGTATGTACCGTGGGGATATCACTATGAATCAATATTCTTGTGACTCTATCATGATGATAGGGTCTCACGACATCATCATATGCCACTCTCTATCAAATAAACCATGAAAATTAAAAATGAGTATGCATAACTGACAAGTATACGTGTATGCATAAACAAACTAAATTACTTAATTACCTTTCCCTTGTCAATGGTTGACACCTGCACCCCCTCACATTGCCCCCAGGTGGCAACTGGTGACACCTGCATCAGTATGTGAAAGATTATCATAAAAATTAGAAAAAAATGTACATATACTATTATCATAATTTAAAAGGAAACCAATGAGTACATTAAAACATATGTACCATGGAAGTGTCAAGACCAAATGATATGGCCAAAAGCGTGGACCCCTCCACCTATGCCATCTTCTCCTCTGTCATCAACTGAACATAAATGTAACACATAAAAAGACATAAGTGGGAAATTATTATAAGGAAATTCTACTAAAAATAAGAACAATAAAATTTAAATACAATGTAAAAAGTGAACTGTTAACCCTTACCATAATAGTGGGAGTTCATGGCTCTATAGGCTCTTGATGCACATCTCCATGAGCTACTTTAGTGCCTATAGTGTGCTATGTAGAATCATCCACCTCGAAGGTGAAATTATATGCATCACTATCAGTCAGGGGACCTAAGCACATATTCTTGAATATAATGCAAGTGTGGGGCACACAAACATGTGAGCTCATGGAGGATGTGGAAGCTCTAGAAGCATCATGATGAGGAGGCAACAATGTCATGCTCTATGTAAGTAGTAGATCACTCAAGGTGTGAATGGATCAAATAGTCTGTGAGCCGACCTCAACAATAATGTCTAGATGCTACACTGTGGGACGTGGTGAAATCTTAGGAGGGGGGACATATGTGCAGGATTTCATCTGTTGTACCCATGGTCTATCCTATGGAGCCCCTAAGCCTAAACCATGGTTCGGTCTCATACTCCAATAATTCATCTTGTGACCAAGCACAAATTCAACATATAATTTTTTAATAAAATAAAATAGGACATCCAAATTGTTGTGAGGTGGTCTATGAAAAACCATCCACCAACAGTCCCAAAAGTTGTCATGTATTGCACTATTTGTGCACCATTTAATTGAAAACTTGGCTTTTTAGGGTCTACTTTGAGACCAGTTTTAGGATCCACAAAAATATTAGCTATGTCATGTTTTGTTATATTTAGGTTCATGACTTGATCATAATCAAGCCCATCGTCAAACTAGGCATGCATGGAATTGTACCAAAGAAGTACAACACTATGTTGTTGTGTAAGTTTCTCCATATTTTCAATAATTGAGTTCAATGTCATAAACATGGGGCACAATGTGGGGATATTACCATAGGTGGTTTTAAATCCTCTAATTTCATTTATATTATCTCCTATTAGATCCTCTAAATGGTGAGGGTTTGTGACAAGTGCATCTTCTGGAGGTGGAAGATTGTTGGGAGGTGGTTCTAGATTGTTTGCAGGATCATTAGGAGGGGTTTCTAATTCCATGTCTGATTACAATGAAAAAAAAAAAGATGACAATGAATTTTAAAAAACAATACAAAAACTCATTTAAACGACTAATTTTTATATAAAAACTATAAATTTCTATTAAAAATAAATAAAAACAATAAACACAATAAAAATTTGATGATTGGACTTACCCTAGATTTTATAAGAATCAGATAGGTGATTGCAAAGTGGATATCCAAAACCCTCAACCGTGTTCATTCACATTTTCAAAGTGAAAATGTTGAATGCAGCTGGGGTCCAGAGTTATATTTATTGGAAAATATTGGATATCTGATAATATGATCGAATATTCGATAATATCAGATATCTGATTAAGCCTTTTTTCTTTGGCTTTTGGCTTGGCCAGGTTTACTAACACCTAGGCCTACTAAAAAGTCAACATATGCATTTGTGCACTTTTGGACGAGTGAAAATAAATTTTTTTCTCATTGTCCCTTTTTGGCATACCATGATCCTCCACATACCCTATCAGGTTTCTTCAATCTTGGTATTCCTCTTGCTATTTTCATCTTACTTATGATTACCAAATTATCAAAGTTCACATGACACAACCTCTTATGCGACAACCATATATCATCAAATTGTGCAAACAAACATGTCTCATCAGATAGGTATAAATAGAACAAGTTGCCTCTTGTCTGTTCTCCACTTCCAATTAGTTCACCAGTAGCATCAAAGATCTTAGCCTTTTTGTGATAGAATTCAACTCGGTATCTGGAACTGTTCAACTATGAAACACTTAGCAAGTTATAGTTAAGTCCTTCAACCCAATAAGCATTGTCACATTTGATCTTACCGGTAAATCTTATTGATCCTTTACCTTTCACAAGACTTGGTGCATCATTAACAAACTTAACACTACTACCTTTGTAGTGATTTCTGGTTTTAAACTTACTTTTTGTTGGAAATCTAATATGGGAAAGTGAGATACTGAGAGGGGGGGTGAATCCGTTATCCCCAATACTTCTATACTTTGAAACTAATTCCACATAATGCTATAATCATAAATTTTAATATTTAAATGAATCTAACATTCTAATCTAATCCATCAAATGAAACACATAACACAAAATTTTGGTAACCCAGAAACCCTTGAAAGGTAAAATTGGGGTGGGGATGACACCCACAAATCTTTACTACTACAGTATTAAATTTTTCCTTTTAGGGCTACAAATTTTGATCACTTTAGATGATCTACCCTGTGAGGTGTCTTCCCTATTAAGAGTTTATAGACTTATGAAATCTACCTTGATTAAAGGATTTAAAACTTACAGCTAAGTAAGCACTCAGTTAAGAGATTTATAAAGGTCTTTTAGGACCACATTGTTAAGAGATTTACCTTGATTCACCTACTAAAATGTATTGGTACGTGATCCTTCATTTTTCACTATAAATGTTGATTACAGATCATCTCTTTACAATACTTGTCTAATCTCCAAAATTAAATGTAGCTCTATTCTATCCTTCACCACTCTACTTGGTCACTCTTCCTTATCTTTTTATTTTCCAATCAAAACATTTCTCTACTCTACATACATGAGATCTTCTCCATTACTACATTTTAGGGTTTTGATATCATCTTATATAAACATTTCATCAAGCTTCTAGGTCAAGATCAATGACCCAGATTCATCACTTATGCCACTTAAGCATTCCCTTTTCCTGATAGGTTACATGGCTTGCATAGGAATTAATGATAATAAATATAAAGTATAATCAACTCCTTGATTCTCTCAACAATCATTAAATGGGTATGTGCAGGATCATGGTATGCCAAAAAGTGGTGATGTGAAAAAGTATTCTTGATTGATAGACTCTTTGAAAAACAACTATAACTTTCAAACAATATAACATTTTTGAAATTTGAAATATTCATCACATTCTATGCTTCACCTAATACAATAATAATAAACAATTCCTTAAATTTGATGAAGTTTATACTAAGTTAAGGTTGTCAAACATGAGAGTTTTTATATTGAGGAAAATTTATAGAAGAAAAATCATAATTAATTATTTACTTGGAAAAAAATACAAAAAAATATACATCACATCTAGACATGAGTCTACTACTTTTATCTATAATCTTATAAAAAAATAGTATCATTTGATTTTGTTTGATGCGGTCAGACATACACCTACTTGTTATCTGTATAATCCTGATTGATAGACTTATTGAAAAATAGCTATAACTTCAAACTATATAATGTTTGTGAGATCCAAAATATGTGTCACATTCTATGATTTTCCTACTACAAGAAAAATAAAAAAGGTTTTCACTTTGATAAAGATTAGACTAAGTTAACGTGGTCAGACATGAGAGTTTTTATATTCTAGAAAAGTTGTAGAAGAAAAATCATAATTAATTATTTACCTAGAAATAAATTACAAAACAATATGTGTCACATCTATAAATGAGTCTAATACTTATTGTTGGCATTAAGCAGAATTGCCACTAGTGACAACACTTATTTGCATTCTGGATGCAAACCGAGCAGACAGTGCAAACCGAGCAGACAGTGCAAACCGAGCAGACAGTGCAAACCGAGCAGACAGTGCAAACCGAGCAGACAGTGCAAACCGAGCAGGCAGTGGAAACCGAGCAAGTTAGTACAAACCGATCAGGACAATGTAAACCGAGTAACATCTTGTCTACCGAGTCACCAATGCTTACTGAGTTCAATACCTACCGAGTGATCAGTATGAACCGTGCCTTCACTTCTACTGAGTGCATGACGATGCCGAGTAATGCAGTGGACGCCGAGTATCAGAAAGTCACCGAGTCAGTTTGAAGGAACCGAGTAACCATATTTGGGCCGACTTAGTAGCACTTATGTTTATTTGTCAAGCCGACTGTGTAATTGTAATTGTAATTAATTGTTTAAGACCTGTATATAAGCAATGTTGTAAAAAGATGAAATGTATCAAGGAGAATATATGTAAAAGAAAAAGAAAGGCAGAAATAAGTGAATTGCAGAAGGCTTCAGAAGTATAAGGTTCAGCAAAGACAAATTCATCACAGAAGGTGATCAGTACATTAGAGAATCTCAATCAGCAATCCAGTTGCAAAGCAGAGATCTACTGTTTCATTCTAACAGGTGAATCAGTACTAAATCCTTTAACCGGGTAGACTTAACAGTCTTTGTAAAAATCTCTTTACCGAGTGCATACTTCACTGTATGTTTGTAAATCCTTTAACAGGGTGGATTTAGCAATCCTTATTGCTTCTAACAGGGCAGATCATCAGAAGTGATCAAATTGTAAGCCTTAACCGGCCAACTTTATTCTGCAGTATTAAAGCTTTGTGGGTTTCATCCCCACCCCAGTTTTACTTTCTTTTGGAAGGTTTCTGGGTAACCAAATCTATGTGTCATTATTGTGAATGCTTTCAAGTTTCATGCTTTCTGTATGCAAAGGTTAAAAAGTAAAATACATGTTAAAATTAGAAGAAAATTTGGAGTTACTGATTCACCCCTCCCCTCTCAGTAACTTGGTTAATTCCTGAATATTTCCAACAATTGGTATCAGAGCTGCATTGGTTCTCAAGACAAAGCTTAACTAGCTTGAGCAAAGATCCAGGACAATGGAGGTATTCAAACTGAACAAGGTGATTGAAAATGAAAAGCTAGATCTGGAAATGGCCATAGCTAAACTCAAAGAAGCAAAAGAACATCTTTCCCAATCCCTAAGGAGAAGGAAGGAACTTGCAAATCAGATGAATGATCAGAATTACATTGAAGAAAAGATTGAAGATCTTCTTCCCTCAAATAAATCAGATGAAGCAAACAATGCTGTCAAAGAACTTCTAGAAAAGAATGGGTCTCTGCAGGAAGAAGTGAGAAAATTGAAAAGAGAACAAGAACTACACTCTACAAGATTCTGTGAGATCTTGGAACAAAGAAACAAGTTGAAAGATGAATTAGATGGAAGAAACATTGAAGTCCAAAACAAAACCCTTCAGCTAGAAAATCTAATTGATCAGATCTCTCATACAAATGAAGAAATTCTAAATCTTAGTTCAGAAATAGAAAACACAAGAGAAGAACTAAGATCTGAAAAGGAAACCAATCTAAGATTGATGGATGACCTAAACGCTGAAAAACAAATCAATGAAGGAATGCTGAAAAGTCAAGAAGACTTGAATCAGCTGTATGAATGAAATCTTCATAGGCAAAAAGGAAAAGCAGGACTTGGATACAAAGAAGAAGGCGAATCCTCTAAGAAAGGTACTCAAAGAAATCAAAAACCTACTTGTAATCATTGTGGTAAAATAGGACATACTTCAAATAAATGTTGGAACAATGAAAAAGCAGAATTCAATGGAAAATGTTATAACTGCAATCAACCCGGTCATAAAGCAAATGAATGCAGGGAAAAACCTAGATTCAGAGGTAATTGTCACAAGTGCAACAAACAAGGTCACAAGGCATCTGAGTGCAGATCCAAGACATTTAATCCAGCTAAACAAATTGTGAAAGCAATGTTTGGATGGGACTACAACACCTGGTGTAGATGTCATTACTGTGGAGAATATGGACACATTGGCATGAATTGCATAAAACATCATCTAAGGAAAAGAGATACTACCATAAGATGTTTCAAATGCACTAAACTCGGTCACATAGCCAGAAACTGCATGAATGCTAGTGAAATTGAAGAAGGAAAGAAGAATGAAGCAACTAAGGTCAGGAAACAGGTGAGACAAAAATGGATTCCTAAAGCTACCGAGCAATCCAGTCCAAGTAATGGAATGGATGGCTCTACCGACTCAAACTAAATTTCCAAGGAAGCACTGGAACTGTATTCTCATAGATCAATCTCAAGCAGTTCCAGAACCGAAATTAAAAGAAAAGTCTAAATCAGCATGCAAGATGCAGTGAGATCACAGGGAGGTCGGTATAGTCTTCACCGAGCAAGGTCGGTATAGTCTTCACCGAGCAAGGTCGGTATAGTCTTCACCGAGCAAAGTCGGTATAGTCTTTACCGAGCAAGGTCGGTATAGTCTTCACCGAGCAAAGTCGGTATAGTCTTCACCGAGCAAGGTCGGTACCTGTCTTTACCAAGCGAGGTCGGAGCATTATGAATTCTCGAGTTCACCGAGTTGCGAAGTCTTTTCCGAGCAATTAATTCTTGGTGGGTGACAGTCTGTCAGAATTCCTACCCTAATTTGAAATGAGCATTAATGACAGAATTGTAAACAAAAAGCAAGTAATCGAACTCATTCTTCACCGCGAATCTTTAGCACTTTGAGAGCAGAAAAATTCAAGGGCAACCCGGCGATTTAATACTTTTGCGAAAGGAATTTTCTGTGAGCTACCATGGCATCATCCAGCACTTCAGTGAAGAAAGGATCTGATATGTTAGTCCAAGGGGAGTGGAAAGCACCAGATTTTAAGATTGTGCCCGCTATTGCAGCAGCCCTAGATCCGAACGGAGCTCAATCTCAGATTCCTCCTAAGGTACTGCTTATCAACGATATCCGTAATCATTTTAACTGTTCAATTCAAGAAATGGGAAATCTAGAACTAGACATTGTGCGTGAGGAACTATGTGTGGATGGTATTTTGAAACCCGAGCACAAACATCTGGAAGATAAGGGTTTAGTTCACATTGCACATCTTCCTCGAAACTTTCGAGATAAATGGGTTAGGTACATTCTCAGCCGAGTACACGATGGCAAGATTTGGCTTGAGCAACCTATTGAGATCACAAAGAAAATGATTCAACAAGTCACCGGTCTTCCCATGTTGAACAACGCTAAAACTACCAAAACCCTAGGTCGGACGGAACTAGAGAAGAAAACCCTAGCCGAGTGGGATGGTAGAGGCATGAAGGTTAGCAGCATTATTGACGCCGAACTGAAGTTTGGTACACATATCATTGCCCACAAGATTTACAGTTCTAGTCGACAGAACAGTGTCTCCTATGAAGCTGTTGACCTAGCATACAAAGTGGTCAAAAACAACTTAACATTTGACCTAGCAGACTTATTGTTGAAACAGTTCAACAAGAACATGGAAAGCATCAAAACTTCCAAAAACAATCCATGTAAGTTTGGATCCTTGTTAGTCTGTTTATTCTTCTATGTTCAGAAATTCTTCCCTTCTAAAGGAAAAGTTGTATGGAGAAAAGATGTGCCAGTACTCTATGAAATAAATGAATGCATCGCAGAAATGGGTGAAAACTTTGAAAGCATCATGGATAATTATTTTGAGTCTTTCAAAGAGAAAATGAATGATAGATTCCGGATTCCACAGAAGTTGGTGGAAGATTACAAAGATGACATCTATTTTATGGTAGATTATGATAATGTGTATATTCAAGCAGTTAAACCAAGAACTGTATATGTAAAACCTCTTCCTTATGAGGTAAATATTGATGAAACCAAGAATATCATTGAAGCTCTTCTAAATCAGCCTGTCAATCCCAAAGCTCCATATTTTGGAACATCTGATGAAGCTAAAGTGAGAATTGAACTAAGCATAAAGCTTCCACAGGCGGTAAACAAAGGAAAGAAGAGGATAGCCAAAATGCAAATGATAACCGAGGACAAAGAAGAAATAGATGAAAAAGAAGGAGAAAAGGATGAGAAAATAGAGGAACCAGAACTTGCAAAGAAGAAAGGAAAAGTTTTCATCACTAAGGCATCTGTGCCTCCCACTGCTGTGTTTACAAGGAGAAATACAAAAGGCAAGGCAGACAAGGCGGAAAAGGCAGATAAAGACATAGTATTCAAAAGGCCTCCTCTAACCCTTCAAGAAAAGCTCAAACTCTTTAGAGATGGATCAGGATTTGGAGTAAGTAACATAAAATCCTTGAAATATGAAACCAGATCGGAAGCAGAACAGAAGGAAATAGAAGATGCTGTTGTTGAGAAGATGGGACAGTGGAAATACTCTCCTGAAGAAATTACCCCACAGATTCTAGCAGTTCTATTGAATCCAATAAAAATGAGATGGAGCAATGCAAGGCAAACTGTTATAGACATATTTGATCAAAACCTGAGACAGTTGATGCCGAGCTTGAATAATGATGAAGTAAAGAAGGCACTAAAAGAAAATGAAAATAAGATGACATTGAAGTTCAATACTTGTTTGATTTTGATCAACAATATTGAATCGGTTGTGAAGGCTGCAAAAGCCACATGGAAGAACATATACCACCTTCACCAACGGAGCATTGAAACTGTAATAATAAAAGATATTGAAGATGACAGCGATGAACAAGAAGAAGACACTGAGGTAGATGATACTGTAAGGATAGCAGCAGAAGTCATTGCATCCCTTCCTACCTCTCCAGTGAAAATCTCTACATCCAGCCCAGAGACACCTTCAAGCATGGTCGTGACAACTTCCACATTTGTCCAATCATCCCTAGCAACATCAGAGGCAGCTACCATTTCTTCTACCGAGCTGCAGTCTCCTGTACCAGTAAGTTTTCCAGCTTTTGAATCTTCAAGTGTAAATATTTTAAGTTCTCCAGTAGAAAGTATACCAATATCAATAGCCAGCCCTACTTTATCTACTGTCACTACTACAAGAGCATTAAGTACAGAAAAGCCTAAGGCTCTACCGAGTATAAAATTTTTGGGTAAAAATATAGTTGATGATATAGACCTAGATGAAGAGATAGAGATTCCTACATTAGATTTTGCAAATCTCTCAGCAGACCAGATGCAGAATATAGGTGAGATCCTCCAAAGGAAAGCAAAACAAAAGAAGCTTAAAGAGGAGAGAGACAAGGAGTATCAAATCATCAAGGATGCTAAGGACATTTTGTCTGATGCATTAGGCATTAAAGTAGACTCCTCCCAGCATGTTTTGTTACAATTAGCAGAAGCAGTTGAGAAATACAATGAGGACTCATCCGGGACAGAAAAGTTAGTTGAAAGAGCCGAGAAGAGATTCAACAATAAAGTGCTTGAGCACATTTCTCAGCACATAGCTATTAACCAAGTGGAATTGTCTTCAGTTTTGTCTAACATAGAGTCTATTTATTCGAATGCTACCTCTCTTTTGGCCAGACTATGCAATTTTTCCGAGTTCACAAAGGATGTTAAAGATAAAATGAATAAAATGGATGAGGATATGAAGATTAGCATACAGAAGCTGCAACTTGAACCAAGTTCAAGCTCTGCTCATCACATGAAAATTTCACACCTATCTAATATGCAGTCTGATCTACTGAAAGAAGACTCAAGGATCCGGTCCACACTGCTAGACATCCAACACATGATCCTTCCCATCATGAATACAATGTATAAGCACATTGAACATTCCAGAACATTGATTCATGACAATCAGTTCTCTATAGCAGATCACATGATTGAACTCTCTGCAGAAGTCCTAATTGCTATACAAACATGTAAAATCCTGCAAGAAAGTTGGGACAGAACCCTGGCACTAATAATGAAGGTACATTCTGATTTCTTATCAAATTTTGGATTCTCTCTGTAAATAACTTGTATATGCACCTTTGGCATTATCGTCAAAAAGGGGGAGATATGTATAGAAGGAGAGATATGTATACTGTATAGATTTGTATAAGAAACAGTTAGCACATTGAAAGGGGGAGACAATTAAAGCCCTATAACAAAGACAAATTTTGAAAAATCAAAATAAAACTCAGCATGATTCGTGTATATAAATTTTGGCCAATAAGTGTTTTTGTCACTAATGCCAAAGGGGGAGATTGTTGGCATTAAGCAGAATTGCCACTAGTGACAACACTTATTTGCATTCTGGATGCAAACCGAGCAGACAGTGCAAACCGAGCAGACAGTGCAAACTGAGCAGATAGTGCAAACTGAGCAGACAGTGCAAACCGAGCAGACAGTGCAAACCGAGCAAACAGTGCAAACTGAGCAGACAGTGCAAACCGAGCAGACAATGCAAACCGAGCAGACAGTGCAAACCGAGCAGACAGTGGAAATTGAGCAGGCAGTGGAAACTGAGCAAGTTAGTACAAACCGATCAGGACAATGTAAACCGATTAACATCTTGTCTACCGAGTCACCAATGCTTACCGAGTTCAATACCTACCGAGTGATCAGTATGAACCGTGCCTTCACTTCTACCGAGTGCATGACGATGCCGAGTAATGCAGTGGACGCTGAGTATCAGAAAGTCACCGAGTCAGTTTGAAGGAACCAAGTAACCATATTTGGGCCGACTTAGTAGCACTTATGTTTATTTGTCAAGCCGACTGTGTAATTGGAATTGTAATTAATTGTTTAAGACCTGTATATAAGCAATGTTGTAAAAAGATGAAATGTATCAAGGAGAATATATGTAAAAGAAAAAGAAAGGCAGAAATAAGCGAATTGCAGAAGGCTTCAGAAGTATAAGGTTCAGCAAAGACAAATTCATCACAGAAGGTGATCAGTACATCAGAGAATCTCAATCAGCAATCCAGTTGCAAAGCAGAGATCTACTGTTTCATTCTAACAGGTGAATCAGTACTAAATCCTTTAACCGGGTAGACTTAACAGTCTTTGTAAAAATCTCTTTACCGAGTGCATACTTCACTGTATGTTTGTAAATCCTTTAACAGGGTGGATTTAGCAATCCTTATTGCTTCTAACAGGGCAAATCATCAGAAGTGATCAAATTGTAAGCCTTAACCGGCCAACTTTATTCTGCAGTATTAAAGCTTTGTGGGTTTCATCCCCACCCCAGTTTTACTTTCTTTTGGAAGGTTTCTGGGTAACCAAATCTATGTGTCATTATTGTGAATGCTTTCAAGTTTCATGCTTTCTGTATGCAAAGGTTAAAAAGTAAAATACATGTTAAAATTAGAAGAAAATTTGGAGTTACTGATTCACCCCTCCCCTCTCAGTAACTTGGTTAATTCCTGAATATTTCCAACACTTATATCTAGAATCTTGTAAAAAAAATTTATCATTTGATTGTGTTTAAGGTGGTCAGACATACACCTACTTCTTATTTTTTCCTAAAATTTCCATACTACTACATTGACATTTCAAATTTTCAACATATAGAATAATTATTTTTCAAAAAAGGCCTAATATCTTAGAAACTAAATTCAGTTTTCTATAGATTATCTTCTTACATATTTTTGATAAAATATTTATAACTTGTTCAATTTTTTATGTCAACTTGCCTAACCTAATTTTCTGAATTTTCATTGCCACTTAAGGACGTAGTTTGGCATACCATGATCCTACACATACCCAAATCTCACATAGAAGTTAGCCAAAATGGTTTACCTTGGTGTTTCTTCTATTACAAACACATATGTCAAAATTTTCTTTCTTGACATATGAAGTCTTTGATGCTCAGTCAAAACTATTCTCTATATACTGGTGCTCAACACTGACTCTTCTATACAACTCAACATAAAATTCTTAGTAACTACTGAATTACTCAATGACCTCTAAATTTCTTAGTACTAACTAATGCTTAGTAAATATACAAGTCTATACATTACTCGCCCTTAATAAGATGGCTCAGTCGCAGTGATGACTGATCAACATTACCTTGAAAATGACTGTGTAAGATACTAATAAATAACATAACATAGGCATCAAAAAAAATTATCACCAGTCATGTGATGTGAGAAACCACTATCAATTATCCATCTATCACCTTTAATCACATATGAAATAAGTGCATTTTTCTCATCTTCATCAGAATCATCTTTCATAGCAACATAAACAACTTATACATCATGATCATCAAATTCATCAGGTTCACTATTAGTTTCTTCTTCGGCAATATAACAAGATTTCTTACCTTTGTCCTTTGAGTCCTTATACCTTCTGTAGTCTTTGTCATTCCTTTTTTATTTGTACTTTCTTTCTCTCCTTTCATCCTTGTCATTTCTGTCAGGACATATTGTTGCAATATGACTAACTTTGTTACATGAAAAATAGATTATAGGAAGTTTACCTTTGAATTTTCCTTTTCCTCTAGGTAGTCTTCTAGCTATTAGTGGCTCAAGATCATCAATATCATCATCAAAAGTGTCACTATAACCTTTTACATACTTTTCTTTTCCTTTCTTAGACTTATGAAGAACCAATTGAGAGGTGAATGCAGTTTCAATATTATGAGTGGTGAAATTATAAAAATTTGACAATTCAAAAGTAGTAAGTCTACCAACAAGACCTTCCAAAGTTAAATTGTTACCAAGAGTACATCTCATCTCTTGTATTGTAGAAAATCTAATAGAATAAATAGGAAATAGGGTTCTTAGTACCTTGCTAATAACAGTTTCATCATCAATATTTCCATTAGCTCCTCTAATAGCATTCACAACTTATTTAACTTGGCCACAATAGTGTATAATAGTCTCACCTTCCAACATTCTCATTTCATCAAAATTACCTCTGAGGCTTTTATATTTGGCTCTTAGTACATTTGTGTCTCCACCATAGATAACTTTCAGTGTGTCCCATATTTATTTTGCATTGGTACAATCCTTGATGTCTTCAAATTTAGGATAACTTAGGGCTGACGCAATCTACAACATTTCTTGATTGTGTTCTTACTTTTCCTTCATCTTTTGGGTTGTCAAAGGTGTAGGTGTTGCTATGTAATCATTTTTCACATAGTATTTTGTTGCATCTCTAATTCCAGCTAGGTGTAACTTCATCAAACTTTTCCATGCAGGGAAGTTCTCCTTGATCAGCTTTGGTACCTCCTTTTTCTACATCTTGATCTTTATCTCCAAGTACCTTTAAACTTTTCCTTACAAGCACCACAATCTCTGATACCAATTGTTAGAATGATTATAGAATAACTAAGAGGTGGGGGGGTGAATCAGTTATCCTTGGGTTCAGATGTACCAATTCAACTTTTAAACACTTCAAATAACTCAGATCTACTCAACAGTCCACTCAGTCTCTATAGCATATAACCAATAACATAAACTTGTAGAATATAAAACACTTATTAATAAAACACATCAAATAAAATTCACACAAGTATGACACTAAGATTTAACATGAAAATCCAATTTGGGAAAAACCACCACTAACATGCTACCAATTTTTCACTCTTCTAAAGTGACCTCTATGAGGAGCCAACCCTATTAAAGGTTACAATCCACACTACTAGCTATGACCCTATTAAAGGATTTAATCACCCTATTAGGAGTGGCCTTGTTAGAGGGATTAAGAACATCCCATTATAATGTCACCTTGATTAAAGGATTTACAAATGATTATTAGGTCAACCTTGATTAAAGGATTTCAATTGATATAATGGTTAGAAAGTAATAGTAGGTCTGATTTAATACAAACAAATCACTTTTAAAATGCAAATCCAAAGTGGCTCATGTGTTGATCCTTTGACTAGCCTTCATTATCACCTCCATCTCTGATCTTCTTGGAAACTGTTGTCATTAAGGATTGCACCCAATTTGCTAAGTGTTGAACCCAGCAATCCTATGAAACATGGGACTATTCTCATGTGGGTAACCTATTTGAGAATAGACCTTCTGATTAATGGCTAGCTTCCCTATGGATCACTTGAAACTTATCTAAACTTTTTGGAGGAAAGGGAGAGAGTACATAAAATAAACAACTACTTTTGAATGAAACAAAGGTGATCCACCAAATTTTAAAGAAGATCCACAATTGAAAGATAAGCTTACTCCAACAACAAAATAGATCTGACTCACAACTCAATCCCACTTTATCAACTCTTAGTGAAACAAGGTACTTAGAATGCAGAAAAGGAAGAAAACTTCACAAATCTGATATTCTTGATTGCACACAAATCACACTACTGAATTAAGATAAATCCCTAAACACCAACTTGAATTCAATATGCAGATTAAGGATATAGAAACATCACAATAATCCAGCATATGACTTCAAAAGAAAACCCAGAATTATAGGAGAACAAGAAGGATCAATTTTATTGCTGAATAGAAACTAAGTTCAATTGTGTCTCTCAGAGCTACAACACTCCTATCAGAGAGAAAGAAATGAAGAGCTAACCTCAATCACCAAAAGTGAGAGGTATAAAAGCTAAAACTAAGAATCTACATTCAAACTCCACTACCTCCTAAGAATAGAAAAGTAAGAAAATGGAACCATGAGGCTGCATCATGGTTTGAATACCAGATTCCTGAATTCCTAGGGTTGAGGAAAGTGGGGCCTAAAAATGGATAGTCAAACAAAGACCACTCTACCCATTAAGTCATGCCTATAAATGATATTCTAACAATGGTTTATAAAAACACCACTTGTCTATATCTTACAATAATATATGTGCAATGACCTGTCAATAAAACCTATCCCACTATGTCATAAAAATATGGATCTAAATGCATCTTAAAATGGTCTCAACCAAATAGGGAGACACATTTTAAAAGAAATAACATTAATAATAAAATCCTCCTACCCCTAGGACAAACTATGGATTATATATGTATTTCAAACATCATCAACCCGAATAATGAGGAGAATATTCAAAATAGACCTAATTACAATAAAATCCATATCATAAATGATACCCATAATCAAAAAAGAAGACATAACCAATAGCCTCAACCCAAAGATTGGGGAGAAAAATTGACTGGTTATTTGGGTGAAAACCCCTTCGAAGATGGAAGGGCAATCACTGGCACTGCAGATTCTCCTCTTTGACATATGGCAAGTTGCTAACTTCTACCAACAGTTTCACCTCTGGGATTGGAAATAGCTAATCCCAAATCTTGTAAATATGTAATCAAGGTAGGCATTGGCTGTATACTTTCATCCTTTCTGCATTTCTTGAAGGCACTATGATTTTGAGCTTATCATTTCTCTATCCTTCACTTGATTTAGGGGTACTGCTAAAGCATTTCTCTACATATTTGATGTCTCTATATTTTATCTCTACATTTGATTCCATGACACTTTGAAATTATAGTAACCCTCACACTTTTGAGGGCACCATGTATCTACATTCTACTTCTGTGTAAACTAGCACATCATGCTTTGAATGTTTCAGGACATTGTGAATGTCTTTTATTTTTGTTTCAAGTTTACTATTCCCCTGAGCATTGAGGGTATAATTTTTAAATGCTAGGGAATGGTATTTATGCTTTACACATTTGTGAGACTCTATCTTTTCATGTATTTGGGCTCAGGATACTGGTGTCACTGCTAGATTCATGCAGTATTTGAAGTCACTAGTGTGAACACCCGATGCTCGATGATATGTAAGTTAGGAAATCATTATTGATCCCTATGAAGGCACTACTATGTCGAGGGCATTGTACACCTTGCTTTCAATGGAATTGTATTGCGTGCATTCCACTGTATATTTGATGTTCATGTTGCAATGAATGTATCACATTGTTTGATCTCCAACATATTCCTATGTGTCTCGGAGGGTATAATGAACATGCATCATACTTTGAGCTAGGGCATCATTTACTGTTGTGAACTATTATCCATACTATGATGGTGTTGTTACTTTTTTTGGCCTGTGCCCCTTTACAACGCTCACTATTGCATATTATGGAACTGAGCCTTGAGCTAGGGCACTATAATAATGAGGGTATCGTGCATTTGATGCTAGTGATTTTCAACCCTTGAACATCGAGGGCATCATCTGGTCTATGTTTCCTTACTATGCTATGCCACAGACATGATGTCATTACATGTTGTTTGATGTTTATTGTATTGTTTATCTATCATGCCGTAATGCTCACTACTTTCCCATACATAGTTCTCATGATATTTTAGATACCATTTAGTGTATTAACCTTTCTTGGAGGCATACTATTAACATATTTGAAATGCTCAAGGCTCATATTCATTGCTATCTATTGTTTATTGCATTGTTTTTTGTCATTGTATACAACTCATGTTCATATTATTGCATTGTTCATGGTCGATGCTTAGGCTTTGTTGTATACTAAATCTCCATTTTAAGCCAAGGGCATCATGGTAACTGAATATATTATTGCATCTATCTTTAATGCATGTTGAAATCCTAACTATGCTCACTGTTATGTTTATGTTGCACTGTTGGATATCATTGCATTTGCTATTGCATTAATGTTTAAATATTCCAAGGCCTGAGAACTAGGTTATCCCATGAACCTCATACATCATGTTATGGAACTGAATGTGCCCATTATGTTTACTATCAATGACTTCACTGCCGAGGGCAAGTTATGGCATCATTTTATTGACTAGCCTAGTTGCATTATGGGGCACTGCATTGTTGGACCCAAGGTTTACTGTGATTATTTATGTTGCACTATTGTTGACTATCATGCCCTATTGTTGCACTCGAGAGGCTTGAGCAATGCTTTGATCATTCATTTTTCACTTGTTATTAATGCTTGTCCTTTTGAAATATTGGCACCCAAGCTCCCATGGTTTGATGCATATATTGGTATCAATGATAATATGACATTGCTCTCACATTCTCAATTGTAATGATATATTCACATGCTTTTCATTTTAATTCTTGTCTCCTTGATTTTTTGTAGCTGTATGGATGCTCATGAAATAGCAATGTTATCATTGTGTTGACATTAACCTCATGCCATGATAATAATGCAGATCTGAAATGTATCTATGTTGCAGTGTGCCTTCCCCAGTACATAGATCTATGTGCCTTGATCCTAGCTCTATTTTCCTTTGATGCCATGGTAGATCTCTATTATTCATTTATCATAGCTTAATTGACTTCATGCCCTTGGTGCCTTTTTGGTTTATCATATCATCATGTTCATGCTGCTTGATTGATCCTCATTGATGCTTAATCATCTGGATGTCCCTCTTTTGTACTATGGGTGTTCTTGGCCCTTGATGCAATCATGATGGAGATCTTGAGGTTTCCCTATCATGATCTACATCAAGGGCCCAGGTCATTCATGGAATTTATTATTGGATCAGCTTCCCTGTATCTGCACATGAAACAAACACGTCAGTGAAAACATGGTGTCTTATTGGTTTTTTTTTTGGAGCCTTGATACACATGCCCTAAGCACAATCTTTGTTAGAGGTGCATGGCTAAGTGTATGTATGCATTCTATGAATATTGTGATACTAGGCATTTCTTAGATCCATTGGATCTAACCCATATCCCTTCTTCTCTTCTTGGAGGTTATGGATCTCAGGAGCTTCTGTACAGGACCGGGCCTTGGACACCAACACTAGGTAATGTCTAGTACCCTAGTATTTAATTATTTCTTTATGTCTATCTATACTCATCCATTCAATTCTGATAACAGCTATGCTCACGACCTATGTGAGCTCAGATAGATGTTTTTTTTCTTTCAGTTCTTTCCCTTCTATATAGTATACATACATGTATGTGTAGCTTTAGATGCAGTTCATTTCCTTTTACTTTCATGTACTTTGCAATGAAATGAACACAAAATTAAAGAAGATCACCTAATAACACAAACTAGGGTACTATAGCATCATCTAGTAATTAGGCCTCCAAGTCTAAGAATGAGCAAAAAAGATATGATAACATTCTAGGGACCTCTTTGGAGTGCTTGCCTGCTAAGAATCCTAACCAGCTGCCTTAAAATCCATTGGGAACAAAGTATAAACCTCAAACTAAACCTAGCTCCTTTTGACAAGATAGCCAATCCTTCTTAACAAAACTACTAACTACTAGAGATAACTTATCTGGCTTATTGCTACTCACACCAGACTGAAAACAAACTAGAAACAAAACTTGTGCCAGGCACTTAGGGAACATAGAAAACTGGAAAATTCTAACCTACTAATGTATAGGGTAGAAATAAACCTCAAAAACAAGCCTTGAGGTGAATCCCCTTCTCTGGAATGGGCAGCTCCTCTCTATCCATACTAGCTAGCTGAAAAGAATTATGGGCTTTGCATCCAATCACCATGAAAGGCCCACTCCATATGGCATCAAATTTAGTATGCCTCCTTTGTTTGTATTTTTCTTCATCCCACTTGAGGACAAGGTCTCCCTCTTTGAACACCTTAGGTGTGGCCTTCTTATCAAAGCTTCTTTTCATCTAAGCATGGTGATCTTCTAGGTTGTCTAGTGCTAGCTTTCTTATTTCTTCGAGCTCTAGTAGTTCAATAAGCCTAACTTGCATAGCATCTTCTTCCATAAGATCAATTTCCTTGATTAAGCTCAAAGTAGGTAACTTAGTAGACAAAGGAATCCTAGCTTCTTTTCCATACACAAGAGTAAAGGGTGAGTTACCTATAGACCTCTTAGGTGTTATTCTGCCTACCCATAGGGCCAACTTTAACTTCCTGTGCCAATCCCTCTGGTTTCCTTCTATAGTTCTTTTGATGATTCTCAACAAGTTCTTATTTGTTGATTCTGCCTGACCATTACCTTGAGGGTAATAGTTAGAAGAGGTACTCAGGAAGATATTGTGCTTGAGTGACCATTCTAAAATTTTAGTCCCTGGGAATGTCATAGCATTATCTGAAATGATAGAATCTGGAGTACCAAATCTAGACACAATGTCTTGATATAAGTTTAGGATAGAGGTCTCATTTGCTTCCTTTAGTGCTACAGCCTCTATCCATTTGGTAAAATAGTCTGTAGCAGCAAGTATCCATTTGTGTCCAGCACTGGATGGGTGGTTGATAGGCCCAATAAAGTCCAATCCCCATTTTGAGAAAGGCTTCTCTACCTTGATAGGATGAAGAGGGAGGGCTGCTAACTTTTGTTTTCCAGCAAACAAAGCATAATTCTTACATTTCCTCACCCAATCAAAAGCATCTTTGTATAGGCTAGGCCAATAGTACCCAGTTCTCATCACTTTTAGAGTAGTAGTTCTGGTTGCAAAGTGTCCTCCAGAACCTCCATCATGAAACTCCTCTAGTATTTTATCCACTTGGTTAGTTTCAACACATCTCAATAGGACACCACTATGATCCTTTCTATACAAAATGTCATCAATAATGACAAATGGAATAGCTTGGAGTCTAAAGTACCTTCTTTTACTCCTTTCAAGGCCTTGAGGGCACTGACCGGTTAAAAGATAATGTCTCATATCTGTTGTCCAGCTTGTGCTCTACTCTGTATTCTGGTTCATCAGGACAACCTCCTCCTTCTGCTGGTTTGAGTCTACTATTCCTTCATTTAGCTACTCACACAACCCCTTTCCTCTAATCAACTTGGTCACTTTAATCTGAATGTCATACTCCATGACTTTGGTGACCCAACCAGCCCTCTTATGGCTCAGGTCCTTGTTCAATAATAAATCTCTTATGCAAGGGTGGGAAACCATTAGGTGCACTATGTTATTGGATAACAAGTGCCTAAAATTTTTCATACTCCTCACAATTGCTAAGACATGCTTTTCTACAGGAGTATAATTAAGTTCATAACCATCTAGACCCTGACTGTAAAAAGCTACTGGTTGTTCTTACTTCTCAGCATTCTACTAAACTAACATAGAAGAGATACTATCAGTGTCCCCAAAAACATATAGGATAAAATCTTTAGAAAAATCAGGGTTTACCAGAGTAGGAGCAGATGCAATTGCTTCCTTAACTTCTTCAAAGCACCTTTTCCCTTCATTTGTCTAGTGAAAGGTTGAGTTCTTCTTCAACATCTGGATCATAGGCTTTAACAGTGTTGCAACATTTGGAATGAACCTTCTTAAGAAGTTGATTCTCCCAAGAAAACTCTGTAGTCCCTTTTTGTGAGCTGGCAGGGGTAGTGCCATAATGGCCTTTATCCTCTCAAGATCAATGGTTGTCCCTTGTTCAGAAACAATGTGCCCCAACAATCTGCCCTCATGGATAGCAAAAATGCATTTCTTAGGATTCAATGAAACTCCAAAGTCTATGTACCTCTCAAAAATCTACTTCAGATGAACCAAGTGATCCTTATGTCTTTTGAAAAGACAATTATATCATCCAAGTAGACTAGAACAAACTTTTTCATTAAACCAGCAAATGCCATCTCAATGGCTTTCTAAAATGTAGCACCAGCATTAGACAGTCCAAAAGGCATCTTCCTGTATGCCATGGTGCCCCATTTGGTGGTGAATGTTGTTTTATATTGATCTTCCTCCTTAACCAAGACCTGGTTATAACAAGAAAAGTCATCTAATAGAGAAAATCTGTCAGACCCTGAGACATACTGTAAAATTTGTTCCATGGAGGGCAATGGATGATGATCTTTGAGTGAGGCTCTGTTAAGATCTCTAAAATCCACACATAACTAGATTTCACCATTCTTCTTCCTAACTGGTACTAGATTGGAAACCCAAGAGGTGTGTTTAATGGGAGAAATAATATTGGCCTCAATCATTTTCCTCAACTTTGTTTTCATCAGGACCTTTAAGTTAGGATTGATAGGCCTCTACTTTTGTCTTACTGGTTTGGCATGGGGTTCTAGTTCAATGGTGTGCTAGGCTAAGTGAGGATCAAATCCGTTTAGATCATAGTATTCCCATGCCAAAATATCACTAAACCCTTGACATAATGAAATAAAGGCCTGCATTTCTGGCTTTGTGCATACCTTTCCAAGCTTAAGGGATTTATCCTTGAGAACCTCCACAGACTAGTAGTGCTCTTCCTTGACTATCATACTAGCCTTGTCTCCTTTGAGCTGATCATCAGAGTTAAATATGGACTCAAGGGTGACCATTCCCTTAGGCAGCTTATTACCTTTCAACTGTAGCATTTGGTCACTATACTGATCAGCATGCTTGTTTTGGTTAACTTTAGAGAATTCAGCCTCTTCTATCAAAAAGTTAAAAATCTGCTCATCATTTTCAAAGACTTGCTAGCTCACCTAATTGTCTAGTATAGATGGTCTTACCAGGACCTTTACATGCCATGAGTTGGGGCTTGTGATCTCCTTTGGAATATCATACTCTGCTCCCATGGTAGCCAGCTTGTCTGCCTGTTTGTTCTGATTTCTTGGAACAACAACCAGATTAAAAGCACGAAAATCTTCTATTAAATCCCAAAACCTGTGCTTATACATCTTAAGTGTATCATTCTTTGTGAGATTAGTGCCACGAATTTGATTGACCACTAATTCACTATCACCTATAACTTCTAGGCATTTGATTCCTCTTTGTCTAGCCCATTCTAAACCATGAATCAAAGCCTCATACTCTACTATATTATTAGTACAGCTGAAGGAAAAATGAACTACAGAGTAATACCTTTTCCCTTTTGGAGAAATTAGGACAGCTCCTCCTGAACCAACTTTGCTTCTGGCACCATCAAAAAACAACTGCCACAACTCATCACTCTGATTTCCAGAATGTTTGTCTTCCTTATTCATCAATTCTGGAATCACAGCACCTTCTTCATGAATCTTTACATTCCAATACCAGAAATCTCCATGTTTCTAAAAGGGTCATCCTCCTCTAAATCTCTTTCAGTCCATTCATCTAAGACAACATTAGGAATCCTACCAATAGTGGTCTCAAGTTTAGAATCACTTGGGTCTTGTTCATGAAACATCAGATTGGCATTTATAGGGATTGGGGTATAGGGTTCCACATGGATTTTTGCAAAAGCTTTGGACTTGATTCTAACCCTAGTCCCATATCTAGTTCTGAAATATAGATGAGACTAGTCAGCTGAGAGATATCCCCCCAACCTAGCAGTGAACTCTCTGCTTAGACAAATAGCAAAATGAGGAGGCAGATCTATGACATAGACATCTTGTGGAATGGAAAAATTGGGGCATTCATGTAGAGTGAGGCTCAAGTCTTTAATGACTCCCAAGGTACTAACTGATGACCCATCCAATTGAACAATAGGTTTGTCTATTGCCTCATAAGACAATCCTAGGAGATTTGCTAACTGCTTAGAAATTATAGAACTACTAGCTCCTGAGTCTATCATACAATTATGAACCAAGAAGTCTCCAACAATAAGAGTTACATAGAAAGGAGGAGGTTTAACCTATGGGGCAACAATGGGCTGCAAGCTGGCTTCTTTGGTTTGCTACTCCTTTTGAGGTGTTTCAGCCACTAGGACCCTAGGCTGCTTTGAACACTTCCTTGATTTGATGAAATCTTAGCCAACTCGCTAAGTATAAGCTCCTTTTGACCAAGGATCACCAATGTGTCCATTAAAGGCACATTGATAGAGGTCTTCTTCATTTTCTCCACAATATTAAAAGATCCCAAATTGATTTTAGACTGTCCTTTTGGTGTAGCAACCTCGGTTTGTGTAGACACCAACTGTGTAGCTACCTTGACTGGTTCTTTAGCCTCTTTAGACTGGCTTAGGACTAGAGCTTGAACTGCTTTGGGTTGTGGATTCACAAGAGGAGCTTGCTGACTGTTAGATGCCACTTGTTCAACCTCCAAAGCCTTCTTCTTAGACCTTGTGTTGGCTGCAATTGGGATGTAGTTTGGTTTATCACTTGGTGAAAAGCTCACCCCACAAAAATCTTCCTTTTGAAAATTCACCAAAGCCACCTCAGGATTCTGCAACTCATTTGGGGTAACAACTAGACCTTGCTAGATTTTTGGCTCTTGAACCATTTCCTACAACATCATCACATTGTTTTGCACCATGAGGGCTTGAGCATAGCCATTGGGACACATTCCTTGGTTGTGTTCCTAATTGCATGGGCAGCCCCATTGGTATTCTTGTGCCATATTATTCTGAGCTACAGGAACCAGCTCCCTAGAAGCACTAGGAATGTTAGGATTATAAGGCTGGCTGGTTTTTTGGTTATAATTTCTTGCTTGACATTGTTGGACTTGTTGGTATTGGGGCATGTTTAGTTGGTAATGATTTTTATAGGGCTACTGATAAGGTTTTTGATAGGGTTTTTGATAAGGTTAGGACTGCTGCTTCTTTAGGCTAACCATCTCATTAGTAACTATTTGCAAGGCCTTTTTAATCTCATTCAGCTCTTGGGATTGATTCACCACTAGGCTATCAACCTATTGAGGAGGAGTCGAGAGAGGTGGAATTGATGCCAAGGCTGGAATTTCTTCAGGGACAGGATGAATCTCAAGAAAAATAAGCATTGGAGGTCTCAGGGCTATCTTTCCTACTTAGATTAGGCTATTTTTAGCTCTTATGGCAAGATCATATGCTACTGGTAAATTAGTCCCTCCCATGGATTGGATCATAACAGAGATATCACTGTTAAGGGCTCTTAGATAGTATAGAAAAGCATGCTGGCTTGAAGGTCTCACTATGGCTGGTAGTCTATTCCATGTCCTCTAAAATTTGAAGTTAAAATCCATCATATATTCTTGGGGTGCTCTTTTAATAGTAGTCAAATGATCAACTAACGAGAGTTGATCTGATTTATCCTCAAACTGATTGGTTAAGGCCTGACCCAATCCATCCCAATTAGCTATAGAACCAACTGCTAAGCCTCTAAACCATTGCAATGCTTTGCCTTTGAGGGAAGCTACCAACAACCTCACAGCCACATTATCCTAGGTTATATTATGAAGGACACAAAGGGATGCTACATCTCTTATATGCTCAATGGTTGAGGTCTAATCCTTTCCTATAAAAATAGGAAAACTTTTAAGGGCTAATATAGGTATGTCATTATGTTTCTGCAAATTCAAAGGGCTGCCTTGATCAAAGGCTACAAAAGGATGTTGTCTAGCCATTGGAGGATTAAGTGGGACTTGAATCGCTTGTGCTGCTTGCATTGGCTGAATTTGGGGATTGGTTGTAGGAATACGAGTAGGATTAAGAGTAGAACTAGGATTAGGACTTGTAGATTTTGATGCAATATGCTAGGATACTTTAGACCTCTTTTTGATAGATGGAAGCTCCACATACACAAAAGGATTCTTACTCTACCTGGTTGGGATCCCACTCATAAGCTTATATACTGATCTACATAAAACACCACTAGAGTCACTAGGTATGATTTCAAAACACTATCACTACTCATACCACATAATAACTTGCATAAATCTTTCTAGAAATCTATCTCACTGAGTCTTTTGTCCCACTGGTCATGCCAAAAACTGTTGTCACTAAGGATTGCACCCAATCTGCTAAGTGTTGAACCCAACAATCTTGTGAAACATGGGACTATTCTTAGGCTATGGGTAACCTATCTGAGAATAGACCTTTGGATTAAGGGCCAGCTTCCCTATGGATCACTTGAAACTTGTCTAAACTTTTAGGAGGAAAGGGAGAGAGTAAATGAAATAAACAACTACATTTGAATGAAATAAAGGTGATCCACCAAATTTTAAAGAAGATCCACACCTGAAAGATAAGCATACTCCAATAGAAAAATAGATCTGACTCACAACTCAATCCCACTTTATCAATTCTTAGTGAAATGAGGTACTTGGAATGCAGAAAAGGAAGAAAACTTCACAAATATGATATTCTTGATTAAACACAAATCACACTACTGAATTAAGATAAATCCCTGAACACCAACTTGAATTCAATATGCAGATTAAGGATATAGAAACATCACAATAATCCAGCATATGACTTCAAAAGAAAACTTGGAATTATAGGAGAACAAGAAGGATCAATTTTGTTGTTGAAAAGAAACTAAGTACAATTGTGTCTCTCAAAGCTACAACACTCCTATCAGAGAGAAAGAAATGAAGAGCTAACCTCAATCACCAAAAGTGAGAGGTATAAAAGCTAAAACTAAGAATCTGCATTCAAACTCCACTACCTCCTCATACTAGAAAAGTCAAAAAATGGACCCATGAGACTACATCATGGTTTGAATACCAGATTCCTGAATTCCTAGGGGCGAGGAAAGTGGGGCCTAAAAATGGATAGTTAAACAAAGACCGCTCTACCCACTAAGTCATGCCTATAAATGATATTCTAACAATGGTTTATAAAAACACCACTTGTCGATATCTTACAATAATATATGTCCAATGACCTATCAATAAAACCTATCCCACTATGTCATAAAAATATGGATCTAAATGCATTTTAAAATGGTCTCAACTAAATAGGGAGACACATTTTAAAAGAAATAACATTAATAATAAAATCCTCCTACCCCTAGGACAAACTATGGATTACATATGTATTTCAAACATCATCAATGCAAATAATGGGGAGAATATTCAAAATAGACCTAATTACAATAAAATCCATATCATAAATGATTCCCATAATAAAAAAAGAAGACATAACCAATAGCCTCAACCCAAAGATTGGGGAGAAAAATTGACCAGTTATTTGGGTGAAAACCCCTTCGAAGATGGAAGGGAAACTGCTGGCACTGCGGATTCTCCTCTTTGACATATGGCAAGTTGCTAACTTCTACCAACAGTTTCACCTCTGGGCTTGGAAATAGCTAATTCTCAATCTTGGCAATATGTAATTGAGGTAGGCATTGGCTCTATCCATTCATCCTTCCTACATTTCTTGAAGGCACTATGATTTTGAGCTTATCATTTCTCTGTCCTTCACTTGATTTAGGGGTACTGTTGAAGCATTTCTCTACATATTTGATGTCTCTGTATTGTATCTTTGCATTTGATTCCATGGCACTTTGAAATTATAGTAACCCTCACACTTTTGAGGGCACCATGTATCTGCATTCTACTTCTGTGTAAACCAGGGCATCGTGCTTTGAATGTATCAGGACACTATGAATGCCTTTTATTTTTGTTTCAAGTTTACTGTTCCCCTGAGCATTGAGGGTATAGTTTTTAAATGCTAGGGCATGGTATTTATGCTTTACACATTTGTGAGACTATCTTTTCATGTATTTGGGCTCCAGATACTAGTGTCACTGCTAGATTCATGCAGTATTTGAAGTCACCAGTGTGAACACCCGATTCTCGATGATCTGTAAGTTAGGGCATCGCCATTGATCCCTGTGAAGGCACTGTTGTGTTGAGGGCATTGTACACCTTACATTCACTAGAACTATATTTCATGCATTCCAATTTGATGTTCATGTTGCAATGAATGTATGACATTGTTTGATCTCCAACATATTCCTATGTGTCTCAGAGGGTATAATGAACATGCATCATACTTTGAGCTAGGGCATCATTTACTATTGTGGACTATTATCCATACTATGATGGTGTTGTTGCTTTTTTTGGCCCGTGTACCTTTACAACACTCACTGTTGCATATTATGGTGTCGATCCTTGAGCTAGGGCACTATGGTAATGAGGGTATTGTGCATTTGATGCCAGTGATTTTTGACGTTTGAGCATCGAGGGCATCATCTAGTCTATGTTTCCTTACTATGCCAGGCCGCGGACATGATACCATTACATGTTGTTTGATGTTTATTGTATTTTTTATCTATCATGCTGTAATGCTCACTACTTTCCCATACATAGTTCTTGTGATATTTTAGATACCATTTAGTGTGTTAACCTTGCTTGGAGGCATACTGTTAACATATTGGAAATGCTCAAGGCTCATATTCATTGCTATCTACTATTCATTGCATTGTTTTCTATCATTGTATACAGCCCATGTTCATATTATTGCATTGTTCATGGTCAATGCTTAGGCTTTGTTGTATATGGAATCTCCATTTTAAGCCAAGGGAATTATGCTAACTGAATATACTGTTGCATCTATCTTTAATGCATGTTGAAATCCCAATTGTGCTCACTGTTATGTTTATGTTGCACTGTTTAATCATGGCACTGTTGGATATCATTGCACTTGCTATTGCATTAATGTTTAAATATTCCAAGGCCTGAGAACTAGGTTATCCCATGAACCTCATACATCATGTTATGGAACTGAATGTCCCCATTATGTTTACTGTCAATGACTTCACTACCGAGGGCAAGTTATGGCATCATTTTATTGACTGGCCTAGTTACATTATGGTGCACTGCATTGTTGGACCCAAGGTTTACTGTCATTATTTATGTTGCACTATTGTTGACTATCATGTCCTATTGTTGCACTCGAGAGGCTCGAGCATTGCTTTGATCATTCATTGTTCACTTTTTATTAATGCTTGTCCTTTTGAAATATTGGCACCCAAGCTCCCATGGTTTGATGCATATATTGGTATCAATGATAATATGACATTGTTGTCACATGCTCAATTGTAATGATATATTCACATGCTTTTCATTTGAATTTTTGTCTCCTTGATTTGTTGTAGCTGTATGGATGCTCATGAAACAATAATGTTATCATTGTGTTGACATTAACCTCATGCCATGATATTAATGCAGATCTAAAATGTATCTATGTTGCAGTGTGCCTTCCCCATTACATAGATCTATGTGCCCTGATCCTAGCTCTATTTTCCTTTGATGCCATGGTAGATCTCTATTGTTCATTTATCATAGCTTAATTGACTTCATGCCCTTGGTGCCTTTCTGGTTTATCATATCATCATGTTCATGCTGCTTGATTGATCCTCATTGATGCCGAATCATCTGGATGTCCCTCTTTTGCACTGTGGGTGTTCTTGGCCCTTGATGTGATCATGATGGAGATCTTGAGGTTTCCCTATCATGATCAGCATCAAGGGCCTAGGTCATTCATGGAATTCATTATTGGATCAGCTTCCCTATATCTGCACATGAAACAAACACGTCAGTGAAAACACAGTGTCTTATTGGATTTTTTTTGGAGCCTTGATATGCGTGCCTTGAGCACAGTCTTTGTTAGAGGTCATCACTGAGTGTATGTATGCATTTTTTGAATATTGTGATACTAGCCATTTCTTGGATCCATTGGATCTAACCCATATCCCTTCTTGTCTTCTTGTAGGTTCTGGATCTCAGGAGCTTCTGTACAGGACCGGGCCTCGGACACCAACACCAGGAAATGTCTGGTACACTAGTATTTAATTATTTCTTTATGTATATCTATACTCATCCATTCAATTCTGATAACGGCTATGCTCACAACCTATGTGAGCTTAGATAGATGTTTTGTTTCTTTCAGTTCTTTCCCTTCTATACAATATACATACATGTATGTGTAGCTTTAGATGCAGTTCATTTCCTTTTACTTTCATGTACTTTGCAATGAAATGAACACAAACTTAAAGAAGATCACCTAATAACACAAACTAGGGTACTATAGCATCATCTAGTAATTAGGCCTCCAAGTCTAAGAATGAGCAAAAAAAATATGATAACAGAAACCCTTCAAGAAATCACCACTTCACAACTCTTCACAACTCTTCTCAGCCGTGTGCTTAAGTTCACCAATAAACATAATCAACCTTCTACATAACCCACAATTAGGTTATTCTTATACCTCCTTAACTAGGTAGCTTGATCTTTTTCCATTTATTCATTAAGGTAGATCTTAGGTTTTGGTCAGATTAATCAAATCCTTCTAACATTTCATTCTCCTTCTAACCTTCTAGATACCTCTCAAAGCTTCTCTTTGAATCCATACATAGGAAGATGAAAACATAGTTTACCATGCATTAAATACTCTAGGTCATTAATCCTTATCTTCAACATGCTTTACATATTCTAAGAATTCAACTGTTTCAGCTGGGAATCTCAATCCCTTTACAAAATATAAAATATTGACACTCAGTCATCACTGTGTTCTTTTGCTCGGTCTTCACTATATAACTTGGTCATCACTAAACTATTCTTCTTGGAAATCACTGTCTTCACTCGATCCAATATCTGATACTTGGTTATTATAGATGCTCAGTCAACACTATATTTTCTTAGCTTATACTGGCACTCGGTCAATACTAGCATCACTCGGCTTGTACTTTAAGTTCCTTAATCTTTTGCTCTTTTTCTCAGTCAAGCCTATGCTTTTAGAATTTATTTCCTCATCTCTTCCATGATTCAAACTAACTATCTTCTTTGCTTAGTACTATAGATGAATAACACATTATCTTGCCAATGTGCCAACTAATCAAGTTCCCATTGTAGTTTCTCATAACACAACCTTTTCACTAGGTCTTCCTATTATCTCCTCTTTTCAAATCCTCTTCTTTAATCAAATGATATGGCACTCTACTAGATAGAAAATGTCTTACTAATTAAGGTTTGACATCAATGACAATATAAATATTGTTTCAATTGTAGTTTCCAACATGAATATCTGTCCAAGGAGATTGAGATAGCTAATCATGTAAGAGAAAATACCAGATTGATATGGGTCCTGATGAACCTGATATGTTCCAAGTGATCAAAATGATTCCTATCAGAGTGAAATAATATGAAGTAATCATAACACTCTTTCAAAAAATATAATGTGGAGAATCTCAACTTGATATGAAGCAATGAAGCTGAGATGCCCCGAACGGTGATGTTTAGTCCTAGTTGACTTGATCAATTTAAGATTTGCTTCAATTTCTAGATTTTCATATTAGGAGATTTGATTAATGAAAATATTTTCTATATTGTCATGCCCCCTCAGGATCAAGATCAAAATGAGGTACAAGGGGAAAATATCAGCTTTAGAATATCCAAGAAATAAAGGCAGAGGTGAGCGAGAGTGATAGCATCAACAATCAACTATGTTTGAAGATTAAATGATCTTGAATTTTGATTTTGATCTACAAAATAAGATAAAAAATAAGGATTTGCAGTCGAATACATTGACAGAGAGAGAGGAAGGATGGCTCAAGGGAACCAGCAAATGTAAAGCTAAATGCAGCCCTGGAATGAAATGCAACCTAAGACACAAGAGTAGTCAAGTCACTGATCGTGTAGCTTTTTATTTTTCATCATTTGAGCATTTGGGGCATTGGAGGTCAATACAACCTTCACTGGTGTGAGAGAGACCATGGAGATATGAATATGACCTTATCAAAGAAGATGTAGGAAACACACATAAGCATCGAGGCATAAGAGTTGAGATGACCTGAACATGGTTTCCAAGTTAATGTTGTAAGTTAACACCCATATCGAGGCACATGATGCCAAGATAACCATAATTATCATTGTATGTGCTACACATAATAAACATACAAGAAGATAATTCCAACCTCACCTAAGTGTCCAAATAAAGAGCGTTGAGGTATATGTGGCATTCCAATCATGATGGAGGCTCTTACCATAAACACCATGTTTATTAGACAACTTAGGATCATTGAAATTGCACCACAAGAAGAAATCAAAGAAAACATGTTATTCCCCTAGTCATGAATCTCTATTCAAGTAGACATCATCAAGTGACCTTAGAAGACATAGAAAGAGAAAATCAATGATAATAGACAACACATAAGAAAATAGTTCAGTATTTCTTAGTCATTTTTAGTTTTCTAGGATGTAGTTCGTGTTGGGTGTTAAGGAAACACCTTTGTGGTAGTGTCAAAGCACAAGTGCATAGTGGATAGTGTAAGATCCAATATGTGTTGAGAAACATAGTGATGTCTAGAATGGTAGTGTTAATAAATAATGTAGATTTGGGGTGTTGAGAAACACCAAGTAGTGTTATTGATAAATTTATCATTAGTAAGGACTGATAAAATGACTTTGGTTAACCTCAAGTATTGACCAAGTGATAAAGCACTGACAACTTAGATCGGCGTAGGATTTCCCCTAGATGGCAGATAAAACTGAGGACAAGACTAAGACAAGTTCTAGCCCATGACAGCATAGGGAAATAGAAAGCGAGATGGATGCACAGAGGCTGATGGAAGTACGAGAGCTTAGCCACATGTTGATAGATGGAGCACTAATTACAAGTGATGCCTACTTGCTAGGGTTTCACCACTTGGAGATTATTTTTTATTTTTTCTACCAAGGTTCTTGTTTCCAAGTTTTCACCAAGCCACGATTTTCATTTTTTCCATTTTTTTGTTCTTTTCATTTTTTATTTTATTTTTATAAATTTTTTGATATTTGATTTTTTTGTGGATACATCAAGGCACTTGTTTCTAGGTTTTCACTAGGATGGTCATTTTTTTTTAGGACATTTTAAAATTTTAAGGACTTTTTTAGGATCTTATATGATTTTTAGAATTTTTTTAGGATCATAAGTTGTTGTATAAGGAAGCAGGATGTCTAGGTGTAGAGTCACTTTAGGTGAAGAGAGTTGAGATGATCTTTGAGAACATCACTAGTTAATAAGCTTCAAGACCAAATGGTGTAGTAATGATAGAAGGATACGTATAGTAGTATCTAACTGTTAAGACTTTCATATCCAGGGAAAGACTAATCTAGTGAGATCCACAAATACCCTTATAGACCTCTCTTAATACTTTGTTAGATTCCTGATGTTCTAGATGCCTAAGAAAAATACCATCTAGACTTCTCTTAAACACATCATTAGTGATGAGCCGATACTAGTATACACTTCTTGGAAGGGAATGATATATTTGTGAGTGGTAGGGGGTGATGGTGTAGAGAATTTGGGAGTAAAGTGAGTCATAGGAAGGAGATGGAAGCTAGAATGACAACATTGATTTTTATTTTACATCCAATTCTTGTAAGAGAGACTTGGTAATCCACATAGCCTTTGATAGTTCTTTACTTTGAGATGATTTTGATTAGAGTTCTTTTATGATGAATTTTGGAATCCATTTTTTCTTTTTTTTCTTTGAGAACCCTTATGGTCTCTTGAATATTTCTTTCATCTTTGTAGGCACATGTCGATTAGATAGGACTCGGTGCTCTTTATATGTAAGTGGATCCTTGTATTTCTAATTTTTATGTTGGACATCTAATTGGCCTCTGAAAGAATCAAGAATTATGGATGAATGAGGCTGATAGGACTAGTTTAGATGGATGAATGAATGGGAAGTGGTCTAGCCACATAACTTGGGATGGATGAGGGATAAAGGCTCAACATGTTCAAGTGAAAAGAAATTGGTATCATCTTCATCGTTCATGAATGAATCTGAAAGATCAAGAAAGTTATCCTCCATAGAGCATTGTCAATCATGATTTCTCCTAGAAGTGTCAGAAGAGTTTAGAGGAGTATGATGTGAATATAGCCTGGATGGCCTATCCTAAGAACTAAGTCCCTCTTCTTGTGGAAGAAGTGTGTGAATATGAGCCAACTCAATCCTAGACCTTCCTAAGTTTCATTAGGCTGTCGTAGGATGAGGTCTTATATACCCATGATTTTCTTGATAAGATGAAGTGTTACTTTAATATGAGAACATGGCCTAGGATCCACAAGAATAATTTCCAAAGAAGGATGAAAAGGATATGAACATCATCATCTTGATCTTGAGAATTTGGTCTTTCTCCTCTTTCAAATTTGTACCACAAGCATATTTGTATATGACATCAACTTGAATTTTCATTGTAGCATCTAATAATAAGTCCCACTCATATTCATGTGAGTCTATTTGACTTTTGTGATACTGTCTAATGATATCAACTAGAGTGATTGTAGGAGGTAGATCTTCATCATCACTTTATTTTGTTGTAGGAGGTGTTTTTTTAGCAGCAAGAGCTTTTTCAGTAGTAGTAGTAGTAGTAGTAGCAGAGTAGTCTTGAATAGGCATACACCAAGGCATATCCAATATATGGGAGACATCAACCAGTTTCCCCCAACCAAGATGCACATGATTAGAGTTAATGATATGTTCAAAAATAGTATGAGTAATATTAGTATTACCATCAGTAATGGTAGGAGTTTTCTCAAGAGACTGAGTGAGATTAAGATCATTTTTTGCTAGATCCATGGGTTCATTTTCTTGAGGAGCTTGTAATGGAATATAGGGCTCTCCTTGATAGTCTAGATTAGAATTTTGGATATGTAAGATCCTTTCATATATCATGGGTTTGATTTCTTCTTCTTCTTCTTCATCGGAATCCTCATATGTGTGAGTCTTTTTGCTAGGTTTGTCAAACTTATGTTCCTGATAGCCAGCACCAGTCTTATCTTTAGGATTTTTGAATTTAGCATGTAGAGATTCAAGAAGACCTTTTCTTTTTCCAAGAGGACTTTTTCCATCATATCCCATCTTTTGCATAAGTTGGTAACCCACACCATACTTTTTAGGTGGAATTTTAGTATGTTGGATCTCTTGTTTAGATTCTTCTCTCTTGTAGAGTCTTTGTAAGATAGAACTTTCTTCCCTTTCTAGCTCTAGGGGAATTTTAGGTTTAACCATTCTAATACCTTCATGTATAACAAGTGTTGTTGTATATGTAGGAATGTATAAGAGAGATTATTTTCTATAATATTTTGAAGAGATGGGAAGAGTGTCCACTCAATATTCTCCCATACTAGTAGGTCTAACAAGTATTCTTTTCCCATAGTCTGATAGGGTTTCTTTTTCTTTTGATTCTACTTCTTTAGAATTTGATCCTTCTTTTTTGTGAGGAACCATTCAATCTTCTTGTTTATAATTGCTACAGATGTGTTGGAAAATTCAATTGTTGTATTGTCATTGATGTCAAACCTTAACTGATAAGACTGTTGCTACATAGGAAAGTGCTATATCTATTTAATTGATGAGAAGGGGACAGACAAGGTTGGTAACAATAGAACCTAAGGAAAGGTTGAGTTATCTTGATACTACAATGAGTACTTGATTATGTTGCACAATGATAAGATAATGTATTATTTATCTTAGTAAGAATGAAGACTAAATTGGTAGGCTTAACCGAGCAAAAGAGGAGAAATCTTGTTTAATCCGAGTAATGTTAGTGTCGACCGAGTTAGTGTATGCCAAGCAAATCCGGTGTTGACTGAACATCAGTTAATTGTTAAGGAAGATAGTGTTAGCCGAGGAAACAATTTTAGTATTGACCGAGCTTTATAGTATAGATCGATAAGTTGAACACAGTATTAACCAAGTGTTAGTATTTTTATATTTGAAGGGAATTCAGATTTCTAGCTGACACCATTGAATTCTTGGATTACGTAAAATGTGTTGTCTTTATTTATTGATTGTGTGGAATTTTTTAATGCACTGTAAAATGTTTTATTGTAAATCTTTAAGAGATTTGAGATGTTTCTAGAGAAGAAGATGAAGAACATAAAGTGGGTAGATTCAATGAATCTGACCTAAGCCTAAGATCTACGAAGGAGATCAAGTGGAAAAATATGTATTGACCTAAATGAAGCTGTATTTAGGAAACCTAAGCATGAGGCTAAGTATGGTGTTTGGATAGAAGATAGAGAATACTGGAGGTGTTATTGACTATATAAGTAGAGAAGGCTGAAGGAGAAGAGTTATGATTGCTTGAGGAGAATACCAAGTAGATCAATGATGGAGATGGCAAAGGATCATAGTCAATGAACTAGTATATGTGTATGAAATTGGATTTGATATTTTCAAAGTGAGTTGTATGTTTTCAGATCATTACTACTATTACTTTCTAATCATTGTAACAATCAAAATCCTTTTAGCAGAGGTTGTGTAATGCCTTGCCAGGGAACCCAGAAGAACTTAACCTAAACATGCGACTAAGTTTGCAAAATTTTTTTTTTATAAAGTTAACAATCAATAACATCAAAGTTTACAATGCAAAAGCAAAGCATAGCAATACACAACTAACAAAGATTACAACTCTCAAGGGTTCCTTGACATAGATTACGAAAGAGTTAATTAATTAATATAAGGTAAAGATGTGAATCCCAAAATTACAACTGAAAAATAAATACAACATCATGAGGATGATTACATAAATACAATTGGTACCATAAGGTGACCATAATAATAAGCATCCACTGCACATGTTGTAGGGTATGAAATACAATAACTAAAAAGAAATACATCAAGATAACTCTAAATAGATGATATAATGATACATGATCACAAGAATGAGAAGAACAAGAAAGAACAACTGCCACAAGGATCATCCAGCCTCAGTGCATGAATGTTAGAATCTCAAATGGTAAAAGAATCACTACCACCTGACCTCATGAACCTAAATGGTCCACTCACACCGTGATGAGGAGATAACATTAGATCCCATTCAGATAACAAACGACAATAGAACAAGCTAAGGAAAAGATCCTGAAAGCTTCTAAATCAAAGGGATCAAAAGTACAAGGTATAATAAACTCTACCAGAGGCAAACAAAACATGTAGGAAACCTAAGATGTATACAAGAAGTGTCATCACATAAGTCAACTCTAAGGTTATCTTGGTAGTCCCTTCAGACCCCGATGTCTTAGTGAATCTATGTGGTTATAGTAACCTTTTTTGTAGACAAGGTACTACCTATGCCATCTCTAGTCCATAAAGGTGGCAAGCATCATCTCAACTCCCATCCTAGTCAAACTCAATCGGGAACTCAGGCATGGGCGAGGCACAAAATATCTTTTTAGGTTCATTTTAGATTCCCAATGTTTATTAATTTCCACTTATTAAACCACTTGTAATGGGATCTCCTGGCAGCCACTTCTAGGCTCCGGCACCAATTACAAGCCACCTCCTGACATACACTCAGATGACCTACTCTAGGGTTTCACATGAACAATAAGATCACTAAGTTAACACAACTCTTGAATCTCTACAACTAGATTCAACATGCAAAACCAGAAACATGCAAAACCAGATACATCATAAAACAAGTTCATCGATACAACATAATATGCATGGCAACCAAACATGACAGAAAGAATATCCAAAACCCGCCTCTGGATTATAACCCCAAAAGATGACTACAACCCCTAAAAATCAATCCAAAACAAATAGAGATAATACTTTACAAACCAATTGCAAAATGATTAAAGATTGCATCACTAAAATTCACATAGGAATATATATATATATATATATATATATATATATATATATATATATATATATATATATATATATATATATATATATATATATATATATATATACAAATTCATTTTGGCAAAAGATCTTATTTCAACCTAACACTTATGTCAAATATAATTGAATTAAAAGCATTACGAATGTACTCTATTTTCAAAAACATTCGAGAAGTAATAGTCTGATAGCAGAATTGATCAAATTAAACTCATAATTAAATTATGAAAATACATCAACAATCTAATTAAAAATAATCATTGAACAAACTAAAAGCCTATAATAATAATCCTCATGAAATGAAATTATAGTAAAAAGAAGTCGAATAGGATTAAACTAATTTTATAAAAGAATTAAAGTTTTAAAAATTTACTAATAACCAAACATCATATTCTAATATTAAATATATATATTAAAAATAATATATAAAATAAAATAACAAATATTAAAAAAAAACTAAACTAAATAACAATTTTATTTAATATAAAAAAAAAGAGATTCACAACACATAATATATACTTTAAATTAAAATAATAAAAAAAGAAATCGGGGGGTACCCGCGGGTCCCCACAACCCCCTATCCCCTGTTCGCATGACACAGAGGCTGGTGACAGTACCACTGGTACTGCCGCATGATAGTCTATGCCAGGGTCCGTGGAGGTAAGGGTATTCAATAAACCCAAAAACTTTTTTTAATAAAGGGGTTTTTTTTTTTAATATATATAAACTTTCCAAAAATTAGTTAAAACAAAAAATGATAAACACACACACACACACACACACACATCATAAATTGCACAAATACACCAAACATGAAAAACTAGCTTCACTAATTTTTTAAAAGATTGAAACCTTAGTCAAATTGGGCTTTCTAAAGATTCTCCTATAGATCCATCAGAACCATCAAAATTTCAAAAAAACAAAATAGATTGGTGAAACTAATTAATTCACATTGTAATAACATATGATACTTTTCATACATTCAGATCCAACAAGCACAATGAAGACACACCTTTCTTTTCTACAGAGATTTGAAAAGGAATAACCATAACAATACAAAACCTACCTCAAATTACAATTAAATAGATTTGATGATGACCAGAATGAAGAACACAAATTCCAAGCTTTTCGAAGAACTCTTCAAATCTGTCCTGAAATTGCCTCCAAAATTCCTCCTCCAAACCCTGTGTACCCCAATAATGGCCAAAACCCCTAATATTTAAAGAAACTTCCTTTCACATTCAAAAATATAAACTCAACATCAAAAGGGCTTTGCATGAAGATGAACTTCAGTTCACAGTTCAGTCTCAGTTGAACTAGAGTCCCCTTTCCTCTTTGACTTGAGTTGAAAATACATAACCAAACTTCAACTTGAATTATTAATTCAATTTCATGCAATTATGAATGTGCAACATAATGCATTCAAATAAATAATAATAAGAACATTTAGTTAACATAAAAACCACATGCTAAATTAACCCTTAATTTAATAAATATATTTTAATTACACAAGGGATAAATTTATCATTAAATAATTCAAAGGTGAAGTTATTTAATTAATTCTCATTAATTAAATATTTTAACCACACTCAATATTAGCATAAAATTAATTCACAATTAATTTATGCATCAACTATATAATAAAAATAATAATTAGATTAAATAAATACATTTATTTAATCACCATTTAAATACTATGCCATGGCTAAAAATAGAATTCACATCAAATGCCACAATCCAATGAATCAAAAAGACCTAAGGACCCACATTCATACTCAAGACATAGGTATAAACTCTTGTCAATTGGACAAGTTTAGAAGGGTGGAAACACAGAATCTTGTCCCCTACTTTAGGACAATAATTGGCTTAGGTTAGGATTTGGAACTAAATATTATCTCCCTTCTTTTACCATTGAGATTAGTGATAGGGCATGCTCATCCTGACAATTCAGGGAAGTCGATGCCTGGTACCTACAAACCTACATAAGAGACAAGCATGTGCATATATATAGAGATATAACAGACAATGGCAAAGATCGGCCGATCGTGTGGATCTTGCAAGCAAGTAACTACGACTCCGTCCCTCAACCACATCAAGCACGTCAAATAGAAATGTAAAACAAACACATCAACCATACACATGAAAGTATGGGGTCAATAAAATCATAAGTTTTAATGATTCCCTAACATATATTCTATCATCCTAAAGTAATCATATCATTTATAAAATTGGACTAGGGTGAAGTACTACAGGTTGACCTAATAGTCATATGTTAAATCCTTTGAACAAGGTTGCATTCTAATGGAGTGTATGTAAGTCCTATAACAAGGTGCACTTTTAACAGAGTGGTTTAAATCCTTTAACTGGGTCACACCTAACAGTGTTTTTGTAACCTTTGATAAGGTTGGCTTTTAACCGAGCTCACTTTAGAAGAGTGAAAATAATAGTAGCACGTTACAAAGTGGTTTTTCCCAAATTGGGTTTCCACTATAAATCCTAGTGTCAATACTTGTGTGAATATTTTGGTTTAAACATTTTTGTGTTTTACAAGTTAGATACAGCTGGGTAGTGGACTGCAATGTTATATGTTTCTATTATGCAATCAGTAATGACTAAGTAGCTATTGGTTGTTAGATCTGATTGGTAGAAGAGTTTTAAAGTTTTTTTTATACATTTGGACCTGGGAACAACTGATTCACCCCCCCTCTTTGTTGTTCTAAATCATATTAACAAGATGTATGTTGAGTTTGTAGAAATAGTAATCTCAATTCCATCATGAAGGAATTTAATGCATCGATGGTATGCAAAAGGAACTTATTTTATTGCATGGATCCTAGGGCGACCCAAAAGTATGTTGTATGCAAAAGGAAAATCCATGACTTGGTATATGATGTCATTTTGAATAGGAACTACTCAAATAGGTAATACTACCATGTGTATTTAGAAGAATGTTCTTCTTTATCGTATGCTTTGATCACTATTTTGCGTCGGAGATCAACATCATGCTTTGAGAAACTAAGAGCTTTAACCAAAATGAAGGTGCATCCCATGAATCCATCTATCAAAACATGCATAACTCTATACTTATGGATGGAGACTTCAATATGGAGGGGCTGATTATATGAATGGCTGACAGATTTGTCATCTATTTTAGAGAAAGTTAGATAAGGAGGAGAAGTGATATGATCAACCATGGATTGGAACTTATTAATGTCTAGGTCCCTAGGTACATTAGCCGCAAGAAGGGATTAATTAAGAATCTCCCTATGAGAAGGAGATATTTGTAGTAGATTGAGTATAGAGATCTAAGCTGAGGTATGTTGAAGTTGGTCAACCAGGTTGTAGTCTTGTGAAGCTGACTAGGTAGCTTAATTATATGTTGAGGTTGTTTATTGCTTAGGAGGAGAGGAGGAAGTCAAAGATTCTCCTGAGAGTGACTTTTTCTTGAGAGAATATTATCACATTAGATGATTTAGCTTTATTTTTTCCCTTAGTATGATCAAAGGATTCAAGCATGTTGATCACATTGTCACTATTAGAGTAGGTGTAGGAAACCTTGTTATCCTTTGCCTTAGAAGACTCCCCTTTTTAAAATTTAGGAAAAGGCTCCTTGAAAGCCTTATGATCATTCTTTTCTTATGGGTGATCAACCACAATAGTCTCATTATCAATTAGATCTTGGATGAGATTCTCAAGCTTCATAAATTTGTTAGTCTTGTGGCCTTTGTTGTGATGATAATCACAATAATTATCGTCGTTCCACCATTTAGGCTTTATCTCGGGATCATAGGGTATTGAGTTATCAAGAAAAGTAATAAGATGACTAGTCAAAAGCATCTTCAAAGAATTTTCAAGTGATTATAAAAGAGGAGTGAAGTTTCTCTTAGGCTTAGAGGCCCAAGGGTTATGATTTTTAGCTTTGACATCAGTAGATAGATTGAAAGCTGGCTCTTTAGGAGTGGCAGACACTAAAGTTGTACTCACGATTCTATCATTGATGATATCCTTAGTATTGTTCTAGAATTTTTTCTTATTCTTGTTATGTTGGTTGTTAGAAGAGGATTTATGCTCTTTAGATTGAAGAGTTATTTCACCCTTGTGAATGAGGACATCCTCTATGAGAATAGATGATTCAACCAATTTATCAAATGAAGCATGATTTTGCATTTGCACTGCATAATTCATTTCAAGAACCAAAGAAGTGATTAATATATCAATCTTTTTAGTCTCAAGAATCTATCGAGGATAATGAGTATAGCTTTCATCATCATTGGAGGAAAATCACAATTGATTCACCTTGGCATTGTTTGATATTCCAAAGATCAAGCATAGTGATAGCATGTTGGATATTATAGGAGTATTGCTGGATGAATCTTTGCACTAGCTAATCAAATGATTTGAGAGGAGGAGATAGTTTAGTGAACCATTCCATATCTTCACCACTACAAATCCTAGGAAAGAGTCTCATTAGATAAGTGGGTTCATTAAAGAACTCCATTCTTAGTACACAAAACTCCCTAATATAATCATGGGGATCTCTGCTACCATCATACTTTTCATACTTAGGAAATTTAACCTTTTGAGGAAAAGGAGGCATGTATAGATCTTTTTCAAAATTGAATGAACATATAGTCTCAAGAGAAAAAGATTTGAGTGGTTGTTCCTTTTTCTTTTTCAAGTGTAGCATTCCTCATTTCTTCCATATGTTTCTTCATGATTTCCATTTCAGGTGGTTCCTCTTTCTTGATCAGGTTGTCAATGTCAAAGATGTTGTGAGGTAGCTTAGCTCCTTGCGAGGCCAAATTCAAGAAGTACTTATCTTTTTTTTGACTCAAGGTCAATTTCATAAGTCTTTACAAGTGTTCATCTTGTTGGAATTACAAGATATCTTCCTCTATTATTTTGTTATTTGAATCACCACCTTGTGAACCATGTGATCGAGGTCTAGTATGTTGAGATCCATGTTGCAAGCCATGTCTAGAGTTGTGATGGTCTTAGTTTTCTTGTCCAAAGTGCTTGTCACCCAATTGTTTTAGGAATTCCTCAATCCTCTTGTTTTGATCTTCCATGATTAGAGTGTAAGAAACACTATGTGCGAACCTAAGAGAGGATAAAGTAGATTCACTAGAAATATTAGCAAAAGGTTTAAAACCCCAAGGTATATTATTTTCTTTAGATGATTTTTCAAAGGCATCTTTGAGTTGCTTTCCTTTGTGGATCTGAGATCTAGTTGTGACTGACATGAAATAAGATTTTTCAAAAGCCAAATAGGATGACTTAGGATGACTTGATTTTCAAGCTACATAAGAAAAAGTGTTTAGTTGTCCAAAGTTTAAGAGTGTAAAAGAGATAGAAAAGATAACTTGCCACAAAATGTCCAAGCTACGAGTAGATCCTTGGGTACAACACTTTTGAACAAGAAAAGATAGGATAGAGCATCCAAGAGAGATAATCAAATAAATGATGGACAAGTGAACATTCTACTAGCCAAGGATGTAGTCAAGAGACCAATGTAATCTTTTCTAGCTAGAAGTAATTCCTAAGATGATGGAATGTACCAAATAACAAGTTGAGCTAAGGATCACAATAGAAAAGAAATATTGATAATGTTTGAGTTTAGTCCAAAAGTTTGATTCAAAGGATTGTAAAGTTGATTGACAAGTTTGGAGAATTTCCTAGACAAGGTTTAATTGAAAAGAAAGTATTGTGAGAAAGCAATATAGTCTTCAAACAATTTAACAAGGGACAAAGAAACTTTGTGGATACAAGCATATGTGAGGTCTTTCAAGGTATAACAATATGTCAATTTTATCAAGTGTATGTTCCACAAATGTTTTCACGAGTCTTAGCACATTAAAGCACATCAACCAAGACTACTTAATGTCAAGAGGGAAGTGTTTCAAGGTTTTCTCACAACTTGATACTCCTTTGCCTCACACAAAGTGATGTTTTCTTTTTCATGAATTTTAATCTAAGGGAGTACATATGGTGAGTATCTTGGGGTGATGATGAAGGGCCACACCACCCTTACCAACTCATAACCAAAGACATAACAACATAGAGATAAAAAGAAGACAAAATGCTTTCCAAAGCATACATTAATACTTGAAAATCATTACAACTTGAGAGATTTTACAACATGAGAGATCTTACATCCTCAAAGCTTACAATCCAAGAGTTTACAATTTGAGCACTTCTTCCCCAATACAAGATCCTACAACTTGAGAACTTTTTCTCCAATAGGAGATTCTACAGCTTTGAGAGCTTCAACTTGAGAGCTTCTTCTCCAATAGGAGATTCTAAAACTTGAGCCCTTTCTTATGAATGCTCAAATGCCTTCCTTATATAGGCATTTACCACCCAATATATTACAACACAACCAATGTGGAATAAAAGATAGATGCAACTACCTTGATAAAAATATTAAATACCCACTCAATTAGTATTAAGCACCACCATGTGGGCCAATTACAAAATTACATTGTATTTGTGGGCCAATAAGAAAATAGAAAGTTGTAACTACCTAGCTACAAATATTAAATACAAGAACTTTCTACAAATTTCTAAAATGCCACCTACACACCTTGATAAATAAAATGATTTCTTTTTATTTATTTATTTTTCTTTTATTCCACCTATGCACCTTGGAAAATGAAATCACTTTTTTTTTTCTTTTTTTTCTTTTTTTTTTTCTTTCTTTTTTTCTTCTCTTTTTTTTTTCTTTTTTTTTTCTCTTTTTTTTTCACTTTCTCTCCCTCCATTTGTTTTTATCATGCCCCCTTTTATTTTATTTTTTTGATGCAAGATGTTCCTGCATTAGACACCCAAGGTAGGAAAATTTTTGTGGATATAGATTCACAAAATGAAGTAGCCACTGTCGATATTTTTTTCTTCTCTTCCAACAACTTTCTGGAACAAGTATCTACTGCCAATAATACTCCTCTACAATCAACTTCATCCAACTGTAACTCTCATTCTCCTCCAATATTGTATGATCTAATGCATCTGTAATAAACTTTGTAATACCATACAAATCTTCTTTTGTATACCAAACATCATTTGCAAGGTCCTCATATAAACCAACATCATTATATTTTAAATCCTTCTCAAAGTTAGCATCCCATGATTCATAAAAATTTACCTCTTTCACATCTTCATCTTTGTTTTCTTCTTTCATGTCTTCAACAAGGCATGTAACAACTTCTCTACTTTGATCTCCAACCAAGGTATTCCACTCTTCCTCAACTGCTACAATCTTCATTAATAAATCATCTTCTTTAATTGTAGGTTCATGAATATTTGCATCTTCATGCTCTACCTCTTCTTTTGTATCACATGCATGATACTCCAATATATATTCTTTCTTTCCTTCATCCAAAGAATTGACATCATCTCTTTGAATTGCTCTTCTCTTTTTCAGCTCCACTTCTAATTTAGCCACTTGCTTCTTCAAATCTAGTATTGCAACTCTTGTCTCTTCTTGATACCTCTCTCTAATTTTCTCAAGTCTAGGAATTATAAGAATCCATCCAATCAAAAAATTTATCTTCTTCTTTCTCTTCTCCATACTAGAGTCCTCTTAAGAGAAACTTCACCCAATCCAAGGTCCTGGTGCAAACTACCCCACAGTCAGTGATCTGTTTACACAAACCCTAACCCACAGTCCTGGTGCAAACTACCTCATAGTTGGTGATCTGTTTACACACTTAGGAGCTCCTACTCTGATACCACTTGATGAAGGGTGCTCCCCTTAATACCACAAACACATAACATAAACAAAGAAACAACAACAATTTGCAAGAACAAAAAATTGACTTCTTATTATCTCCACAAGTGTGGAATTCCAAATTTTGGAATTATAATATGCAAAGCCACATGGGTATTACTTTTACAATATTCTACAGGAAAAAGCCTTGAATTATTACCCAGATCTACCTAGAACTGCCCTAGACAATACTACGGGCCTTCTTTATATATGCAATTTCCACCGCCCGAAAAGGTTCCAAAAATTTAGCCCTTAGGGCCAACCAAACTTGGAGTTATTTTATTTTTTAATTTTATTACATCAAAGTCAGCTCAAAGTAACTTTTGAAACCCGAACAGAAATTTTGAAGAAAAATTATTTTCTGCCATTTCAGGTGGCCCAACTTTCGGAGACCATAAGTCACCACTAGTTGATCCGATTGAGTATTATGACCCCAATTCGGAAAGGGCACGAGGATCTCTACAACAACTAAATCAAGAAAGCTTCATTTAATTGAAGTTTTTACCTCATCTAGGGCCTCTAAAGCCTTCAAAATTGAGCTCAAAGTTTATGTACCCTGCTACCAATACCGAAAATCTTCAATATCTTCAAAACTAGACCTGATCTAGCCATGAAACTTTACTGGCAAGCTGATATAACTGAGATGAACCTCCACATGTGAAATCAGAACATTTTGAGATCATATGACCAACTTACTAAAAATAACAAGTTTCCATAAATAGAAGCCCTGCACAAGATAGCCCTTATTGAAAAGAAACTAGAATTATTTTTGGGTGATGCAAGGTTGCTCTTACACCCAGGATGCTCCTGCATTAGGTGATCTGGGTAAATTCCACTTGGATCAATCCTTGCACAAAGGAAGTCACATGGCTAAAATTTTAGGCTCTAAGTCCGAAGGTGTTTAGTATGAATCTTCATTCATGACTAACCCTTGTAGTTTCATAAGAGAAATTAAGGCCTATACCCCTACAAGAACTCAAAATGCATAGTCTCAAAAGAAATATTTAGACTTCTCAGCCCTCTACAAAGTGAATGTACTCCTCTTTTAGTCTTGTAAACAAGATTGAGACCAAGAAGGCCCTACAAGAGCCCAGTCAAGTGTAGTCTTGCTTAGCAAGATTGAGGCAATGAGGCCTTACACATGAAAAGGCATTAGAAGTAGAAAATAGACAAGTTTTCCTTCTCTTTAGATTAAAGGAATATTTTTATTATAGTGGGATGGAGAAGCTAGGTTTTCTTGTTCCCCACTTGGGTTGTTCCCACAAGATTTCTCTCTTAGCAAGCCCTCTAAAGCTAAATGCAAGAAAAGAAATGGATAGCTAGTGGAGGTCTAAATTTCTGATTTTCCATGAGGAAAAGAGCATTATCTCCTACTCCATAGTGTCTCCCAAACACATCAAGCACATGTTCATTTAATAAAGACTAATTTCAAGTGATCAACTAAGTAGGTCAAGTTTTTTGATTTTTCAAAAGGAAAAGAGCACACTCTCCTACTACTCAACTAATCACAAGACAAGAAGCCTTATAGTTAACCTAGGTGCCTAGAAAAGAAAATATAAGAAAACATAATGTTGATTCATATCTCCAAGGCAACCTATAAGACAAATAGCATTAGTAGTTTCAAGATTGAGTCTTTGATAAGCATCCTATATCACAAAGAGTTAGTAGTCATGAAAGAATTAATCTCTTTGGCAATAAAATCCTAAAAAACAATAAGTTAGTACAAAAAAAAATATGCAAATGAAAGCAATAGCCCTACAAGATCACTTGCTAGTTGCTGTTAGGAAACTAAAAAAATTGAAAATGCAAGAAAAATCAAGCAATCTCAACAAAAACTCAGACTGTGATAGAAATTAAATCTGTATGACATTTAATTAGTCTATGAGAAAATCATAAAATATACCATAAAGAGGCCAAATGATATTTTAATGCAGAATGATATACCTCAGAATAGCAGAACAATATTTCTCTAGGAAGGAGGTGATATTTCTCAGAGAATTAGGGTGATATTCCAAGAAATAAGAAGTTTCACCTGGTATTATATTGGAATGTCTCCTAGGTATGATCTGAAGTGTCATATGATTCTCTAGATTGCAAAAACAAAGTGACAAACCTGTGATAACAGATAATAAAAAATGCAAGAAATGGAGCTAAAAATGAATGTCTAGCCCCACGGTGGGTGCCAAAAATGTGTGATCAAAAGTGTGACACACTTCTATGAACCATTACACTTGAGAGAATATATAGAAGAGGAATTATCAAGAAGTGTCTCATAGCTTCCTAGTTGAAGCAAGTTTAATCCTTCACATGATGCTCATCAAATTGGCATAGAGGATTAGTGACTTGACTACTCCAAAATAGAAGATTTAAAGCTAGAGAATAAAGCTAAGATGTAAGAATTCAAATTAGGATGAGAGATTGAGCTAAGATGAATGAAAGCAATTAGTATTCTAGAATGAGAATGCAAAAGCTATGCTATTGAAGCAATGAAAGATTAAGCTAGAAATGAAGCTAAGCTAAGAAATGAGAGCAATTAAGAATTCAAATGACAAGATTATTCCAAGAATGAAAGAGAGTTAAAATTTAAATGATCAAGATTGAAAGATTAGGACCTAGAATATGCAACATAACAAGAATGAATTCTTTTGAATGCAAGAGAATGGACTTAAAAAAAATCAATATAGAACCCTTGAGCCAAGGACAAGCCTCCTTTTAAAGGAATTGCCTCAAGAATGGAGGGTGGAGATTAAGAGGCAAAAAAATGAGTGATTGAGATGAAGAGGCAAAAGGAGACATAAGGAGATGCAAGGTTAGGTAGAAATGAGTGGTGAGGATTAAGAGGAAAAAGGGAAATGTTAGGTAGAATAAGAAAAAATAGAAAATTTGAAAGTATAAATCCCTTTTAATTCCTAGTTAATCAAGATTAAGTATGTGCACACATGTGAATATGTTTTTTAAATAAAAGTGTAGGAACTTTATATTAAAAGCAAGGTTATAGCAATTAAAGAAATATGCAATCTCTAGAAATTAGACCATAGTATAAGCTTGATATAAGATTTTTTATTTAATTATGCAAAGGGGATTTTTTAGGTTTACTCTACATAATTATGTCTAGTAAATATGCCTTTAAGATTAAGGATTTTATTTGAGGCAATTTGATCAAAATTAGGGGTTTAAGTTTTACAAGACAAATTTTAGGTGATTATAGTTTGTACCAAAAGTTCACTAGGAATTTTAGTTCTATTTGTAATGCTATGACTAAGATAATAAGAGACAAAAAGGATGTCAAGTGGACATATGGAGTTAAAAAAGTTTTGAGATATTGAAGAAAAAGGTAGCAAAGTTTCTTGTTCTAGCTTTGCCTAATTTCTGTAAGGTATTCCAAGTTGATTTTGATGCAAGTGGTAGTGCAATAGGAGCTGTGTTGAGTCAAGAAGGTAGACTGATTGCTTTCTTTAGTGAAAAGTTGAATGATGCTAAAAGGAAATATTTTGTTTATGATCAAGAGTTCTATGCTATTTTTTAAGCTTTGAAAATGTAGAGAAACTATTTGATACTCAAGGAATTTGTGTTGTATACCAATCATAAAGCATTTCAGTATTTGGAAAGTCAAAGTAAGTTGAATCAGGGACATATGAAGTGGGTTGAGTACATGGAAAACTTTACATTTGTGTTGAAACATAGAAGTGGATTGTCTAACCGATTTGTAGATGCATTGAGTAGAAGAAGATCTTTTCTGACTCAGATGAGAGTCGAGGTTCTTGGTTTTGATGATTTGAAGAATTTGTATGAAACTTACACTGATATTGTAGAGGCTTGAAGAGCATGTAACAGACCTATCACTAATAAACAAAGCAACTGGGATGATTACTTCATTCAGGAAGGTATGGTTTTCAAGGGATTTCACTTGTGTATACCTATAGGTTAAATGAGAGACAATTTGATGAAGGAGAAACAAAAAATTAGATTAGAAGGACATTTTGGTATTGAAAAGACATTACGTTTTCTCAAGGAGACATACTTTTGGCCTCATTTACATAAGGATATTCATAAATTTGTAAGGAGTTGTAGAATTTGTCAAGTAGCAAAAGGAGTAAGTCAGAATACTGGATTGTATACACCATTACCTATTCCTAATAGACCTTGGGAAGATATCAGCATAGATTTTTTTCTAGGCTTACCTAAGACACAAAGACGTAACCATTATATATTTATTATGGTTGATAGATTTTTAAAAATGTCACATTTTATGCTCTATAAGAAGACATCAGATATAGTTCATGTAGCAGACCTTTTCTTTAAGGAAATTGTGAGATTGCATGGGTTACCTAAGAGTATTATCTCTCACTAAGATAGAAAATTTGTTAGATACTTTTGGAGAACACTTAGAAGAAGTTGGGTATAGATTTGAAGTTTAGTTCTACCTTTCACCCATAGATAAATGGACAAAAAGATATTGTGAATAGAACCTTGGGAAATATGTTGAGATGCCTAGTTAGTTGGAGACAAAATTAGAAATTTGGACTTAGTATTGGCACAAGAAGAGTTTGCATACAATAATTTAGTGAATAGAAGTACCATTAAGACACCTTTTCAGATTATTATAGGCATGCATCCTAAAGGTATATAAGATTTGAGGACACTTGGTTCAAAAGAGAAAAGAAGTGTTGAAGGAGAAGAATATGTAGATTTCATGAAGACCTTGTAAGATGAAGTAACACATAATTTGGAGAAGAACAATTAGAATTACAAGGATACAACTGACAAGTCTAGAAGACACAAAACATTTGAAATTGGTGATGAAGTGATGATTCATTTGAAGAAAGGGAGGCTTCCTATTGGAACATACAACAAGTTGAGGATAAATAAGTTTGGACCTTGCAAGATACTAAAGAAATTGGATAGTGGTAATGCATATGAAGTTGAGTTACAAGTTGATATGGATATATCTCCTATCTTCAATATTTAGATTTGTATGACTATCATGAGTTAGATGAAGAGGTAGATGTGTAGGAAGAATATCCTAAGAAACTGATAGAGGAGATTGAGTAGGTTCTAGACAAAAGGATTGGAAGAAGTACCTGAGGAAAAGACTACATGGAATTGTTATACACTAAGTTTGCACCCTTGTCTCAAGCTCTCATAGTCTTGATAACCTAGTATAACATGGGAATCATCTCCAGGTTGTGGGACCTATGCTAACTGAGATGAGACCTCTAGGTTCTAGGCTGGTTCCTCTTGGATAATCACCTTAATTTTCTTCTTGACAGGAAAAGTAAATCTTTGAGGGAAAGGGATAGAAGAAATTCTTGAAAGGGAAATGACTGAAAGAAAACTATCCTACTAGGTGATACACTGAAAATATGGGTTTGAATCTCAGTATACAGGATGAAATTAGTGAACAAACTTAGGTCTAGGAGATCACAACTCACTAAATAGGCCTGCATAAATATTTCATATAAGGGTCTGTAATAGAAAGAAACTATTCAGGGAAAGAGAGAAACTTTCACAAACAATAACATTCCTAAAAGTTTAGACACAATCTACAACCTGTAGACAAACATTCACCTTTGCAACTCGGCATAGGAATGAGAAAAGATTGCTAAGGGGTTGTAGTATACCCACAAAAGCATTCACATCAAATCATCCACAATAACATACAATAATTGTAGAAAGAGAGAGGGATCAGGAACCCTAAGATATCACTCAAAAACATACATACACTTCAACTCAATAAGAGATAATTTAAACAAGGAAGCATAGGGACATGAAGAATTGCCACAAACTACCTCTATAATTTTTGAATCATCAATGAAAGATTACAGAATGTAGAAAACCAGAGGGTAGAAACAATGCCATGGATAACTTTCTAAGAAAGAGACTTTCTTCTTTACAAAATGTGAACTCTGAGCTCTAAAGCTCTCAAAAAACATTATATACATCTCCTCTTTTTGCACGTAGGTAGGAGTCAAAACCTAACTAGGGTTACAAAGATTTTACAATAGAATAATATCAAACCCTAACTCAAAAAAATCTGATGAATATTTCTACAACATCATGGCTAATTAGATATTTTGTTTACGTGCCCATCCCTGTACTACATTGCCTGCAGACAAGAAACCTGGATTCATCAACTTCCTACACAAAGTCTCACCATGAATGCATAAATGGTACCTTACAGGGATGAGAAATGACCCAAGATGGCTGCCCAGACCTCCAACTCATCTTCTTCAACTACAAATGTCATGAAGACATAAATTTCTTAGCTACCTTCTGCAACCACAGCTTGTTGAATCAATCGCTGGCAGAAAACCCTCTTAGAACTATTTGAATTTGAATTAACTAATGGCTAGCCAGTCATTTTAAAATGTGACCATCGATATCCTTTATCTCTGGGCAGTTGAATGGCTTGGATCATCTTGACAATAGGCGTGAACCTCCTTGAAAATTCAAAATCCACCTTGGCATGTTTGGACCAATGAGAATCGAGCATATCAGCATGTCAGCATGTTTGGACCCACCTCAAACTTTTCTTCCTTTAAGTCATTCAGTGACTACGTGATTGAAGACCTCTTTCTAAGTCATGAAGAACTTCACATAACCCTGGTTAAGTCAAGAAATTCAAAGAACAAGGCATTTCACTAAATCGCTGAGTCTTTTTACTAACCCTGGTTTCACTAAGCGAACAAGAGAGAACCTTTTGGTCATTGATTCGTAGAATACTTTTCAAACCCTGGGCCCATTTTCCACCTATCATTTTTCTATTTGCTCCAACCGCTCCATCAACAAACACCTCGGTAGCCCTCTAACATCAGACCCACTGAAGACAAGATTCCAAATGAACGGTGGGTGCATGATCTCATGACTGCTGAATATTCCCTCAAATCATGCGCTAGCTGTTGATCTATTTAAGTCGGGACCCTTCTGACAAATAGACACACTTGCAAACTCTGTTAGCACTTAGCAACCAATCAAAACATGGAAAATCAGCACACCTAGCATCGGACCCACCTGACAAAACTTGAACACTTGGCGAAATGAATGATCAACGCATGATCGCATACCCTCAAAAGATTCCATCAGCACATGCACTAGCCGTCGATCTTTATCCCTCTGACATCTCTACAAATATTCTTACATGGTCCCACTGACACATCCCAATCATCGCTATGTGGACCAATCATATTCAAGCACATCAGCAAACAAGGACCCACCCACAAGGTTCTGACAATAGAGTGAAACCAATGGTCGGCGCATGATCTCATGAGTTAGAAAGATTCCTTGCACCTTTACGCCAGCCGTTAGATCTCTTTAAAATTGACAACCGGGCCTACTGACAACATTCAAGTCATCATCCTTTAACCAATGAAAAGCCTCCACATAGGACGGCATGGCAGTGGACCCACACAAAGTTTAAAGCGCTGAGTAAATAGGAAGATTGAAAGCTATTGTGAGATTGCAAGCCTTTGACAGACCCTATTCGAACTCATGACGACCGTTGGATCTCTCTTAATTGGGACCCCCACATAAAGTGACCGCCAAACATTAAGTGATTATGCAACTGAAGAAGGGGTAACTATTCGCTGAGTCGCTAGATATTAAGGACTTAACTACCAAGACTTCACGATTAAGAGAACCAATGCAGTCGCCAGTTTGCCGAAAGGAAAAGGTAACCACTAGAATAAAAAGAGAACCTGTGACCAACCAATAGGATTAAAGTGCACATGGGAATTTGAGAACTTAAGTGGTTGATAAAGTAATAGTGAATTAGAACATGACTTAGGGTTTGTAGGGTTTATGTGGCCCAACGACTACTTTTATGAATTTTTATTCTATAGACCAGGGAGTTAGGAAATTTGTAGAGGCTAGAGAATAGGACATAAAAACATGAAATTTTTAGGGATGCTTGGCAGGGTAAAAATAGAGCCTCCTGAATGGATTTTAGCCAAATTTGTATAAAATAGGAAAATTAGGGTAATATTTTGGTGATTTCTCCTGGATGTCAGCCTGCTAGACATGGAAAACTAGTGGCCTTGACATAATCCATTGGGAATGGGGTCATTCTGAGCACAAAAATTTGACAAAGAGACAAAACTAAACTAGAAAGATGAACTTGTGCACAGGCACTTCTTGAAAAGTAGGAAACTAACCTAGGAAATAGGGAAAGAAAACAAGAAACATACCTAACTTAAGGAAACTAGTACATAACACTAGTCAAACAAAACCATTTACTACTTGTGAAAAATAACTTCCCATCCTTCTCAGCTTACAAAAATCCACATGCTTCTAGAAAGCTATTACGAGATAAATATAGGAGATATGCAGAATCACCTGCTTGACAAGGATTTGACTGAAATGAATTTTACTCACTTGGTCAAGCTGATTGTAAGCACCATCATTCTGAGGAGGATCAATAAGCAGCAATAGGACCTTACTTACTTGGTTAATAGGGACAACAAGATGATTTGGTTCATTCTTAGCTTCAGTTTCTAGTGGAATATCATGCAGAGGGGCTGGCTCCACTTGATTCTCTTTGATAGCACCCATCCAGGCCACATGCCTAATAGGACACCCTTGTTTGATAGTGAATCTAGAGATTTCCTTGATAAACTTAGGCTCCTGAGAGATTAATTCAGTTTGATTGTTTTCTTCATCATGCTGGCTAGAAATAATCTCCTCTTGCATCTTGTAGGTATTCTCTGGAAGTGTGGGCTTGTCATCAAGATGCAGACAAAAATGTTCCATCTTGTCCCAGAATTGATCTTCTTCTTCTTCTTCTAGATCTTCTTGTAGGAGAAATATACTATTGTCAACACAATTATCATGATTTTCCAAGAACTCATTTGTCTTAACTTGTTCAGAGAGAGCCTCCTTTAGATCAACAATCTTCTATACAATGATCTCCTTTTCTTCCTCGAGCTGAAAACATCTCTCAATCTGCATCTGATAGCCTCTTTTATATGTTTCAATTGTAGAAGCCAAGAATCCTATATTTTTCTTGAGATCCTATAGCTCTCTCTCATGAAACTCCTCATGAGCTCTCAACTCCTTTTCTTTCTCAATCTAAAATTCATTTACTCTATCAAACATGGCTTCCATCAAATTCCTTTGGTCTTGAATCACCTTTTCACAATTATTCTTGTGAACTTTCAATTCTTCATAGGCATCTCTCTGGGTTGTTAATGTTCTTTGAAAACCTTCCTCTTTTTCAGCTATAGCAGTACTAACTTTAATCAAACTTTCCTTGTAAACTTTGTTTAGTGTTGTCAGGTTGCTTGTAAGGGCTACTTGACTTTTTTGTTGTCCTGCAATGATATCTTCACACTGCTTCCACCTAGCATCGAACTGCTCCTTTTCTTGTGTCCACATATTCATTTTCTATGTTTCCAACACCTCTTGATAAAAATTTTGTTGTGCTTCCAGCCCTTCAGTGAGCTTAGCCTCATTTCTCTTGTATTGCTCTGCTAGATATCTCCTATAACCTTGATCCTGCTGAGCCAAAGCTTATTGTTGTTGGATCTGGGCATGATAAGCATGCTCTTTTAAGGAAAACATCTCCTCTCAAGGTTTCTAATATGTTTATTGATGCTACCATGATACTAGAAGTTGGGTGGGTGGGGGGTAAGCATGAGGTGAATGTTGCTCCAATGCTGCAACTGAATAGTCCTGCATGAAATCAAAAGTACAACTACTCTAATAAAGCTAGCCTTCATGAAATGAAGGGACACCTTCATGAAAAGAAGGATGGTAATCCATCTTAGGTACTGAGTCTCCTTGAAGCCAGTGGATGTGAACTCAGAGTCACCAAATATGCAAAACAATGACCTCTCAAAGGTTTGCAACCTACTAGATGCTTATCAAAACCAATAATAACTTATGAAAACTATGACCTCTTGGTCCCACCAGGCATGCCATAATTTTTATACACTAATTTTGCACCCTTTTCTCAAGCTCTCATAGTCTTGATAACCTAGTATAACATGGGAATCATCTCCAGGTTGTGGGACCTATGCTAACTGAGATGAGACCTCCAGGTTCTAGGCTGATTCCTCTTGGATAATCACCTTAATTTGCTTCTTGACAGGAAAAGTAAATCTTTGAGGGAAAGGGATAGAAGGAATGCTTGAAAGGGAAATGATTGAAAGAAAACTATCCTACTAGGTGATACACCAAAAATATGGGTTTGAATCTCAGTATACAGGATGAAATTAGTGAACAAACTTAGGTCTAGGAGATCACAACTCACTAAATAGGCCTGCATAAATATTTCATAGAAGGGTTTGTAATAGAAAGAAACTATTTAGGGAAAGAGAGAAACTTTCACAAACAATAGCATTCCTAAAAGTTTAGACACAATCTACAACCTACAGACAAACATTCACCTCTACAACTCAGCATAGGAATGAGACAAGATTGCTAAGGGGTTGTAGTATACCCACAAAAGTATTCACATCAAATCATCCACAATAACACACAATAATTGCAAAAAGAGAGAGGGATCAAGAACCCTAAGATATCACTCAAAAACATACATACACTTCACCTCAATAAGAGATAATTTAAACAAGGAAGCATAGGGACATGAAGAATTGCCACAAAATACCTCTGCAATGTTTGAATCATCAATGAAAGATTACAGAATGTAGAAAACCAGAGGGTGGAAAAAATGCCCTGGATAACTTTCTAAGAAAGAGACTTTCTTCTTTACAAAATGTGAACTCTAAGCTCTAAAGCTCTCAAAAAACATTATATACATCTCCTCTTTTTGCTTGTAGGCAGGAGTCAAAACCTAACTAGGGTTACAAAGATTTTACAATAGAATAATATCAAACCCTAACTCAAAAAAATCTGATGAATATCTTTGCAACATGATGGTCAATCAGATATTTTGTTTATGTTCCCATCCCTGTACTACATTGCCTACAGACAAGCAACCTAGATTCATCAACTTCCTGCACAAAGTCTCACCATGAATGCACAAATGGTACCTTACAGGGATGAGAAATGACCCAAGATGACTGTCCAGACCTCCTCATCATCTTCTTCAATTGCAAATGTCCTGAAGACATAAATTTATTAGCTACCTTCTGCAACCGCAGCTTGTTGAATCAATCGCTGGCAGAAAACCCTCTTAGAACTATTTGAATTTGAATTAACTAATGGCTAGCCAATCATTTTAAAACATGACCATTGATATCCTTTATCTCCCCTCAGTCAAATGGCTTGGATCATCTTGACAATAAGCGCAAACCTCCTTGAAAATTCAAAATCCACCTCAGCATGTTTGGACCAATGAGAATCGAGCATATCAGCATGTCAGCATGTTTGGACCCACCTCAAACTTTTCTTCCTTTAAGTCATTCAGTGACTGCGTGACTGAAGATCTCTTTCTAAGTCACAAAGAACTTCACATAACCCTAGTCTGGTCAAGTGATTCAGCGAACAAGGCATTTAACTGAATCGCTGAGTCTTTTTACTAACCCTGGTTTCACTAAGCGAACAAGAGAGAACCTTTTGGTCATTGATTCGCAGAATACTTTTCAAACCCTGGGCCCATTTTCCACTTGTCATTTTTTTATTTTCTCCAACCACTCCATCAACAAACACCCTAGTAGCCCTCTGACATTGGACCCACTGAAGACGAGATTCCAAATGAATGGCGGGTGCATGATCTCATGACCGCCAAATATTCCCTCAGATCATGCACCAGTCATTGATCTATTTAAGTCGGGACCCTTCTAACAAATGGACCCACCTGCAAACCCCATCAGCACTCAACAACCAATCAAAACATGGCAAATCAACACACCTAGCATTGGACCCACCTGATAGAATGTGAACACTTGGCGAAATGAATGGTCAGTGCATGATCGCATATCCTCAAAAGATTCCATCAGCACATGCGCTAACCGTCGATCTTTATCCCTCTGACATTTCTATAGATATTCTGACATGGTCCCACTAACATGTCCCAGTCATCGCTATGTGGACCAATCATATTCAAGCACATCAGCAAAGGAGGACCCACCCACAAGGTTCTAATAACAGAGTGAAACCAATGGTCGGTGCATGATGTCGAGTCAGAAAGATTCCTTGCACCTTTATGCCAGCCTTTAGATCTCTTTAAAACTGACAACTGGGCCCACTGAAAACATACAAGTCATCATCCTTCAAACAATGAAAAGCCTCCACATAGGATGGCATGGCAGTGGACCCACACAAAGTTTGAAGCGCTAAGTAAATAGGAAGATCGACAGCTATTGTGAGATCACAAGCCTCTGACAAACCCTATGTGGACTCACGAGGACCATTGGATCTTTCTTTACTGGGACCCCCACATAAAGTGTGTTGGTCCATTTTCCTGTCAATGCAAAATCTTTTGAAAATGGCCCATTTCCTTGCAAGTTTTCTTGAAGTGTCCTGTCCTATGTTCTTCATTGTGTCACCTTGCTCCAGTCCAGATCATGTCTCATAATTCACAAAATCCAGAGAGTTATTCAAGTTTTAAGGTCTGCAGGAAACAGTTTCAGAATATACCTAAGTGTCAAAAACCCACAGTGTTGTCAAGAACCCATGATGTTTTCTATCATCTGTATGAAAACCCTGGTTGTTTTCAACCTTGTGCTTCCTATTTTTGCACGCTTGTCTTCTGTCGTCGAAAACCCTAGATGTTTTCGATCCTTCACTATTGTAAAAACTTTGGATGTTTTCGACCTCGCTTTTCTTCCCTTTTGTCAACAATCCTTGTTCGTCGGTCCTAAGTGCACAAGTGCGATCAATGGTGGGACCTAGTTTTTGGATGAGTCAGAGGATCCTGACATGTCAGAGCATCAATGGTTTTCGCTAAAGTGAGAAGGATTTGTCAGGGCTATGCGAAATTGCACCGTCTGTTGATTCTTCTTTATGGTGTAGTGTTTCAACCTGTGGGTCCAAGGTGACACGTGTGCACAAATGGAAGCTCTTTATTGGCTGAAAGAATTGGTGATATGGCAAGTTGTCAAAGGGACCTGTGCATGAAGGAAAATTTGTCTGCCCACTTGTCAATTCTTTGCAACGTGGCAATTTGTGATTTGTCAAAAAGGTTTATGCGGCAGGGTGGGGTCAGGTTGTTAGGCGCTTGAAGATCTTGTGGTAGTCGCATGATCGCATGGAATTTTCTTCCCCTTTGCGACCATGCAGTTGTCTATTGATTTGGAATCTCACCGTAAGGGCTGTCAGTGGGTCCGTTGTCAGGGTGGAACAAGTTGGCATCTTCTGATTGGTTGGCAGAATGACATGTTGGATGTTATTAGTGGGGCCGTAGTTTTCAAAGGAAGTAGAATGTCTGCAAGTTTGTGAAGACCGTGTGGTTTTTGTTATACCACTAAGGTGAGATGCTCAACTTTTAGCATTGCGGTGTAACGATGACCGTCAATTTTGTTTAAAGAAATATACAGCGCGCCGGCCTGAGAAAAGTAAATGAATTGAACGGTGGTGATATAAAGTTAATCTCAGTTCAAATGTTGACCGTTGATAGATTGTTGGTGCCCTAAGGAGGACTGTTGGATTTCGAATTCAAATTTGTAGAGGGTTTTTGCGACATGAAGTACCAAAATTTATGGTTTCTATGATAGTTTTTTATCTAGTTTGGTGGCGTTGGTTGTTGCAATGTGATCCAGGGCTACTGTGGTCAGTTGCAAAAGTTGTTTTGTACCTAGTGGAGTGTATTTTTGAGCTTGAGAAGCTGTTTGCAGGTGGCCGATTTGACTGGTTTTCATGGCTATCCCTAGTGTCTTGTACTGGCTCACAGATTTTCATGATTGAAGATCTGTCTGAGATCTCTTTCTCCAGGTGGCTTCTTGTTCTTCCCCTGCAATAAGTTTTTGATCATTTTTGGTTGGTTTAGTCATTGTAACCCTAACCCTAGTCACCCTAAGCTTCATGCAATCTCTTTGAGATTCCCCAGCTGGCTAGTGGTATAAGTTGTAGCTTTTTTGACTTAGAAGGTGTTCAAATTTTAATCAGTCCAGAGGTTCTGATTATAGTTAGTTCTAGGGGTTTGTAGCAGGGCTATATCACATTGCATAAAAGTTGAATAGAATTTCTGGAAGTCTTTTGCAGGTTATTGAAGTGGTTTGATCTCTATCCTACTTTGATCATGTACATGACTCATTATACCTTATATAAGTTTTTCATGCTTCCAAGTCTCTCCTTGGTGTCATTCTTGTGAATCTTGGATTTTCTGATCCATTGCATAGGGTTACTTTGCATATGTTCTTGTCTTTAGTTCTTGATCTAGGATCAAGTGAAATATACTTTAGAGGGGACATAGATTCAGTCTTGGTTGTCTATAGAAGGATCTTATAAGTAGTGGATGGGCTGGAATGTTTATATTTATGGCTATGAGTCTTTGACAATAGTCAGTTCACATTTCATTGTTTGTATGTGAGGTCTGCCCAATGGATAATGACACTGATCAAGGATTAGTACATTTAGTTGAGTCTAATGTCTGATTGGCTCTTGTCTACCTTCCCTATCCTCATTAATCAAAGACCCTTTTAAGTTTTAAGTATTATTGTTGGTAGTAATACCCTTCACAAGGCCATTTTATACCCAATAGCAATTAAGATTCAATGAATGTCTAGTTAACATTTAGTAGTCTCTTCCTATCATCTGCTTTGTTTAATCCAGTCCAAAGTCCTAAAATGCCATAAGTTACTGGATTAGGTGCACCTACCATGGTTTTGTAGAGCCAGAAGTGAAGAGGGCAGTCTTGTCCCTATAGTTGGTCCAGTTGTCTTGCAGAGCTTTCACACTTGGAGCTAACCACTCCTAACATCAGTCTCAAGGCATATTGGCAGCCCTAGATGGCATAAGCATTTTCAAACACCAACAAAGTGACCGCTAAACATTAAGTGATTATGTGACTGAAGAAGGGGTAACTATTTGCTGAGTCGCTAGATATTAAGGACTTAACCACCAAGACTTTGCGATTAAGAGAACCAATGCAGTCGCTAGTTCGTCGAAAGGAAAAGGTAACTGCTGGAAGAAAAAGAGAACCTACGACCAGCCAATAGGATTAAAGCACACATGGGAATTTGAGAACTTAAGTGGCTGATAAAGTAATAGCGAATTAGAACATGACTTAGGGTTTTTAGGGTTTATGTGGCCCAATGGCTACTTTTATGAATTTTTAGACTGTAGACCAGGGAGTTAGGAAATTTGCAGAGGCTAGAGAATAGGACATTAAAACATAAAATTTTTAGGGATGCTTGGTAGGGTAAAAATAGAGACTCCTGAATGGATTTTAGCCAAATTTGTATAGAATAGGAAAATTAGGGTAACAGGAATATTTGGTGAAATTGAAGGACATACCAATTGAGGATTCACATAGATTTTTCAATCTGATTTGGATAATTTTGATTTAGCTTAGATTGCACAACATTCCTGATTCAGGAGAATCAGTTTTATTAACCCCATGTGTCTAAAATAGGTAAAGAAAAGAGGACCATACATAATTTTACTTATTTGATCAAATTGGTGATGTTAGAAGGAGATTCACTGAACCTAGAAAAAAAGATAAAATGTAGTACAAAGTTTAAGGAGATGATTAAATAAATTTATTGGAACTTGTGCATAGATTTGATTATGATTCCAAGGTATGTTTGACAAATAGGAATAAAGAAATATTGGACATTGGAAATGACAAAAAATATATTGGTCTAGCTAACGTGGTGAAAGATTTATATTTTTACAAAATATATTGAGATTGTAGTAACACACTTGGATGGATTGGAAACCCTAAAATGTTTTTTCATCTGACAGTGGACATTGTATAAGAAGAAAGAGTCGGTAATGAAGCAAAGAGTTGATGAGAGATGAGAATGAAAAGTTTAAGTTAATGACAAGTTGAAGGTGTGATTACAAGAGAAGTATATAGAGATGCTAAAGAGGGAAGGATAGATCAAGGACAAAGAATAAGAGATCTAATCATCATAACCAAGTCCAAATAACAAGTCATTTTACTCTAGTTGTATTCCTAATAGTTTCATCAAGTTTTAAATCCTTTAAGCAAGGTAGTCTTTGATAGGACTTTATTGTAAATCCCTTAACCAGGTGAACACTGTAATAGCAGGATAAAATCCTTTAATAGTGTAGTTAGTAAAAAAACTTCTAGATACATCTAACAATGTATCAGTCACTCCTAACATGGTGATTCACCTAGAAAGTGACATTTATAGATCTTAATTGTGAAAACCTTTTCTACTGTAGTGAAGAGTTGTGTGTGTCATCCCCACCAAAATTTTTCCCTCTAACTAAGGGTTTTTGCGGTACCAAAATTGAAGTGTTATGTGTGTGCATGTGACTTCATTGGAGTTGTTACATTTCTATTTTATTCTTTTAGTTATATGCTTATTGTTATGGAAGTTTGTTTCATTATTTTTTAAAGGAATAAAAAAGTGTTTAAAAGGTTTTATAAGTACTAATTCACCCCCATCTCAGTACCTATTGTTTCCAATAATTGGTATCAAAGAATAGGATATCTAGAAGAAAATTTTGACAACCTGAGGAGAAGATCCAAGGAGATGGAAATATATAGGTATGAAAGGAAACTGGTTGCAACAAATGAGATGATTGAAGAACTAAAACATAAGCTAAAGGATTCATTGGAAAAAATAAAAGAATTTTCTAAATAACTGAGATATATTCTAGATAATATTGATGAATTATCTGAAAGAAGTGCTAACACTGAGGAGGATTAAGTAGAAATATCAGATTTGATGGAAAAGAATAAGATCCTGATTGTTGAGGGAACCAAGATAAAAAGAGAACAATAAATTCAAGCCATATAGATGACTGAAATACTTGAAAGGATGAGAGTATTTGAAAGTGATAAAGGAATTCTTGAATCAAAGAAGAAAATGTTGGAAAGTTGGCTATACTAATTTATATGACTTGATATCATGTTTTCATTATGGCAACAAAGTCATATAACAGTTTGGAGTTAGTGCACTTGATGAGAAGATCAAAAATCAGTTAAGTGTTGAAGACTGGACAATGTATAGAGTTCCTGCAGCTTAGAGCATCAACACATGTGTTTATGGATTAATTATGGTATGTGCCATGTAATTTAAGTTGGTTAGAATATATTCATGCTTAGTCTATGAGTGCATGATCATATGTGCAAGTATGAGAAAGATACAGTCAGTTGAAGTTGCACAGCCAGTGTGTACTAGTGAAGAACAGAGTAAGCAACCGACAGTTATCATTTTGAGTTGCGTCTATATTATAATATTGTAAAGGCTATGCACCTATTCTATTTAGGTTTCTAAAATGTATATATGTTTGATTGTAAACATGCTTAAGCTAATTTATTTGGAAGTGTTGTATGTAATAGGTTTAAGGGCCGACCTAGTTGTTTATTTTGTATGTGTGTATAAATATAAGATGCACCCATTGTATTATGTATGGAAGTTGATAGAGAGTTATGTTAAGAAGAAGAGAAGTGTGTGAAGACACTATAAGATGTATTAGAGATTTACTAGAGGTCAAAGCATCAGCGCATCAAAGGAACTGATCTGACAAGAAGTGTCACAGTGATAGTTCATCCAGCAGATGTAGTGTGTATTTGAGATCAGAAGGTTTTATCCTTCACCACTTGAGAAGTGAGCTCTAGGATAGTGTGTCTACTCCCCTATCAGGGACTATTTTAAAAGACTCCTAATAGGGTCTAACCCTTGACAAGGTCTACTATACTTAAAGAATTGTAAAGCAACTCCTAACAGGGTTAAGGATCTTCTAACAAGGATCACAAAACACTAGTACAAAATATTAGTGGGTGTCAATTCCCACCAAGGTTTTTACCTATTTGGGTTTCCCCGTAACCATATTGGTGTCATGTGTTGATTTCATGTTTCATGTTTATGTGAATGTTTAATTCAGTACTTAGACATTTAAGTTTAGTATAAAGATTAAAGTTAAAAGATAAAATACAATGAACACTAATTCACCCCCCCCCCCTCTCAGTGTTCCCATTCCTAACAATTGGTATCAGATCTCTGGTCCTGAGCAAAGAAGTTTAACCACTTTAGGAGATCATGGACAAAGAAAAAATGAAACATCTGAAAAGAAATCTTGAAGCTTCTCTTGAAGACCTAGACAAATTAGAAAGAGAAATTGAAGAACTAAAAGAAAATACCAGTGATGCTCAATTAGTTATCAAAAGGCTAAGAAAGGATTTGAAAGAATGCTCTAACAATGATCTAGGAGCAAAGTTCAAGAAGCTGAATGAAGAAAATGCATCTTTAAAAGAACTACTTGAAGAATCCAATGATAAGTTGATCAACAATCAAGAAGTCTACAATGAACAAGTCAAAGAGAACCTTCAACTCAATGAAGAATTAAGGAAAGCTAACCTGGAAATCTTGGTGTTAAGGAACAACAAAGAAAGCTTGGAATCTGAATTAAAGGAAGCAAAAAATCACATTAACAAATTACACACCAGTTCTGATTTGATAGAATCTCAGTTGTATGCAAGAAGAGCCAAAGGAGACACCAACTGTATTGGATACAATGAAGCACAAAATTAGATTGACAACATGCGAGCAAGAAAGGATACACAAAAAGACTCTACTGATGCTAAGGAGACTGAAGATCAAACCAAAGATAATGGTGAACCACCTAAGAATGAGTGCAAGCCTATAGACCACACTTGTTTTTCATGTAACAAGCATGGACACATTGCGAGAAACTGTACAAAGAATGTTACATGTTAGATATGTAACTATAATGGTCACTCAGCTAGACAATGTAAAATGGTGACTCATGTCAATGCACTGAGGAATATAAGGCCTCCAGTCATTTTTCATTCTTGTAACAAGGCTGGACATATCTCAAATTTCTATAGATCAAGGACGCAAGGTCAGGAAAGACCTAAAAAGGCCAAAGAATTAGTATTGGATCCTGAAGGAGAAGTTAATTTTTTCAAAGCCTCAGATGATGCAAGCTTGATTTGGTTAGAGAAAAAGGAGGACAAGACTGATGAGTATGTATTAGATGCATCCATAGTGGATGCACCCACTACATCTGGATGAATGGCCCTTGGGATCATAGGGGGAGCTAATTTAGCTCTAGATTCCTGCATGGCTAGTATACTCACTCTCAGAGTATGCACCTTTGGACTTAAGCTTTTGGAGTATAAAGGAACCTTCGTGCAATAGCACACATACTAATTGTTAACAGAACAAAAGTTGGAAATGTTTAAGTGACAACCTGGTTTACGCGACAAGCATTAATGGTAGAATTTTCACTTTAAGTACACAAAAATTTGTTTGATTACTCATTGCATTTGAATTTAGAGTGATAGGAGAGAAGAAAGAGCCTTAGAATTTATTGTGAAGACTTGCAGATTGATCTATCAGTGATTTTTAGTACACTTGATCAGTTGCAAAAACCCTAGTTCGCCATGCTAATTTAGAAGTCTTTAGATTATCTTAGAGTAGAGTTGGAAAGCAATAAAACAAGTAATTGATGGCCACTCCCATAGTTTTTAATGTTGTAGAAAAGAAAAGATATGTCTTTAAGAAGCATCCATTTAAGTCTACCCTACATGACTTAGAGGGAACATTCTCCTACATGCCTATGGGCATTATGCATGTGGAAGACATTAGGGCCTACATCTACTATAAGAAGGAACCAGTAGGATTGGATAGGTTAAGGGTGCACATGGAAACAATGTTAAAACTAGACAAAACCTTCCTAAATGAATATGCAAAGTGGAATGATCACCCCATAGTAGAGTATGCTATGACATATGAATTCTATGAGACAGAATGGATCAAAATACTTTTGAGCAGAATTTATGATGACCTATTTTGGATAGGTGATGTACCAGTTAGAATTACCAATGACCTAATATATGAGATGATAGGGCTCCCAAAGACAGGCTCTATCCTTCCAATAGGCAAGGATGTCAGGAAAATTTTTGAGAAAACATATAATTCAAGGAGTGATAGGCGTGGGATGAAAATTGAGCCTATTGAACAAGCTGACATCAAATTGATGTCTATGATACTTGGATATAGGTTTCATTAGACCAGCAGGGTGAATAGTGTGTCTACGGGCATAATTCTAGTTGCTATTAGACTTGTGAAGGAAGATAGAGAGTTCACCTTGTGTGAGATCTTGTGCACACAATTGATTGATAACATCAAGGCAATCAAGCATGACAAGACCAAGATATTCAGGTTTGGGTCATTGATCATTTACATGTACCTTCATATAGTTGGGAAAGTATCAGATTTATATTTGGTCAAGTCCATTCCAACCATGCCACAGATATCTAACAAAGCATCCACTAAGATTACATTGAGAGATTATATAACATTGGACTTGAAGACCTTCAGGGCCAAGATGCAAATGAGGTATATAATTCTAGAAAACATTGTTGAAAAGTACAAGGATATAATTTGTTTTATGGTTGAAATAGATAGAACTTGCATGGAGGTAGTTGTACCTAGAACAAAGTGGATTCATCCAAATGGATATGAAGTAGAGGAACAAGTTTTGGAAGCATATGCTCAAGTATTTCTTTCAGCTCCTACTGACCCTAATGAGCCTAGATGGGGAACCTATGAGGAAAAGAAAAGAGAAATAGATGTGAAAATAAATAGTGTAGCAACAAAAAGAAAGGTTGCTAAAGTCACATCAGAGATCTTAAGAATACATGGAGTATCTCAAGCAGATCTTGACAAAGCAAAAGAACAAAAGATTGCTTTGGAACTAAAGAGCACAGATGTAGCTAAGGCAGAATCACATGATCCCAAGTTGAAGAAGGTAAAGATAGAGAAATATGATGAACAGAAGGATATAACTGATGATACTCCTTTTGTGCCCAAGGAAACCAGTGACCCTACTGCTCCTCTAGAGTATAAGACAATAGCAAAGAGGAAGAAAGAGGTTGGCACCAGTCATCCATCCTCATGAGCAACAACAAGAAGAAAGAACACTCAAGCTCCTCGAAAGGTAGATTTTAGACCCAATTTAAATGTGCTAAGTGTAATAATAATTGATGAAGGAAGAATTGGTCAGGTAGGGAAGTTCTATGATAAATTCAATGAAATTGGCAAGTTAGAGATTCATAGCATGATCATAAAGCACATGATCAAGTTCAAAAGGACAGTCTTGGAAATAAAAACAATGATCCTTGACAATCTATGGGATATCCTAGAATTCTAAAAGAGACAAGCTATTGAAGAAGATATGCAGATAAGGGAAAAGATCTTAGATGAAACTATTCCTATATGTGAGCTAGAAGAGAAGAATTTGTTGTTAGATCTCATGAAGCCTCACCTCACAACCAAGACAAGAACTCTAAATATAATGGATAAAAACTATGAATTAGTTGCCAAAGAGATAGAGAAATCCTTTGAGAAGGTCTTTATGAATAGGCACATGTATCCACCTACTGTGCCCAAAGCTCAAGTATCCATAAAGGAAGTCAAGTTGGGAGAATCCACTACTGTATCATTAGCAAGTCCTTAGGACTCAGTGCCTATAGTGGAAGCACAAACAAAGTTAGATAAGCCTGCGCCCATGACAGAGTCACTCAAGGATAGCACCATTATCATTGATAATGTAGAGATAGCCATGGAGGCCACTGACACTGAGTTGGACAAGTTTGAGGAAGCTTTTGTGAGCACACAAGAAGCTAAAATTTTATGCAACACCACACCTCCCATTCATCAAGAAGAGGTATTGATTGAAAATATAACAAATGAGAAAGAAGAAGAAAAGATAGAAAAAGAAAAAACTAGAAAAAGAAGAAGAAAAGAAAGAAATAGAAAAAGAAAATAATAATGAACCATCAGTTGAACTAGTCAAGGTAAAACAAGAAGTGATGGATAGCAGTCCCTCTGCAGCATTGTTGTCAAGTTTGACACCTGACACATCTAGTTTGGACTCATGGAGAGAAGAAGACCTGATTAAGTTCAGTGTCTTAGCTATGGATAAGGCCAAAGAAAAACAAGTGATGAGGAATCCCCTCATGGTAGAATTAGTAAAAATTTTGAGCAATTTATTGCCAGAAGAAAAGAAAGTGTCAAAGATACACTTGGTTGATGATGTGAGTATAGTCATCTCATATTTCAAAAGAAATTTCTCAAGCCTTAAAGAATCTACATCCCTAGTTGTAGAAGAAAAGTATCTGAAGAAGAGATTGAATGAATTGGTTATAAACTTTTCACTTGACCTAAGCTCGCTCAAGACTATTCAAGCATCCCTAAAATAATTTGCAGATCAAGGAAGAAGAATCATTTCAGAATGCATGGATTAAGATAAAATCACCGATGCTCATTTCAAGAAAATAAAAGAGGCTGGAGCTATGATTGAGCAAGTGAAGAGTTCAGTGAAAGAAAAATCCATAGATGTCATGTAAAATAATGTCTACCAAGGACAGATAGACAAAATTGAGAAGGCAGAGAAAGAGATGACAAAGATAAGGTCTAGACAGACTTAGTTGAGTAATGCTCTTTCGACCTCAGTAGATATTCTAAATCAGAATATCAAGGAGATTGATGCCACCATGATAACCTATGATCAAGGTCCTTCCATACATTTGAAGAAGATGGAGAAGCTTTAGTATGCATTATGCACCCATCTCCAGATAGTAAACTCTTTGATCACATTTTGGAAGAAGGAGATCCAGAACCTAAAGATAGCATATCCAGATGTTTTCCCTCAGTGAGTATATGTAGATAAATTTTTTGGAACACCTTTTTCATTAATTTCAAAGGGGGAGTTTTGTATAGAATATGGATCTTAATATGTGTAGGGAACTATAAGTGTATGTATAGAAGAACAAAATTTTTTTGTATTAAGGACAGTTAGCAACTTGGCCATATTCCTTTGTTGCCATCAATGACAAAGGGGGAGATTGTTGGAAAGTTGGCTATAATAATGTATATGAATTGATATAGTGTTTTCATTATGGAAACAAATTAATATAGTAGTTTGGAGTCAGTGCACTTGATGAGAAGATCAGAAATTGGTTAAGTGTTGAAGACTGGACAGTGTATAGAGTTCCTGCAGCTCAGAGCATCAGCACACGTGCGTATGGAATAATTATGGTATGTGCCCTAGAAGTTAAGTTGGTTAGACTATATTCATGCTTATTCTATGAGTGCATGATCATATGTGCAAGTATGAAAAAGATACAGTTAGTTGAAGTTGCACAACCTGTGTGTGCCAGTGAAGAACAAAGTAAGCAGCCGACAGTTATCATTTTGAGTTGCGTCTATATTCTAATATTGTAAAGGCTATGCACCTATTTTATTTAGGTTTCTGACATGTATATATGTTTGATTGTAAACATGCTTAAGCCAATTCATTTGGAAGCATTGTATGTAATAGGTTTAAGGGCTGACCTAGTTGTTTATTTTGTATGCGTGTATAAATATAAGATGTGCCCATTGTATTATGTATGGAAGTTGATAGAGAGTTGTATTAAGAAGAAGGGAAGTGTGAAAAGACACTATAAGATGTATTAGAGCTTTTTAATAGGTCAAAGAATCAGCGCATCAAAGGAACTGATCTGACAAGCAGTGTCATAGTGACAGTTCATCCAACAGATATAGTGTGTATCTGAGATCAGAAGGTTGTAGCCTTCACCACTTGAGCAGTGACCTCTAGGATAGTGCATTCACTCCCCTAACAAGGACTATTGTAAAAGACTCCTAATAGGGTCTGACCCTTGACAAGGTCTACTATACTTAAAGAATTGTAAAGAAACTCCTAACAGGGTTATGGATCTTCTAACAAGGATCACAAAACACTAGTACAAAATATTAGTGGGTGTCGATTCCCACCGGAGTTTTTACCTATTTGGGTTTCCCCATAACCATATTGGTGTCTTGTGTTGATTTCATGTTTCATGTTTATGTGAATGTTTAATTTATTACTTAAGCATTTAAGTTTAGTATAAAGATTAAAGTTAAAAGATAAAATATAGTGAACACTGATTCACCCCCCCTCTCAGTGTTCCAATTCCTAAAAGAAAAATGTTGAACAAAATATCAGAGACAAAAATGCAATAATACAAAGGTTAACACATGATAATCACACATTATATGGATAACTCAATGACACCAATGATGAGAATATACAAATGAGTGCTAAAAATGAGATCTAATAATACAAGAAAATGAACAACTAAAAAATGGACTTGAAGATTGAAAGAGATCCAAATGAAAAACTCAAGAGGTATGAACAAAGAATGTAAAATATTGATGAAAAAATGAGAAATAAAAGGAAACATAAGGATCCTTCTATCCTAGGATACATCGGTGACAAAAAAATTTGGAAAAGGAGAATCATCCAAGACTATTGCCAATAAACAATCTCAGATTCCAAAGCCTAAAAAACTAGTCCATAATGTAAGAAACTTGCTAAACCCACTTGCTACAATTGTAGAAAGCTTGGAAACAAAGCTAATGAATGTAAAATAAAATCGGTAAATATTCCAAGAACTACTTATTTTGATGGATATTGTTGCAATTTAAAAAAGTATAGTCATAAAGCTTATGAGTGTAGATCAAGACCTAATCATAGATCATCTAAAGGGAGTTTCAATGGCTATTGTTACACATGTAAAAATTTTGGACACAAGGAAAAACATTGCAAATAAAGAGTATCATAACCAAGATTTCCTAACAAACTGGTAAATGTTCTAAGAAGAGAAGGAAACTTGAATGTTTCATGTTCTATTTATGGGAAATATGAACATATGGTGGTGAATTATCGATTAAGGAATCCTAGAAGTAATGCTGGACCCTAGAGGATAATAGGTATGGCATATTCTCATTGTCACAAGATTGGACATCTAGCAAGAGACTGTTAGCATAGGAACTAGTCACCAAACAATGGAGGAAGAAAAGATAAAAGGATTGTCAATGTTGAAGAAATAAGGAAAGAGATGAATATGATATGGGTAAAGAAGGAAAAAATGTAAAGAAGATATTGGTGCATCAACGAGTAACCCATTATCCTCTAGATCAGGGGATTCATTCTCAAACTAAGAAAGTAAGTATTAATTTGGGACTAAATTACATTATTATAACTTACTAGTCATTTATAATGATGAGCGGTAATATATATTCACATAATAAGATGTATTTATGTTGGTTCTGATGTATTACATAGAGTTGAGATATGAAATTTACTTGGTCATCACTAGCATTATCATTTGTAAATTTTATGTGCCAATGTTACTATTAGCACTAACCAGTGGAGGTTTCAATCGATGGTAATTTTAATTAATAAAGAAAGTGATATCGCTAAACTACATTTATTGCATTGAACCTAATGTTACTATTTGATAGGTTATGGTTAAATAAATATTGAAGGAAACCTATTCATTACTCACATTTCATTTTGAAGAGTGGCTATTGGAACAAAGAGTGAGTACTTAGTGTGATTGATTGTGAGATTTGTTTGAGAAAAATTGATGCAAAGAATTGATTAACAAATTTGAGAACCCTACTTGAGAAGTTGAGTATAGTGATGGTAATTTGAAAAGATATTAGAAGTAATTTGTGACTTAAGGAAAAAATTTGAAAATCTATTATGGAATCAAAAATTGCAACACCAAATTTGATCAAAATCACCAAGGAACCCGAACCAAAACACAAATTATGTCTGTTAAAGGCTATCGAAATTGATAAAATTGTTGGAAATTTGGATGAGTTAGATATCTAGATGTTTTCATTATGGAAACATATGATCTATGTGAAGACCACATATGATAAAAAGCAAGTATGACAGACTGCCGAGAAAAATTGTCTAAGTGTAAGCAGCATTTTCCCAGTGTAACTGGAGAGAGTTTTGATTGGCAATGTCGATAGAAGTAAGTTCAATGCTTGCACACTTGAATATGGATACTATGATATATATTGAAGACTCACCTAAGAGCGCAAGTCTGTACGACATGTACAGAAGAATTTATTGTAGTATTGCTAAAGACAATGTTAAAGCTGACAGGACAGAGAAGAAGACAGAATTGGTAAATAGTTAAGGGATTATTTTGTTTATCAAATTAATGTCTTAATCATATAAAGGGATGACATCCTAGATGGTAACCCTTTGGAAGTGTATGTTAAAGTTTATTTTGCAAAGTGCTTTATGTTTAGTAAAGTTGAATATAAAAGTTATTATTCCTAATAACTTGTATAAATGTAAGACATATGTAATGCAAAGTATATAGATGAACATATGTATGTGAAAGATATTGATGCAAAGTTGTGAAAGTCAAGCAAGTAGTATAAGGTTATGTACCTTGCCCTATTTTTGTAATCAAGAATTATTGTACATTACATGTTTGGGTGGTGGGCTCATCTTGTAATCATTTCATTTTGTACTACCAACTCTTAGCAGGGTTGAGGCTTCTAACAAGGCCTAGAGTCCCTTAATCAGGACTGAGACACTATATATATGTAACAGGCTCTTAATAGGGTCAAAATCCTTAATAGGTTACTTTTGATTAGTGGATCTTTGTGGGTACCATCCCCACTGGGGTTTTCCCTTGGCCAAGGTTTCCTCAAGAACAAATAATGTGTTATGATTTCATTTTCTTTTATGTTATGTATGTTCTTTAGTTTACTTTGTTATGCAAGTATCAAGTTAATCTTTTATATCCATAATTGGGAAAAAGGAAAAGTTTGTAGAATACTGATTCACCCCCCTCTTTGCATTCCCTATTTCTAACAATTGGTATCAAAGCTTAGTTACTCAGAAAAGAATCATTCAAAGAAAGCCTAGCAGCTTGAGTAAGATCTCTATGGATATGGATCAGCTATAGAAGAATCTTGAAGAATCTCTTGAATAGATTGATATACTTATTGAAGAAAGAGATACTCTGAAAGGAAAATATGATGATGCAAAGAAGCTTATTGAGAAGTTGAAAAAGAAGTTGGAAGAACTGAAATCAGAAAAGGAATCTACAATTCAATTTGAAGATTGTGATGAAAATCTGGAAAAAGAAAATGAGATCCTTAAACATGAATTAAAGATAGTAAACCTAAAATTGAGTTTGAAAGATGGAAACAACAAGAATGGAGCAAATCTGAAATCTGAGAATGAAGATCTGAAATCTAAACTTTGTAAAGTGACATCTAAACTTAAGAAAACAATATTATAGTATGTTGAACTTGAAAAGTACAATACAATTGTGAAAGGTGAACTGACTCAGTCTAAGCAATAACTTGAGAAACTATATTCCACTAGTGAGAAGATTGATGAACAAATGTCTTATCAGAAGCCATTCTATGATAAAACTGGTCTTGGATTTAACTCATCTAAGGTAAGTGAAGAAAGAAAGGAACCAAATCTGAAAGTTTCTGAAAACATAGAAGAAAAGAAACCTGATGAAGCTAACAAATCTGAGGATATACCTAGAGAAGAAGAATCACCTAAAGGTACATAGATAGAATTTAAAGGTAGATGTTTTTCATGTAATACTTTTGGTCATATGAAGAAAGATTGTACAGGTAAGCAATTTAAACCTCTTAATGGTTATTGTTATAATTTTCATGGTTTTGGACATAGAGATATTGAATGTAAGAAGCCTAAATTTAAGGATAATAATAGTAGTAGAATGTTTAGAGATACTAACCATGTAGATAAGAGACCTACTGAAGAGATGAACAAAAGAAATGGAGTAGTATGTTATAGATGCAACAAGATTGGACACATTGCCAAGAATTGCAGATCACAAATCAACTAGACTAGACCGAGATATGGAAACAATGGAATAGTTTGTCAGATATGCAACAAATTTGGTCATGCAACAAGGTTTTGTAGAATGAATAACATGAGAAACCCTAATCCTAGAATTCATACAAGGAGAAAAGAGAATGCAAGTAACAGTCAAAGAGCTTGTTGTAGTAATTCAAAAGAAGTGAAGTTTGTTAAAGCCACAGATCAAGGAGACATATTCAGCACTGAAGGTAATCAAAAAGGTGAAGTATCTAATGGTAAGAGTGAATCTCTTCCTAACCCATCTCAAAGTACTTAATTCATAAAAAATGTAGTAGAATAGGAACTTAGGATATTGTAGAAGTTAGTATAGAATGAATTGAGTCTTGCATACTTAATGTAAGGTAGTATATGATGTAATGATGCCAAGGTTAAGAGTGCATGAGCTAATATGAAGTTATGCGAGTTCGCAAGAAGTTTGAAGTTTTTTAGGAAAGTGGGAACAACTTTTTGGAAAGAAGTGGCAAAAGAATTGAATGCGATGTCAGAATCTTAAAGTTAAAAGCTTGAGATCGGTATTAGTTAATCATTCAAGTGACTACAAGTTTTAAGGAGATTGAAGTAGTAGTGATTGAAAGTAGTTTGCAAAGATTTGGTGAAAGAAATTCATGCCAGATCTACACAAAGCCCTAAATTATGGAATTAAGGTATTCTACTAAGAAAATCTATCATTCAATTAGAGAATTTGCAGAAGATATGGATGTTTCATTGGTTCACAGTACAAGAGATAAAATCAGACCTAAGATTAAAAGGGAACCAGTAGAACCCTTGGAGGAAGACCCTAAGCTAGCATTATCATCCATACCAGACAAATTTTTACATTTAGAGAATGTTAGAAGCTATTTGGGATGCAAACTTGAAACCCTCAGTGAAAGTGATTTTACTAAGGAGTATGCAAAGCTATATAATCAGGATATGTCATTGAAAGTAGGGTTTGAACATTTGAATGAAAATGAAATCGTAAGGTATTCACTACAACATGAATTTGATGATGAAGAATGCACTAAAATCATTTTGAGCATAATTCATAATGGAAAGTTTTGGTTAGATGACAAAGTGATTGATATAATAGAAGACCTAATCCATGAAGTAATTGGTTTATCTAAATTAGGAGTTATACCATTCAATGAGAAAAATGTGAAGAAAACTGTACTGGACAACACAAAGTCATCCTACAATGGTAGAGGAATAGTGATCAGTAAGATTCAACAAGATGATGTTAGATATTTATGCAAGATCTTAACATCTAAGTTTTGTGCTAACTCTAGAGAAGATGACATGGCAGCTGATATGATTCATGCAACCTATTTGATGTGTGTTGATAAAGTGCAAGTGGATATGTGTGAAATTTTGAGAATTCAGTTATTTGAGAGCTTAGAAAATATTAAGAAGACTAAGAATTCCCAGTTTAGATTCTCATCATTGATTACATATATGTTTTTCCATTTGTTGAGAAGATTTCCATTTACTATTGGAGAAGACTGGAATGATAACATAATCACCATGGACAAAATTAAGAGAGTGTATCTGAGATATCCCATAGATAAGGTTAATGAGAGTGTAACCTTAGTGATCAAATCATTTCATAACTTGATGAAGAAAAGAACAAGAATTTCACAGGGTATAGTTGAGAAGTATAAAAATGAAGTATGTTTTATGGTTGACACTGACTTTACCTTCATTGAAGTAGTTGAACCTAGAGTAGAGTTCATAGACCCTCTTGGTTATGAAATTTTTGAAGTTGAAGCAAAAGAATATGTAAATAGATTGTTGAAATGTAAATTGGATGTAAATAGAAATAGATTTGGGACTTATGAGGAGAACTTCAACTCTGCAAAGTCTATTCAGGAAGAAAAGCTATCTAAGAAGAGAGTGGAAAACACTATAAAGAAAATTCTTAAGGATATAGGTATGACATAACATGAATTCATAATTGCAAAGAGTACAATAGCAACACTAAGAGGCATTGGACAAAAGGAAGTTTTGTCTATTCCACCCCTGTCAACAGTTGCAGATGAGACTAGAAATTTGTAGAATATAGTAAAAGTGGAGAAAGTTGAGAAGGAACAAGAAACTAGAAAATCTACAAGATCTTCCACCACTCCACCAGGGAAAAGAGTGAAAGAAATGGCTACTAGACTAGGAAAAAGGTAGAAAACAATAGTTGCTGCAGTTCAAAGGAAAGTATCTGGAATTAAAGATGATGGGGATACTGAAGTCAAGAAGAAGAAATGGAAACCTAAGATTGAAAAGGTAAATGCACAAATAATCAATGATGGAGACTTTTCAAAGATGAATAAGTATTATGAGCTATATAATTATTTAGAGAGATTAAACTTGGAGAATGCAATTGTAAGACATATGATCCTAGAAGACAAAAAAATTGACAATTCAAGGAAAGATACCTAATGAACTATTTGAGAAGCTAGTAAACATGAAGAAGAGAGCACTTGAAGAAGATAACAAGATTAGAGAGAACTTTGTGAGGAAGCTATGTGACATTAGAGATGAAGGTCACTTTCAAGAAATCATGAAAGAACTTGGTACTCATCTAAGGAAAAAAAGGAGAACTATTCAGATAATGGGAGGAAACTATGAAGAAATCAATAAGGAAACTGAACAAACAATAATAAAGGTGATGACAACAAGTGCTAGTAAGCATTCTAGTGCAGCAGAACAAGATATGGAAGCTGAGCATCAGAAGAGTCCCTCTCCACCACCATCAATTAACATTGAAGATGAATTAATGAATGTGGAAAGAACTAATATCACACTAGATAGTGATGATAATCCTTTTAGTAACCTTGAGAACATTGTTGACAATTCGGCTTTGGAAGAGTAGGACATGTCAATTGAAGAAGAAAGGAAGGAAATGAGGAAAGAAGAAGAAGAAAAACAATCAAAAAATAAAGTAAATATAGAGATTCAATGACATAAAGAAACACCAAGCAAAGTGGAAATCAGTCCTACCCCTAAGATTGCAGCAAAGAAACCACAATTTGAATCTATCTTTACTAACTTTGGTAGAGAAATTGATGATGATGATCAAATGGAGTTGATCTCATCCCTAAATAAGATTATTGGAAAGAACAAGAAGGTGAAAAGTCTTGAAGGACCATTGCTAGAAGTGACAGAGAAATTACAGAGTGTTGTGAATAGTCAAGTAACAGAGGTAGATCCACAGATAAAAGCCAGAGAAGTGATGAAGTCATTTGATAATGAATTCACTAATTTATCTGATATAGCTACAGTGAAGGCTCAGGCAGCCCATGAGGCTAAAATGTTTCTTGATATAAGTCAAAATATTAGAAATGATATCAATAATTTGGATGTATGTATAAAAGATCTAAGAAGGAATTTAGATAGGGGAAAAGATCTATATATACAGTGTACAAATAAAGACAACCATGTATCACAAGTGACTAAGAAGATAAGAGAAAAAGAGGCATAAATTTAGTCAAAGGTAAATCTATTAACCAGTCTTAATGTAAAGATACTGGATATTGAGAAAAGAATCAGCAAAATGAATGATGAAATAAGGATTATTAATGATGAAAGAGACATAAAATTGATAAGATTTTCTCTTCTAAGAGAGCACATTTTAGTGAAGATAAGTATCATTGAAGGACAGTTGGAAGAATATATTTCATATAAGACATCTTATGAGAAGTTCAATTTTGCAAACCTTTGTGCATGTGAGATCACATCTTATGGTTTATGTGTACAACTCAATGTTGCAGACACCATTAAGAAGGCATGGGAGAAGGAGATAGAGAGCATTAAAATAAATTTTACAGATTGTGTTGCAAGCCTACCGGCTTTGCAATTTTGAAACAAGGTAAACATTTTGAGATCACAGTTTTGGCACCCTTTTTTGACATTGTTGTCAAAGGGGGAGTGATAGTAGAAAATTGATATATACATATAAGGAAGTATATTCCTAGGGGGGGTATAGATGATATATAATATATATAGAGATATAAGGACAGTAAAGATATATTTTGTTATAGCCACAATTTTGGAGTTTTATGACAGCGAATTTTCTCATATGTTGCCACCAATGACAAAGGGGGAGATTGTTGGAAATTTGGATGAGTTAGATATCTAGATGTTGTCATTATGTAAACATATGATCTATGTGAAGACTGCATATGACACAGAGAAAGTATGACAGAGTGCAACAAAATTGTCTAAGTGTAAGCAACATTTTCCTAGTGTAATTGGAGATAGTTTTGATTGGTGATGTTGATAGAAGTAAGTTTAGTGCTTGCACACTTAAACATGGATACTATGATGTATATTGAATGCTCACCTAAGAGTGCAACTCTATACGACATGTACAAAAGAAGTTATTGTGGTATTGCCAGAGACCATGTTAAAGATGACAAGACAAAGAAGAAGACAAAATTGGTAAATAGTTAAAGCATTATTTTGTTTATCAAAATAATGTCTTAATCATATAAACGGATGACATCCTAGATGTTAACCCTTGGGTAGCACATGTTAAAATGTATTTTGTAAAGTAATTTATGTTTAGTAAAGCCGACTGTAAAAGTTATTATTCCTAATAACTTGTATAAATGTAAGACATGTAATGTGAAGTATATAGATGAACATATGTATGTGAAAGATATTGATGCAAAGTTGTGAAAGTCAAGCAAGCAGTATAAGGTTATGTACCTTGCCCTATTTTTTTAATCAAGAATTATTGTACATTATATGTTTGGGCAGTGGGCTCATCTTGTAATCATTTCATTTTGTACTACCAACTCTTAGCAGGGTTGAGGCTTCTAACAAGGCCTAGAGTCCCTTAATCAGGACTGAGACACTATATGTATGTAACAGGGTCAACATCCTTAACAAGATACTTTTTATTATTGGATCTTTATGGGTACCATCTCCACTAGGGTTTTCCCTTGGGTAGGGTTTCCTCAAGAAAAAATAATGTTTTATGAGTTCATTTGCTTTTCTGTTATGCATCTTCTTTAGTTTATTCTGTTATGCAAGTAGCAAGTTAATTTGTTATATCAATAATTGGGCAAAAGTAAAATTTTGTAGAATACTGATTCACCCCCCCCCTCTCAGTATTCCCTATTTCTAACAAAAATAGGTGTCTTATCTCTAATTCCACCTAGGGTATTGTTGATTGAATATGTAAGAATGTTTATAAATTGAAACATTGTTGAGCTTGGAGATGAACAAATTCAGGAGGAATAACTGGCTATGTATAATGACAGAGAATTAAAAGATGAGTTCAAACACCTTTAGACAAAGGGGTTAACCCATCTGTTGGACTTGCTGAAAATATTCAAGGAGGAATGAATGTGTTGTGTTCTGAGTTGATTTCATGACCAATTCATCTGGTTGGACCAACAGATCAAGATCACAAAAGAGTTGATACATCTGATTACTGGATTGTCTATTGATGGGTAACCATGTATCCTAAGGAAAATTTTGGTGCAAATGGTGGAAAAGCTGACAAAGTCAAGACAAGATCATCATGCAATGATGATTGACAACATTGAAAATCAGGAAATCATATTCACTTCAATTATTGTGGGATACAAAGCCTATCAATCTAGTTAGTTGAATAGCATGCCCCACGGTGCTATTCATTCTACATATCAAATTGTAAAGGATGGAGCAAGACATGACCTAGTTGAGATGGTCATAATGTATTCACTAGAAAATTTGAAGAGGATTCAGACCAAAAAAAAGAAAGCATTAAAATTTGGATTGCTATTGGTATGTATGTTCTTCTATGTGCAGAACTATTTTCTTGGAAAAGGAAATGTTATTTGGAAAATCAGTAGGCTTGCAATTTATCATATGAATGATTATATTGGTGAGCTAGGAGATAACCTAAACCATATTATGTGGGGATAATTTAAAAAATTCCAAGAAAAAATGCACAAGCAGTATAGGATACCACCTCACATAGTTGAAAAGTATAGAGACACAATTTATTTTCTACTGGATATTAACACATGTAAGATTCAAGCGGTTGAACCTAGAGTCTCATGGATACCGACAAAGGGTTATGAGATAGATGAACATTTTATTACCCTACATATAGATGCATTTGTATAATTATCAGTGAGTAAAACTACAAAGAGATATGGAACATATGAAGAATCATATCAAAGAATAACACTTGACATAGAAAGAAAAGTAAAGAAGATAATAAGTCAGTCATAAGAATTTTTTTGAATAGGATAAGGGAGCACTTCCACAGTTGAAAAGAGGAAAATTCCTGAGGGTTATGAAAAGAGGAAGGAAAAGATAAAGGAAGTAAAAATAATATAACTACCATCAGTGAAAGAAAAAGGAGTAGATGAAGTTCAGGAAGGTCAATCCTCTAATCCTAAGAAAACAAAAACCTATGAGAAGAGAAAGAAAAGATGCCAGACCAAAGCCCCTCCGAGAAAAAGAAAGAAGAAAAAAAAGGAGTACAATGATAACACTAATTTTGATACAGAGATCACAAACTTCGGTCACTCATACTCACCATGCCACACTTTTCAGCAAAACAAATAGATAATGCACTTGAAACATATCAAGGAAGATTTAAAATTAGTTGTGGTAATGGACTCATTCTAGTTGGTAGAGAACAAGATATTGAAGAGGAAGTAGTAATAACTTGGAAAAGGATATTCAACATTGACCAACCTCAACCACTAGTCACAAAAACCAAGACTATTATAATTGAAGACATCACAAACACACATGATACATGTTAAGATGACATAAAAGAGACTCATGATTCCCCATTGGGAGGAAATAATGATGATGAATCACCACTCCAATCACAACTTGAAGTAAATCCTATTGTTATTACTGATGATGTGGTTGATATTGAAGCAAACAAGGTTGAAGACACTAAAAAGAGTAAAGAGTCTAAACAGGTAACTGAGACCATAGATAAATTGAAAGATACAGATTAAGAGAAAGAGATTGGATGATAGCAAGAACATGAAGGAGCTCAAGAGAAAGATAAAGAAAAAGAGATATGATAAGAAAAGGATATAGGAAATATAGAAACAGGTGAAAAAATTCAAAGTGGAGGTGAAAATAAATTGGATGATAAATAGGGACATCCAAAGGTGAAGAAGAAAGCATTAAGGAAAACATCATCAACAACTCACAAGCAATAACAGAGGACAAGAAGAAATATAAAAGAAATGAAGAGGAAGATGTAGATGATGAAGATGATCCTAAATTTGAGATACTAAAAAAATATCCTAAGAAATTGAAGTATAAGGAGAAGCTATTGTATTCACAAAAGTTTGTTGAGAAAGATGAGACAGACAGAGTCAAAAGAAAGAAAGAAAAGAAAAGAATATTAAGGAAAACTATCAATTTAATTTTTGATTTATTACTTGAAGTGAAAATTGATGAGAATGAGCCATTCATTGATCAGATCAAGACACTAGTTGATGCTATCAATAGTTCTTATCATGATCTAGAAGCTGAAATTGTGAAGAAAGCAGAGAAGAGGTTAGAGAAATAAATGGTGGAGAAACTGTTACAAAAGATTTCTCTAATCACAGTTTCACTATTTGAGATTATCAAAGAGATGGAGGATGCACTAATAGAAGCAAGAAAATTACTTGGCAAGATATGTACTCCTACATATTTCAGTATAGAAATTAAGGTCAAGTTAGGACAACTTGAGAGTGAATTGGCCACACATGTGAGCAATTTAGACCTATTGAAATAATCAGTGATGGAGCATACAACCAAAATGAGAGAAATACCATTTAGAGAAAGAGAACTTAACACATAAGAAGATAGAATCAACATGACATTACTTGAGTTACAAGGTATCTTAACCCCTCATATGGACATAATGCAAGCATATCTTAAGAAGGCTAAAGAATTGATTGCCACATCAAAGATGAGCACCATGGACATCATGGAGGAGTCGGAATCTAAATTACATGGTTAGTATATTGCATTGATATATTTGAATCAATCATGGGAGCATTTATTAGAGAGTGAAAAAGACAAGTTCAAGTTTGTCTTTCAAAAATTGTGAGAGGCAAGTCTCATTGGATACCATCTTTGTTATAATCTTTGGCATTGTTTCCATAAAAGGTAGAGTAAATTTAGGGAGATGTATGGATAAGTAAGTATAAAATTGAAGGAGAACTGATGTAGGGAGTAAGTGTTACTCAAATTTTGAAATTTTGAAGATTTTTCCATTAATGCCACAAAGGGGGAGAATGTTGATTCGAAAATCATAATGAGGCTATTGATGATGATTTTGGAAGTTATGGTAGTCATTGTTGCAATCCATCACATTGGTGAAAGTATTTGGGTAAATTATGAGAAGTTATAATAATCGGTAAAAAAAGACATCCAATAGGTAAACATAGTAGATAATCGGTATACGAAAAGGCAACTAGTGAACTACACTATACTAAGGTATAGATAGGTAAATGAATAGGTAAAGCCTTATCGAAAAACAAGATAAGTCAATAGGTGAAGACAAGCGATAAGAAGAAAAAGGTCTATTATCGGTGATCATGACAGACTATCAGTAGATGGGTAAATAGGTAAATGGGTAAACTATTATCCCATCAATAAGATAAATAGGTTAAGGACAAAGGACAATACATAGTTTTACTTATTTGATCAAATTGGTTATGTTAGTAGGAGATTCACTAAACTTGGACAAAAGATAAAACATAACTTACAAAGTTCAAGGAGATGATTGAAGAACTAGTGCACAGATTTGATTATGATTCCAATATATGTTTGACAAATAGGAATAAAGGAATATTGGACATTGGAAATGACAACACAGATGTTGATATAGCTAGCGTGGTAAAATATTTATGTTTTTACAAAATTTATTGAGATTGTAGTAACATGTTTGGATAGATTGGAAACCCTAAAAAAAAATTTCATTTGGAAGTGGACATTGTATAAGAAGACATAGTTGGTAATAAAGAAAAGAGCTGATGAGAGATGAGAAGGAGAATCTAAAGTTAGTGACAAGTTGAAGGTGCTATCTTACAAGAGAATTATACAAAGATTCTACAGAGGAAAGGACAGATCAAGGACAGAGCATAAGGGATCTTCTTAGCATAAAAGAGTGCAAATAATAGGTCATTTACTCTTGTTGTATTCCTAACAATTTCATAAAGTTTTAATCTTTTAAGAAAGGTAGTCTTTGACATGATTTTATTGTAAATCTCTTAATCAGGTGAACACTTTAATAGTGGTATAAAATATTTTAATAGGGTAGTTTGTAATAGGATTGGTAGATACATCTAACAATTTATCGGTCACTCCTAACACGGTGAGTCACCTAGAAAGTGACATTTGTAACTCTTAGCCAAGGAAACCTTTTCTACTATAGTGAAGAGTTGTAGGTGTCATCCCCACCACACTTTTCCCCTCTAACCAAGGGTTTTTGTGGTACCAAAATTGAAGTTTTATGTGTGTGCATGTAATTTCATTGGAGCTATTATATTTATATTTTATTCTTATAGTTATATGCTTGATGTTATGGAATTTTTTTTATTGTTGTGTAAAGGAATCATAAAGAGTTTAAAAGGTTTTATAAGTACCAATTCACCCCCCTCTCTGACACAAGGGAGGATAGGGAGAGGGGCCAAAGGCACACCCTAACCAAATCTACCTTGTAGAAAAACATGCGGAAGTAATAACACAAAACAGTGAGAGAGAGAATGTAGATGTTTTCATATATTATCTTCAAATTGATTCATGCGAGGATCTACCAATAATCTCTAATTTTCTACCTTCTATTTTCTATCTTCTATCTTCTATCCAAAAAAACTGATCCCTAAACTCTAACCAAACAACTACATTTATACAAGAGGCTACCGAGCCAAGTCAGGATTTAGATCCATAATCAATGGAAGGAATGACCAGATCTAGGTCCACACACTTCCCAATGATAGATACCAACATTAAATCCATGACCCAAATTAAATGCACAAGTTGGCCTCAAAAGAAACCCAAAACAAACAACTCGGTAAGCAAGGAAACCTAGCACTAGGGAAATTCACCAAGTGCTAGAGAGATAACTGACCAACACTAGTGAACAAAGGAAAGAAAGAAAAACTAAACCAACTCAGTCAAAGTAGGAACTGAGTAACACAAACAAACTCAAATATATTTTTGGTGACACAGGATTGCCAAGGACCTGAGATTCTCTTGCATTAGACACCTGGGGTTATTTGAAAATGATTCTTTGAGTCATGAAATAGGTATGATCCAAGCTGCATCCAACTTAGACTATGAAATTCATGAACTATCCTCAACTGGTCTATTCTTCCACTTTACCAGATATTCCATATACTATTTTTCTCTTGTACTTCTACCAATTCTTTGCTCCAAAATCTTTTCAACTTCTTCATTCTACTTCCTAGGATAATCCATCGGTACTTTCATGTCTTCATCAAGTTCATGAAACTCATACAAATAATTAATATTGAATATAGGTGATATATCCATGTCATCAGGTAACTCAATCTCATATGCATTTCCACTATCAAATTTTCTCAAAATCTTGCAAGGGCCAAACTTCTTCATTTTTAGCTTCCCATATGTTCCAACAGGAAATTGGCATTTCTTCAAATGAACCATCACTTCATTACCAAGATCAAAACTCTTATGTCTCCTTGATCTATCAACTCTATCTTTTTATTTCTGATTACTCTTATCCAGCTTAAAATTCACATCTTCATGCAATGTCTTCATGTTCTCAGCAAAATTTACTCCTTCAACACTTCTCTTTCTTTCATCAGCAATGTCTCTCAAATCTAATATACCTCTCAGTTGTATGCCATTTACAATCTCAAAAGGTGTGTTTCCAGTACTCCTATTCATTGAATTATTGAATGCAAACTCTACTTGTGCCAACACAGAATCCCAATTACTTGGTGTGTCTCCAACTAAACATCTCAAAAAATTTCCCAAACTTATATTCACAACTTATTTATATCCATCAATTTGTGGGTGAAATGTAGAACTATATTTCAACTTGGTGCCAAACTTTCTCCAAAGAGTCTTCCAAAAGTAACCAACAAATTTACTGTCTCGGACAGAGATAATACTCCTTGGTAATCCATGCAATCTGGCAATTTCCTTAAAGAAAATATTTGCTACATGTACTACATCTAATGTCTTTCTACAAGGTATAAAATGTGCCATTTTAGAAAATCTATCCACAACAACAAATATAGAATCATTACCTCTTACTGTCTTCAGTAAGCCAAGAACAAAATCCATATTGATGTTAATCCAAGGTTTCTCAGGTACAACAATCGGTGTATACAATCCATTATTTTGACTTACTCCTTTTGCAACTTGACAAACTCCACAAATTTTCACAAGTTTCTGAACATCTTTATAAAACTATGGCCAAAAGTATTTCTCCTTAAGAAAATTCAATGTCTTATCAACACCAAAATGTCTAGCAAAACCACTACTATGTTTCTCCTTTATCAAATTAGTTCTCATTGGTCGTATCGGTATATACAACTGAATACCTTTAAACAACATACCACCTTTCATAAAATATGCATCCCATTTAGTACTTAGTTGATCTTGAATAGGTTCTCTACACTTTCTCCATAGCTTGAAAAAATCAGGATCAAATTCATAAGAATCTCTCATGTCATCAAAGCCTAGAACTTCAATTTTTATCTTGATCATCAAAGATCTTCTTCTACTCAATGCATCAACAACCCAGTTAGTGACTCCACTCTTATGCTTTATCACAAATGTATAACTCTAAAAATACTCAACCCATTTCATATGTCTCTGATTCAACTTATTTTGACTACCCAAATACTGTAAAGCCTTATGATCAGTATACAACACAAATTCACTTGGCATCAAATAATGTCTCCATTTCTTTAGTGTTTGAACAATATCATAGAATTCTTGATCATACACAGAATATTTCCTTTTTGCATCATTCAACTTTTCACTAAAGAAAGCAACAGGTTTACCTTCTTCACTCAACATAGCTCCAATTGCACTTCCACTTGCATCACATTCCACTTGAAATACCTTATTGAAATCAGACAATGCCAAAATAGGCAATTCAGCAACCTTCTGCTTTAGAGTCTCAGAACTTTTATCAGCTCCATGTGTCCACTTGAATTCTCTTTTGTCTCCTCTCATATTTTCAGTCATAGCATTACATATTGAACTAAAATTCCTAATGAACTTTCGGTAAAAACTTGCCAAACCATGAAATGATCTCACCTCACTAGCATTCTCAGGTGTAGGCTAATTCAAAATAGCTTCAACCTTTTCAGGATCCATTTTTAAACCATCAACTAAAATCACAAATCCCAAATACACAATCTCCTTTTTCATGAATGAACACTTTTTCATATTTATCAGCAACTTTTCTTCTTTCAATCTATGTAAAACTTGTCTAACAGGAAACAAATGTTCTTCTTTGGTCTTACTGAATATTAGAATCTCATCAAGGTATACAATCACAAACTTACCCAAGAATTTCTTCAAAGCTTCATTCATTAATCTCATAAAAGTACTCAATGCATTAGTTAAACCAAAAGGCATAACCAACCACTCATACAAACCTTCTTTTATCTTGAAAGCAGTCTTCCATTCATCACCTTCTCTGATTCTTATATGATGATACCCAATTTTCAAATCAATTTTGGTAAAATACTTTTCTCTAGTCAAACCATCCATTATATCATCCATTCTCGGTATAGGAAACCTATACTTCACAGTTATATTATTGATTGCTCTTGAATCAGTACAAATTAGCCATTCTCCATTCTTCTCAAGTGCCAATACAATAGGTACTACACAAGAACTCAAACTTTCTCTGATCAAACCTTTCTACAACAATTCTTGGATCTTTTGGTTTAATTCCTGATTCTTGGTAGGTGTCAACCGATGAGGTGCCTTATTCAATATACTAGCTCTAGGGATTAGATCCATGCAATGATCAATGCTTCTCTTTGGTGGAAAACCATTAGATACATTATCATAAATAATTTCAATGTACTTGGTGAGTAACTTATCAATCTCCTCAGGGATACTATCCTCTATTTTCTTACTCAGTTTGTTAGGGCTCACAACAAAACATACATCATTCTTCTTTAAATCCTTAACAAAATTTCTTCCTTCCATCAAGAAAAAATTCATAGATGTGAAAACATTACTAACAGGTTCTTCCATCAAAGGTAACAAGATTTGTCTTCTTCCATCAGCCCAAATAGTATATTTATGCAATCTCCCATCATATATAGCATGTTTATCATATTGCCAAGGTCTACCCAACAAAATATGACAACAAGCCATAGGCATGATATCACATAACACCTTATGATAGTACTTTCCAATTTTCAAATTCACATAACATTATTCACTTACCAAGAGTGTATGCTCATCTTTGATCCATGAAATCTGATAGGGCTTCGGATGTTCCAATATTTTCAACTGCAACTTTGTGACCATCTCCTCAAATGCCAGATTCTCCAAGCTACCATTGTTAATGATTACCTTCCAAACTTTGTCAGAAACTCTACATCTGGTCTTGAACAAAATTTTTCTTACTAGATCTTCCTTTTTACCTTCATTCCAAAGTGCTCTCCTTACCATCAAGTTATTTTCCTTCTCAGGTTCATTCAGTGACTCTTCTTGCACCAAAGCATTTCTAATGTTACCAACCTTCTTACTTGCATGTGTACATTCAAATGATCTATGTCCTTCTCCACAATTGTAACAAGTTTTCTTAGAAACCACCTGTGTTATAACCACCTCAGTAGTTACTGCCTTTGCCTCTAGATGAACTTTCACCTTTCCACTCGGTCTTTCCTTTATCTAGAGTTGTCTTTTTAGGTTCATATCTACTATTTTCACCATGAGATCTACCTCTTCCTCTAGGGAATCTACCACCTCTACCTCTTTGTCTTTGCTCATGTCTCTTGTTCAATTTCTCCTCAGATTTGAATGCAAATTGATAAGCCTCTTCAATGTTCTCCAATTTGACCAAACTGATTTCTTCTTGGATGTAAACTCTCAACCCATTTAGGTATCTAGCAATTCTTTCCACATCATCTTCATCATGTCTAGATCTGATATCTAATCTATATAATTCCTCAGTATATTCTTTTATCGAGCTATCTTTCTACCTCAAACTTTGCATTTGCCTAACTAGGTTAATCTAATAATCACAAGGTAAGAACTTTCCTTTCAATTTATTAACCATTTTTCTCCATATCTTGATTTTGTCTTTCCCTTTCTCTTTCTGCCCAACTAAAAATGTTCCCACCACAAGGATGCATGACTTTTAAACTTCGTGCTTGTAATTTTTACCTTCTTTTCCTCAGGTACATTTTCATACTCAAAGTACTTTTCCATCTCAGTGATCCAGTCTACCAATTCGTTAGAATCCAATTTTCCACTATACTCAGGAGGATTAAAGTGTGGTGTAGACTTCAAACTTGTCAAAGCCTTCAAGAATCTTTCCTCACCCTGATCCATCACCGGTCCAAGTTCTACATCACCTTGTTCTACCTCAATTTCATCATCACTAACATCTTCAAGTTGTCTTCTTCTTCTCTAGGCTATTTCAACAACTTCCAATCTAGTAGCAAGTTGCCTCAACATGTCTTCCAATCTTGGATCTGCATCTTACCTCCCACGAACCATATTGAAAACCCTCTACAATTACAGGTTAGATCGCAATCTTCTACCCCACAACAATTCAACTAGGGCTTCACAAGAAGGAACCTTCAAATCTAGATTCACAAACCTAGATCCAGATCTCACCTCACTCTGATACCACCTGATGCAAGGGAGGATAGGGAGAGGGGCCAAAGGAACACCCTAACTAGATCCACCTTATAGAACAACACACAGAAGCAATAACACAAAATAGTGAGAGAGAGAATGCAGATGATTTCATATATTATCTTCAAATTGATTCATACATGCCAGGCTGTAAGGCCTTCTTGGTTTAGGCCAAATATTATAATCAAGTACAAAAGTCCTCCAACATGTGAGGATCTGCCAGTAATCTCTAATTTTCTATCTTCTATCTTCTATCCAAAAAAAATAACCCCTAAACTCTAACCAAACAACTATATGTATACAAGAGGCTACCGAGCCAAGTCGGCCTTCAGATCCACAATCAAAGGAAGGAATGACCAGATCTAGGTCCACATGCTTCCCAATGATGGATACAAACATTAAATCTATGACCCAAATTAAATGCACAAGTTAGCCTTAAAAGAAATCCAAAACAAACAACTCGGTAAGAAAGGAAACTGAGTGCCAGAGAGATAACCAACCAACATCGGCGAACAAAGGAAACTGAGCAACACTGAACCAACTCGATCAAAGGAGGAACCAAGCAACATAGACAAACTCAAATATGTTTTTGGTGATATAGGATTGCCAAGGACCTGAGATGCTCCTACATCACTCTCAGTACCTATTGTTTCCAACATGAAATACCATAGACCAATGCACATGTCGGTGCACTTACTAAATACTAGGAAGGGGAAGAACCCCCAACTTCTACTTGGGATACTCGAAAGTATCATTTAAAAATGGTTTAATGAAAATATCTTCAATCTTATCCTATGTAGGTACATATTCAAGTTTTATCTTATTTTCAAAAACCTTCTCTCATAAGAAATGATATCTGATGGATATGTGTTTTGTTCAAGAATGTTTTATTGGATTCTTGGAAATATTTATAACACTTCTATTATCACACATAATTGAGATAAGTTCATCAAATATTATCCCAATATACTTCAGAGTTTGTTTCATCCATAGTACCTAAGTACAACATGAGGATGTTGCAATGTATTTAGATTTAACAATAGATAAAGTTATAAATTATATTACCTGTGATGTTTTCTTCATGCATGACATCGAGATGGATGTGGCTTCAACCTTATGTTTTGTTAGTGCCTCTACGCAGTTAGATGATATTTCTTGTGATGCCTTTTTTTGGCTTTAGATGCTTCCTTGTTGCCTTATGTGATCGATTATATGGCTTGTGATGTGATTTGATGGTTTCATTGATGAATGTTCCAGTGGTTACCAAATTATGCTTGTTTTATTGGAGTAATATAGTAGAGATAATTAAGCACCTATTACATTATTGTGATTTTTAATTAGTTATAAAATAAGTTTATAATGTGAGTACCACACAATATGAAAATCACATTCCTTAAAAGAGAATGGTTGATAGTTTTAAGGAATATTACACCTATATATATAGTTTGAGAAATTTCCATGTTTTAGCAAGGAGTCTACAAATGATATAGACATTGTTGGTTCTATTTTAATATAGGATATAGATAGTCAACAATATTGAGTCTTGGTTTCAAATAGTTGTTGATCCCAACATATGATATACCAAAAGTTAATGTCTGTGAGATTGTTAGTCCTATCTCCCCTTGTTATCACAATATTTATACTTACCTTCATGACCAAACATATATCTTAAAGTTTAAAACATCATTGTGCTTTTACCTTGATATCTACACATGCTTATTTCTTTAAAACCTTCTAAGGTTAAATCTAATAAAAAAATGATATGGCTTGATGTTCCTTCTAGCTAATAGACTTAATTAAATATATTACTAATTTTTTACTAATGTTAGACCCAACTTGAATTTTCTCTAGATTTTTATGAGTTATATATCTATAAAAAAGGATGCATACAATAAGTCCCATAGAGATTTTTTTCTTTAGTTCTTTGTAATTTTGAATAATATAATGTTCATTTATTTTATATGTATGTTGATATGAAATAGGTACATTAAGTGTATTTTTGGTAAGATAAGTGGTGGTAGATTAATATCTACAACACTTGAAAAGATTATAGTCATGTGAATGAGGGGATACATAATAGGTATATATAAGTGGGAGAAAAGGAACATGTTAATAGTGTATAATGGGAAATGGGAGAAGAAAGATGGAAGCTACTATAACCTAAATCATACATCCATTGGAATACAAAACCACCACAAATTGAATCTGATTAGCACAACAAAAAGGAGTATGAGTGACAATGCAAAATATATGCTTAATGAGGTTTGCATATTCCTTAATAGAGATTTGATTTGATACAGTAAGTACAAGGAAAAAGAAGGGATAATAAGTGCACCTAGAAACAAGATGGAAAAAGTAGGACTTTGAATCTAAATTTTATTATTGTCAGAGTCTCAAATCCTTCTATAGCTTTAGATCTAGAAAATAGGACCTATAACTTTTTCTCAAGAAATTTCACTAAAAAATGATAGGGATAAGTTGAAGTTTTTGGAACAAGTCGGCTAGGCAACTTGTTGTAGGAAATTTCTAATTCAAAACTTTCTCGAGATCTATATTTGCACTTTTTCTGCCTAGATCTAAAATCTTAGCTCCATAACTTATTCCTGTACATAGAAAAATGGGGAGTAATGCTGAAGAAAGGGGTTCACCTTAGTCAAATCCCTATTTGGGAATCAACCTTAAATAAAATGAAATAAAGGAAAAGCATGGTGTCATGTAGCAGAGGCTAGATCTAGATAATGAAGTAATCATACCATGTAAATGTACTTACTTCTTTAAATGTGATTAAGTATGTTGATGCAAAAGCTTTGACTAAATACAAAAACCCAAAGGAAATCATGCAAGACAAAACCTCATGGAATGGATATTGTAATTTCACCACAATGTTTGATTGGGGAAGACATAGAAGAATGAAGCTTGATTGATGAATGTGGATCTCCTTCTTTGATAGAAAACTTATTTTATTGACCTCCAATGGGGAAAATAAGCTAGATCTATGGAAGAAAACACCTTGATTGCATGAGAAGAAATGAATACTTGGATTCTTGATGGCTCTTGATTGAATGTTTGGATGGTTGGTTCATGACTTGATATCTTGCATTTGAATGATCTCTTATGTTATTACTTACACTTAGATGGATGATCATGTTATGCCAATTGAGGGGAGAGGATTTCATTTTATACTTAACTCCCTCCATTTGGGATTCAAATTTTATCAAGATCGACCAAAAATTTAAATCTTTGAGGAAAATCCCACCATCGGGCCTTGGGCAAAATTTGGGCCCAACACCCAAGGAATAAGTCAAGAAGGTGACTTGTCCCAGAGATAAGTCAGGTAGGTGAATTAGCCTAGGAAAAATGAGCTCAAATTTCATGGGGATGTTGAGTAAGGTGAAAAGGAACGGGGGGGGAGAAAATGTAGGTTGTTGTGAGGTCAAAGAAAATCCCAAAAATAGAAAATAAGTGAATAGTTTCTAGGTTGTTGAGAGTAATTAAGATTTATTAATTGATTTAATTGATTTATTTTAGCCATGTACCCCTTGAATGGGTTGATGATAGGTCTTGATTCATTGATGGTCGATCTCTGATGTCGTTTGATGTCTTTCGATGGTCGATCTTGATTTCTGATATGAGATTGATGTAGATATGATCAATATGAAACTCTCAATTGATGTGGTTTTGAGCATGGTTGTTCTGATGATGGATCTTGATATGGTACCTGATTTGATGGTTGATTTTGATGCGATGCCCCATTCATTTGATTATGAAAATTTTCCTGATAAAAGCTTTCATTTTGATTTGATGATCAGTCTCTTGATTCAATGATGATGTTACTGATGATGTTGATCTAATTATCTGATAGTATGCCCCCTCGAAAATAAAATAAAATTCATATAAATTTGACCGTTGATTAATTTTTGGGTAATGTTGATCTTTTATTATGTGAATATAGTTCATATTTATGATGAATTTTATTTAAATTTCTAATTTCATTGTTCACTCTGTTCAATTTCAAATACCCCAGTTTCAATTATTCTGATGATAACATCACTTATTACGTCAATTGTGATAAAAATGTACTTGCATAGGTCAAAGTTACCTCATTTTAGGTCAAAAACCTACATAAAGGGGTCAAAATCCCTTTTTACTATTCATTTACTATTGACTTTTTACTTTTACTCTCTATTTGCTTTTTTACTTTCCACGATGTCTATCCCTCTCAATGAGCATCAGTTTGAGAAATGCCATCGATATCAGCGTCTGCCTGGCTGAGGACCTCCGATGAGTACTTGTAGCTTTTCAATTTTCCGTTTACAACATTCATTCCAAAAAAAATTTTCAATTTTTTCCAGTTAAACAACTATTTTTCCCTTTCTTTCTACTAAATGGGCACTTTTGCCAATTTTAAGAGTGCTTTTGCCTCCCAATATGCACTTCCGTACTTTTAATGAGCGCTTCTACAAATTGCTTTAGTGCTTTCACTCACCAATTTTAAGCCCTTTTGCGCTTTTACCTTGTTATTGTGCGCTTTTGCTCTATTTTAGTGCTTTTGCAACTTTAATATGCGCTTTTGATCAAATTTTGTGCTTTCAAATCTTTTAAGAGTGCTTCTGATTTGTATTTGGGTGCTTTCAAATTTCCAGCCGCTTTTACAATATTTATGTGCACTTTCACCTCTTTAGGCAGGGTTTTTGATGTTTGCCAGTTTTGCTCAATAAACCAGTGCTTTTGCTCTGCAAAATTTCAAATTTTGGATTTTTGACCAAGTTGTAGTTTGTCGACATCATTGATTGATTGTCAAGTTTACGTTCCCAATCTTGATATTTTGTAACAAGTTGTAATGTGTCAGTTAGGGTTCAGTTATAGTTAGGATATCTGTCATCAATCTAGATTCAGATGATGGGTGAAGATAAAATTTATGTTCTATCTGAGTAGAAACATGAAATCTGATTGTGGTTTTGAAAAGTTTTGATAAATTTTTGATTGAGTTAGAACAATCCCAATAATTTTTTATTTCCTTTCTAATGTGTTTGAACTTTCTTCTTGTAGTTGGATCTCGGATCTTTACGTATCTGTGGTTCTTATCCTTTCTCCTAGGATATGATACCTGCTTTGAGTGCTGCCAATCTTCATCACATTGCTCGGTGTGGCCTATCTTTCCTTCTATATCTTCCTAGATTCCAAGTGAATCGGGGTCTCATTACTACTATGGCTAAGCATTGGCACTCAGACCATAACACATTTCATCTTCCTATGGGTGAGATGACCATCACTCCTGAGGATGTGTATCATCTTTTCCGGTTGCTGACTCAAGGAGAGCTTGTATATTATGATATTGTTTATGATGGTTCAGCTTGTCACCGAGTGTTTGGTGATCCTTCTATTAGTGATCAGCATATTCAGTGGGCTCAGTTCATCTCATTCCCTATGTTACTAGTTGTCCTTGGTACTTTGATTGGTGGCTTCCTACTTTCTGACTGGTGTGGACATGGATTTTTTATTGGATGGGATCCTATTATAGAGGATTTGATGGCAGATCCTCATCATTTCAATTGGGGTTCTTTCTTATTAGCACAGTTATATCATGAGCTACATATTTTCATGTATAGACGTTCTACTACTTTGACCTATTTTATTATAACTTTGGACTTGGGAGCACCTCCCGGTGTCACATCCTGTGATAGCATGAGATCATCTAGCTAGTTGGCCTTTTGCCTGGATGTATAGTGGTATTATTATCTAGACCCATATGGGTAAGCTGGATTACTGGCAACGTCGGATTGATGACATGGATTTTATCATTTGGAGGCCTTATCTTGGATGTGAAGCTTGGGTAGAGGATGATGGTGAGCTTTCATACATGTTCTATCCTTGTTGGATGATTGGTCATTCCACTTTTGTGATTGAGAGATTCTTCTTCCACCATGTTTTTCATTAGTATGGGCGCATTCAGGATATGGTGCAGGGCGTAGTGATGTATGCTCGTGTGCAGGCTGAGAGATCATTATGGGGCCCTTGTGTTAATTATGGTATAGTTGTTCAAGAGATTCAAGATCTTGGGTATCATCCTTGGAACCCTAGGTCACAGGTGATGGATGTTGGGATTATAGATGAGTATGGTGCCTGGCTACATAGGTATCCTTTTCCTAGATTTACTGATCTTGCCAAGAGGATTCCTAGCATTGAGGAGTTATTAGATGGAGATGATGGAGTTGGTGTGGATGGGGGTGATGATGATGATGATGGAGATGATGATGGACATGGTGGTCATGGTAGGATTAGAGGTCAACATGGATGATGGGATCATCATGGAGCTAGAGCAGGTAGGGTACAGATGTCGGTGTTAGATGCTGCTCCTATTCCTCCTAGAGCTAGTGATAAGGGTGGAGGTGGACAAGTTGATAGGATTTCACATCAGGTTTCTAGAGTTCCTGCATAGATGTCTCATGTTAGACAATAGAGAGTTGTTGATGTAGATATAGTGCAGGTGTTACTTGATTAGGCACAGGGTCCTCCTACTCAACAAGTCATTCCTCCTGTTGTTCCTTCTATTGTTCCTATAGCTTAGGCACATTCTTTTGCCTTGATGCCTTTGTCTTCATCGCATCCTTCTTCTTCTTAGTTTGTTCCAGTTTTGGGTGATCCATCTTCATCTACTCCATCTTCGTATACTCCACTTCCACAGTCTTCTACAGCTCAGGGTTTTACCCCAGCCTCAGCGTCGGATGTCACTGCCCTACAATCTCAGATATCTTCTATTCAATAGTAGGTTTCACAGATGAGCTCAGTGATGACTTCCTTTATGGCTACTATGAGCTAGCATGGGTTACAGGCTAGTTCAAGCCATCTGCCAGATAGTGCTCCTAGTCCTGATGGTGCTGATGACATTGGTCACTCTATTGCTTGAGTGTTCTTCTATATTCATGAGCTTTCTCTCCCTTTTTATTATCGAGACATTGGACTCATGTTGTATCATTTTTGATCGATCAATGTTATTTTATGTTGATACTTTGATATTTGATGGACACTGATCTCTAGATATTTCTTTTTATGATCATGTTATAGACTTTGATTTCTTGTTCATTTATGATGATGGTACCATAGACTCTGATACTTTCTTTGATTGATTTGACTATATATGACATCATCATGTGTTGGATTTCTATCTAGATATTTCATATGATATGCCTCTATATGATTCTATATGATTTGTTTTAGTTTTTAGAATGTAATTTTGTCATGTATGCATGTGTCCTAATGATGGTTAAATGATTGTCTTATGTATGACATAGAATAGATGAATTCCATGTGTAATGGTATTACTTTATTGATGGATATTAGGTGGATAATGAATCTATTGAATGCATTTCCTTTGATATGTAAATGTGATGCAATGATGGTCTTTCAATGATATATGTATGAATGGTACTATTATGAATGAGATGCTCTTAACAGTGGATGACCTTAATGGATATAATGCATAATTTCAAGCTAATGCAATGTACTTTTATGGATGCAATTTAATGTTTCTAATGAACCTTCAAATGTATGTCATTTAATGATAATGATGAACCTAATAATGTATGATCTTAATAATTCAAATGTTGGACACATCTAATGTTAGAAAGTAAAGATCCCCAAGATAACTAAGAGGGGGGGGGGGGTGAATCAGTTATTTGATAATTTAACCATTCAACTACTTTAAACAATATAATTAATGTACTAATCAACCATAGAAAGATAACCATACACAATTGCACAATAACACAAGATATGTTGACTAGGGAGCCTCTTGAAAAGAGTAAACCCCAGTGGGAATGATGCCCACAAAATGATGCACTAATATGAAAGTTCCTTGTTAGAGGATGGACCCTGTTAGGAGTCTTATGAAATAAATTCAGTACATATAAATCCCTGTTAAGAGATTTTGAATCCCTGTTAAAAGATTCTAACCTGGTTAAGAGTTTATGGAAGACAGAAGGACCCACTGCCCAAACAGCTTCAAGGCAAGATCTCTGAACCCACTGTCCAAAAGATCTTAGAATTATTCAATAGAATAATATGAAATATATTACCTCCTTCACACTGTGCCAAAACCACACTCTCTGCTACACAAGATCACAATTCCAGATCTCTGTACTCACAAGTCTTCCTTCATCACTGAATTAGCTCTTTTCTTCACTTCATGCATATATTCACATCTCAACCTTCAAAGTACATATTGTAACAAGGAAAAAATTCCTTCTTATATACCAAACTCAAATAATTACAAATGAGTTGGTCCTTAATTACAAAATAATAAATTCTACACGCTACACACAAAATTTCACATAAAACTGTCGGCTTCCAGATACTGTAACTTTCTCCAAACATATCTTCAAAGTTTGTGCTATGAACCACATCATCATTAATGAGTCTCCAATGTCCCTTTAATTGTACAAAATCAGATTCCATCCTAGCTAAGAGATATCCTCCGATTTCTGAAAATCACTTTACAGAAACACTGTCTAAACACTGCTTTCACCAAAATGATCATAACTGTCACAAATGAATGAATTTCTTTTTGTGTTGTTAACCATAGGTTAATAACACACCAAAGAACATACCATCAACTACACAAAATCCAATCTACAATATAACATGTGTACAAAACAAAATTGTACCTACTTTCCTGCTAATATCCAGAATATCACTGTGTTGACATCAATGACAATCCAAGTCATGAATGCAACAACAACTGCTACAGAATGACTGCCAAAATACTTTTCACTCATTCCTAACATCTAAATCAATGCAAGACTTAATGATAATGGTTTAATCAATGCAAGTAACCTAATGCCATGCACTTTGTTTTTTGATTTCCAACACACTTGATCTTATATAATTGGTTTTTGATGATCTTTTGATTGTTTGATTTGCATACACCCCCCTTTTTTTTAATTTCCCCTTTTGCAAATTTAAGCTATGAAAAGAAAAATAATATATACAATGCACTTAATCTAAAATGAATGCAGCTAACTGTCATTATTCAAAATTTGGAGCTTATAATCATCATTGAGCATTTTGGAATCTCATTGTAGTACAACCATCACTAGTTCAACTATGATGATATGAATACTTTTTTCCTCTTTGTTTTCTTTCCCATATCTCTTTAGTATGACTATCAATGATTGACGCCAATCATGAGAGTGCGAATACTGATTTTGTCAGATTCTATGTTGCAAGTGGATTTTGGTATTATGATATTAAAGATCATAATAGCCAAGGTATCCATTTGTGTAAACAAGAAGAAATCTCAGTTTTATCCTATATACAAGTCCTCAATGATTCTTTGATGATTATGTCCTTAGAAAAATAATACTTGATTTAAAACTTTGATTTTAAGACAATCATTCAAAAATCAAGAAAAATATCATCCTTTCATCATAGCTTGTCTAGTCTAAAACTTTCATCGACTTGCTAGAAAGACATGATTTCATTAATTGAGTCAACACTTAGAAAAATTTTGCGATGTTTTTCAAATCCATAGTTCAAGTGTAGTTCCATCCATTTCATACTTTTAATCCTGATAAAGGTAAGGTCATTTTAGTTCTTGGATCAATTTTTTCGTTTTAGGCTCAAATTGGATTGGGGTGTAGATCTGATTAAGTGTTCCTCTTTTGAGTGTGATGAATTGATTCTCTGATTGAATAAAGCTTGCTTTGATGAATCCTTTCTCCATTTGAGTAGATTTCCCCTAGTTGGATATTGATTTCATTTGTGGGACTTAGGAGAATTTTTTGATTAGGTGAGCAAAATCTTGAGGTACTTGCAAATGCAATTGTGGGGTTTTATTATGCAATATATACAAATGCTGGCGAATGCAATATTTACAAGGTGACCTTCTAGGTATATGACTAATTTGGACTATCAATGGCACCTATTTACCAGGTTTTCACTGATTGAATGGATCTAGCTCTTTTTTCTATTTTTAAAGCTTTTTCTCTTTTTTGCTACCAAGGTGCCTATTTGCTAGGTTTTCACCAAGGCACTTTTCTTCTTTTTGATTTTTTTTTTCTTTTTTTCTTTTTCTCTTTTTTTCAATTTTTTTTGTTTTCACATCATCAAGGCACCTATTTGCTAGGTTTTCACCAAGAAAACATCTTTTTGAGGATCATATATGAATGTTTTTACTTTCTTCATGCTCAATTTTCCACTATTTTTGATCTTTTATGCTTTTCAAATGTTTTTGGTATTTTTCAAGATCTCTTTTGAACTATGTACAATAAATATGATCCTCCTCATCTGATACTCTTTATACTCTTTCGTCTACTCATGTATAGAACCTCTTTAGATTTATGATATTGATTATTTCTTGTAGCTCTTCTCCATCACAATATGCTAGCTTGTAAGTGCTGGTCCCAAAATTTTCAACAATGAGAAATGGTCCTAACTAGTTTGCTCCCCATTTTCCTTTCTTTTCCCTTTCTGCCTGGTTCTTGGGATTTTCTCTCAACAGTAGGTCACCTATTTGAACTATCCTTAGCTTAATGTGCTTATTGTAAGATCTTGATATCCTATTTTGGTAAACCTTCAAGTGATCAAATGCTTTCTTTTGTTTTTCATCCAAAAGTTCTAGTTCTTGTAGCCTAGCAACCCTATAGTCTTCTTCATTTATCAAACCATGCATAGATATCCTCAAAGATGGAAGTTCTACCTCTAAAGGAAATACTACTTCTATTCCAAAGACTAAGGAGAAAGGTGTAGCTCCTATTGGTGTCCTTATGCTTTTTCTATAAGCCCATAAGGTCGGGTTTATCTTGATGTGCCAATCTCTACCTGAATTGTCCACCATTCTCTTTAAAATTTTCAAGATGTTTTTGTTTGTTACTTTGGCTTGTCCATTACCTTGAGGGTAATAGATTGAAGAAGAATGATGAATCATGTGAAACTTGGTGCATAATTCTGTTAAGTTTTTTTTTTTGAAATGCTTTACATTATCCGTTATGATGGCATGAGGTATGCCATATCTACAAATAATATGATTTAGGATAAACAAAGATATTTGCTTTCCAATTGCAGTTGATAGGGGTACAACTTCCACCCACTTAGTAAAGTATTCAGTGGTCATAATGATGAATTTATGCCCATTCGAAGATGGTGGATAAATAATTCCTATTAGATCTAGACCCCATTAATAGAATGGCCAAGGTGTTGTCATCAGATGAAGTTCTTGCACTGGCACATGTATCAAATTTCTATGGACTAGACACTTCTTACAAGTTTTTTCAAAGTTACAAGAGTCTTTTTCCATGGCAGGCCAAAAATATCCTATCCTTAGAAGTTTCTTGGCTAAGGTCAATCTGTTCGAGTGTGACCCACAAATTCCATCATGGATTTCTCGTAAGGCTAAGATTTATTCTTCTTCTTCTAGACATCTAAGGAGCATTCCATCTAGACTTTTTTGATACAATGTGTTAGAAACTATTGTGTATCGGGTGGCTTGTCCAATGAAGCTTTTCTTTTGGTTTCTAGTTTGGTTTAAGGGAAGGATTTGATTCTTTAAGTAAGTGTAAATTGGGCCATACCCAAATGATTCATTTGTAGTTAACAAGGAAATGGTGTAAGGGTGGGTTGGGTCATACGCAGGTTGAATTACTTCTTCTACCAAGAACTCGTATCTAGCACTCTAGTCAGGCATCTACAAAAGTGAAGCCAAAGTTGCCATGGCATTCGCTGCTTTGTTCTTTTCTCTTGGCACTTGCTCAAATGTAATAAGTATAAAATATTTCTTGAGATTGTCCACCATGGTTTTGTAGGGTACTAATTTGTCATCTTTCGTTTGATATTCCTCATTGACTTGATTTATGACTAATTGTGAATCTCCATAAACCTTTAATTTTGTCACTTTCCACTCTAATGCCAACTTGATTCCAATAACCAATGCTTCATATTCTTCTATATTTTTTGTGCATTGAAATAGCAATTTGTAAGACTTAGGGATAGCAGAGCCTTGAGGAGTTATGAGGAATATGCCCTCTCCTGATCCATGATGAGTGTAGGAACCATCAAAATAAAGTTGCCATGTTTTTTCCTCAACATTCACAATCTTTGAATCTGGGAATTCAACTTGTATAGGATGATCATCATGAAGTGGTGCTTCTGCTAATTGGTCAGCAATAACTTGTCCTTTGATTGATTTTCTATCAACATATTCTATGTCGAATTCACTTAATATCATCACCCACTTTGCTAGTCTTCCATTCAATGTTGTTTTACTTAGTAGATACTTCAAAGGGTCAATTTTGGCAATGAGCCTTATCTTGTGGGCTAGCATATAATGGCGTAATTTTTTTGAAACAAAAACTATAGCCAAGCATGCCCTTTCCATAAATGTATAGTTCAGCTCATATTTAACCAAGGTTCTACTAATGTAGTCAATTGCCTTCTCTTTTCCTATTTCATCCTCTTGTGCTAAAAGTGCCCCCAATAAATTTTCTATTGCTGAAATGTATAAGATCAAGAGCTTGCCTCTGATAGGTGCATCAAGATTAGTGGATTCATAAGATATTTCTTTAATAGATTAAAGGCTTCTTCACACTTTTTATCCCATTTGAATATTGTATCTTTACGCAAAAGTTAAGTGAAATTGTGACATTTCTCAGCTAATTGGGAGATAAATCTCCTAATGAATTGTATCCTTCCTTGTAAAGATCTCATCTGACTAATGTTTTTAGGTGCTTCCATGTCCATGATGGTCTTCACTTTAGCGGGATCAACCTCTATCCCTTTTGTAGATACAATGTAACCTAGAATATTGTCAGATTGGACTCCAAAAGTACATTTCTTTGGGTTAAGTCTCACTTTGAATTCCTCTAGCCTTTCAAAAAGATTTGCCAAAATTGGTAGGTGTTCTTTCCTTGAGTGGGATTTAGCTATTATTTCATCCACATAATCCTCCATGAACTTATGCATCATATCATGGAATATTGTAGTCATTTCTCTTTGATAGGTCACTCTGGCATTTTTCAATCCAAAAGGCATGACATTCCAGCAAAATGTACCCTATGCACATGTAAAGGCAGTTTTATCTTGGTCTTATGGTGCTATCTTTATTTGATTATATCTGCTAAATCCATCCATGAGTGATAACATGGAGTGTCCTGTTGTTAAGTCCACAATGGCATCAATACTTGGAAGTGGGAAATCGTCCTTAGGACATGCTAAATTTAAGTCTCTAAAATCCATGCAGATTTTGATGGATTTGTTTTCTTTTGATGCCGGCACTATATTTGAGATCCATTGTGCATAATCAATGGCCCTTATAAATCCCACCTTCAATAGTTTTTCTAACTCCACTTTGACAAGTAGTGCTATATGAGGGTGCATCTTCCTTAGCTTTTTCTTAATAGGTTTGGTTCCTTCCTTGATATTTAGATGATACATTATTAGATTTGGGTCTAAACTCAGCATATCATTATAAGACCATGCGAAGTTAACTTTCTTTTCTTTAAAGAATTTGATGAATTATATTCTTTCTTTGCTAGATAGGGATGCTGCTAGGTGGATGATCTTTGGTTCTATTTTTGATCCAATATTTATCTTTTCTGTTGGCTCAATTAAGATTGGAGATCTTTCTTCATAATGTTCTGGTAGAACATCCAAAATCCCTTCCATAGGTGCCTCAGTTGGGTTTTCACCTTTGGAATCATCCTTTATTTCTTTATTTCTTTCTTTTGGATCTAATGTTGCCACAACGTGGTTTTCAACACTTGATTCTTTTCCTTTTCTATTTTTTTTAATTTTTTAATTTTTTCTTGGATTAGAAGTTTGGATGCTCCCTCTAATCATTTCTTCTTGATATTCTCTAATAGAAGAAGGTTCAACGACATTGAGTTATTGGGACACCATGTTGTCATTTAAGAAAATTGGCAAGGTAGTTGGTTCAATGGCATTCCATTCAATTAGGTCCAGACATATGAGAGTTAATAGGTCAACACTTGGGTTTGTCTCGATTGGGTTTAAGGTGTATATCTCATTATTGGAGGGTTCATACATTGTATCTTGAAAATCTTGAACATGGGCTTCCTCTAAATGTTCTAAAGAAGAAGGATCAAAGTCCCCCTCACTAGACTCCTCTCAAGTTTCTGTTGGATAAAAATTGTGTGGATTGAACCTAACGTTTGATTCTTCCATAGTAGGTCTCCATGAAGGAACGTATGGTTCACCTACCCATTGATTTATCTCTATTTCTATGCTTGGCACATCATTTAGGATCACTTGACTAGAACTAGATGCTTGATTTGTACTTGATTCTATTATTGGCCCTTTATTTTTGGTAGAGGCATAAGTGTGAATGACATCAATACCTTTATCTTGGCATGACTCATTAGATAGAGTCTCCTATTCCCATTCATTAGAATCCTCATCACTATGAGATTCTAATTGTAATATTTTATCATATAGTTTGGGATAATGTTTTTGGGTGCATCCTTCTTCAAGATACCCTAAACCTATTTTCTCCTTGGAATCTCACCATGTTGATTCTAGGGGTTCAATTAGCCCTTCATTCTTTGTGCCCAAAGGTCCTTGACCTTTGTAACCCATCTTTTGCATGATAGAAAACCCTTTCCCATATTGATGTGTGGGAATGGTTATATTTTGGATATGTTTGATGTGAGCACTTGATTCTTCATCTTTGTATAACCAGTTCAAAATTTCCTTATCTTCTTTGTCCATGGCAGATGATGTTCTTTCCCTCACAAAATTATCATTATATCTATGAGGCAAATTTGGAGGTTTTCCAAAGGACTTGGGTGATAAAGGTAGGTCCATCATAGATAAGGAGTATTCACCTACTCCCTTTTGTTTGATTTTACATTGCTTATCAAAAAATTTCATCATTTGATCCATCTTTTGATAATGGGCTTCTTTAGTGTGCACTTTGGTAGCTTTGGCGTGATCTTCTTTTGGTTCTTTAATAATGTTATCCTCATTAACCTTCTCTTTACCTTTAGTCGATGTAGTTAGGTTAATGAGTTTTGGTGTGTCTTCAAAAACAATCTCTTCTTCCATCTTTTCTTTTCATTTCAACAAAGGAATGTTCTTAGAAGTTTGACCTTGCTCCATTTGCTTAGGTATAGACCCTTCAGTAGTGTGGAACCAATGAGTCATTGATAGGCTTGACAGTATTACAATATTGGAATGGATTTAGATCTCCACTTACCATTATCTCTTTCCCTAGATATGGTAATTTTAGGCATTGATGATAAGTTGAAGGAACAACTTGCATTTCGTGGATCCATGGCCTTCCTAAAAAAATATTGTAAGTCAATTTTAAGTCCAACACTTGGCATATGGTCTCTTTTTGCATGGGACCAACTCTTATGGGTAAGACTATGACTCCTTTTGATGCTCTTTCTTCATCATCATAGGCTTTTATGGTTATCTTCTTCTTTGGGTCAATAGCCTCCTTAGAAAATCCTAGGGATTTTACCAAGCTAAGGGTATACATATTTAGGCTAGCACCTCCATCTATAAGGACTCTTTTCACCCTATGCTTGTGGATCAACACACTTATGTGTAAGGGAAAATTTTGAGGATGATTAAGGGACATGTCATCTTGTTTGGAAAATGATAGGAAATGAGGTGCAATTAGGTGCCCTACCATATTTTGGAACTTATCTACCTCAAAATTTAGAGGCACATTTGTTTCCAATAAGGCTTTCTCCAATATATCCTTATGAATTGGTGATAGTTTGAGTAGCTCAAGAATAGAGATTTGAGCGGCAGTTCTTTGCACTTGATCAACCAAGTTGTATTGTTTTGATGATGATGTGGAAGCTTGATTTGATAATAAAATCTTTGGAGCATTGGTAGGTAGGAAAAAAATTTATGCTTTCCCCCTAATGACAACATTTGATGATGCTTCTCTTGATTTATCTTTCACTATGATAACGTTTATGGTTTTTGAATAAGGTAAAAAGTTTTACATGGACCCAAAACTAGAGTTTAAAACAACATAAGATAGAGCATAAAAGAAAACAAAATGAAACAACTGCTGGAAACCCACAGCAGTGAACAACAGTCTAACAACTCAAAAGATGAAAACAACAGTCTAACAGTCTAACAACAAATCATCTACCAGCCCAAGCAAACTATTTATCTTTTATCATTTCCTCAGCCTTCTTCTAGAGGTCTTCCATCTTCTGGATAGTATCTTGCATTTCCTTCAACTTAGTAGATTTTTTTGGGACCTTTCTCTGGATGCGACCTCTAGTTCTCATCCCTAGCCCTGTATTTCCAACATCCTCATCAATAGTGATAGTGGTTTTTTCCAGCATATTCCTTTCCAAATAATTATGCAACATCTTCAAATTCTTAATGGTCACCTTCAGACCCTCATTGCTATGATTCAAGACACCTCTTATCATGTTGTCATTGTTATTAATTTTAGTCTCTAAATCTTTCATCTTATCTTTAACCTTCTTATTCATCTTAGTTGTACCATCATCCTTAGTATCTTTATTTTTGACCTTATCCAAAAAATTATTCTCCATTATACCCATTTTAGTATTCATGTTATTTATAGTTTTTTCCATATCCTGGATATGGATTTCCATTTCCTGCATTTCCTTCTTCCAGTCCCTGTTCTCCTCCTGTTTCTCCACATTGTTCTTCTGCTTACTTAGAAAGTCATCCCTCTGAAGAATTCCAGATTCCTCTTTATTATTTTTTTTCTCTAGCATGACCTTCTCATCCTTCCCATCCTCCCCTCTTAAAGAGGTCTCCTCTCCAGTTTCACTAGCTGAAGGAAAAATACCAGCTTCCTTTCCTTCATTCTTTTGACCACCCTCAAAACCTTCCGAAAAAGCATCATCATCTTTAGATTCCTCCTCTCGGGTTTTACCTTCCCTCATCTCAGGCATGGCATTATTCATTTTTCCCTCCTCAGGATCATTTTGAGGATAAAAAACCTCCTCCACAGAAAGAGTACCGACCTCTTCTTTCTTAGCATCCTCGATAATAACATGGGTGTCTTTAGTTACATCTTCAGAAGAGAAATCATAGGTTCCTTCCTCTTCCTCCTCCGCTTCCTCCTTATCTTCTTCTTCTTTGTCACTATTCTCCTCTTTTTCATCATTCCCCTCCTCAATCCATTCATTCCTTTCCTCTTCCTCTTTCTCATAACTTATCTCTTCCTCTTCAGTTTCCTTCTCACTGTCATCCACAATACAACCCTTTCCTCTCGATTTGTTAGGGGTAGCAGGGAGTTTTTCTTTTTTAATCCTTCTCTTCTTACTTGTCTCAGGTTCCATCTCCTCAATCTTCACCTTTCTTTTCTCCATGATTTTTTTAGGGACAGGGTCTAGAATGTTATCCCTAATGTGCTTAGATATAAGGAGAATCAGCCCTTCATGCAGCACATGGTTTGAAGCCTTTTTTCTGTGACCAGTAATGCTGCTATTCAAAGAACTTAGCAGGTAATAAGGAAAACAGATTCTCCTTTTGTGCCTGAAGTGATTAGAAAAAAAAAAATGGAAATTGTAAATTTTCAAATACCTCCCATCCAAGGTAAAGTATTCAATAATGTCCTTAAGAATTTTAGCCCAAAATTCATCAATATTGGATATGTCCACATAGTCCCCCTTCCCCTTGGTCATAAGGTCTTTCTCTTCCATAGTTTTGGGAAAAATAGCAAAGGCATCACTTCCTAGCTTATGATTACCTCTGTGAAAGTGGGTTCCATCAACAGGTAAACCAGTAATTTCAACTAGGCTAGAAATAGTAAGCTTGAAAGACTTGCCCCAAAGAAACACCTTACCATTGTTCCAGCCTTCCGCAAACAACACCGTAATCTTTTTGTCATGGCCATGATGCTTCTTCATAAACTGGGTGAACCCCCCCTTCTTCAGCTTCTTCCACACATCCCTATCCTGTCTCCATTTGTCGCAGTTAGAGGGTTCCTCCCTCTTCAGACCCCCTCCCATAATTCTCTAGTTTTTCATGCATTGGTTCGGCTTTTTTTTAGATTTCTCCACCTTACTTCTCCAATTCATGATGCTTTTTTGTTTATCGAGATTAACCCATTGATCGTGCCTTATTTTCTATAGAGTAAAGTACCCACGCTTCAGTTTGCTAGCAAGCCTCCTTGGTAAATGATTAGTCATTTTCATCATTAATTTAAGTGATGCTTCCTTCATTATGATTAATTCTGTCATATTTGATAAGACTAGAAATCTCACTCTTAAGATTCACTTCCCCTCTCCATTTTTGGATGACATCAGATAAAGTACCATCATTTGCCAACCTGTTCGCCAGTTTATTGCCTTCATGATAAACATGAGTGACATGGCAATCTTCAAAGGAATTCAATAAAAGATTTATTTTATTGATAATGTTCTCTATCATCCAAGAACTGACAAAGTTCCCTTTTATGGAATTTATTATATTTAAAGAGTCCCCTTCCAACCATAATTTTGTGCATCCCATATCTTTCACCATCATTACCAAATACAGAGCAGCTTGTGCCTCCGCCACGTGGCTAGTTTGAGTTCCTAGCGGGACAATAATCGCTCCTAAGAAATTTCAAGCATTATCTCTTATTAACCCTCCACCTCCAGGCCTTCTAGGATTTCCCTTCGCCGAGCCATCAAAATTCCCTTTAACCTAGCCATTAGGAGGCACTGTCCACTTAACATTATCTCTAGGATTCTGATTCTGACCCTTCTTTAATCTCTCCCATGAGATCATATTGTCTTTCTTGGATTGAGGGTCCCAGAGGCTACTATCTTTCCTTCCCATGCATCTGAAACTTTCCATAATACTTCTAGATACAAAATGAGCAACCACTGAGGGAGGGGCCTTTTTCTCTCTAAATATTCTATTATTCCTCTCCTTCCAGATGAGCCAGGAAAAGTGGGGAAAGATAAGTTTCCATATTATCCTAGCATTTTGATCATGGAAAGGGCTCTGCCACTGCTGAAAGAACTCCTAGATAGAGTTAGGTTTCACCCATATGAATTCAATGGAGGACATGATAGTGTCCCACACCTCCCTAGAATAAGAACAATGTATCATTAGGTGATTACAGTCCTCAGCATCATGACAACACAGGGCACACCTATTAGGCATTTGGAATCCTCTTCTCAAGAGATTATCTTGTGTGAGAATTTTATTTTGAACAAGCAACTAGAAGAACATGTTAATTTTAGGTGTAAGGTCCTTGTTCCATACCTATGCCCACAGAGGCTAAGCCTCTTTGGGGAGAAGAAGTAATGAAGCAGAAGCAACCGAGAACTTTCCAGAAGTCGTCGGACCCCATATAATTTTATAATCCTCTTCTTCTCTTATAAACCAATTATTTAACTGTTTCTTCAATTCTTTGAATCTGATATCCTTTTGCCTGAGGTCTATCCATTCTTCATTTTTCTAGTAATCACTGACCAATTCTCCTATAGAGTTTTTACAGTTTTGAATAGCATTCCCCCACTCTTCATTTTCTATCAAGGGCTTTTCTGACATCCATTTATCATTCCAAAAAATAATTTTCCTACCATTTCCCAGCTTCCATATAGCACCTTTACTAATGAGATTCTTACCTTTACTAATTCTATTCCAAATAAAAGATCCCTGGACATCATTCTAAGATTGGATGATTTCTTCAAGATTACTAAGATGGTATTTCCTTTTTATTATCATATTCCATTCTTTCTCCTCTTCAAAAATTCTCTAGCATTGCTTAGCTAGAAGAGCTTTATTAGTACATTTGATGCTCCTTATACCCAGACCCCCCATCTTTTTAGGCTTGCATATCTTTTCCCAGGCCACAAGACTAAGTCTCTTTTTCTCTTCCACTCTGGACCATAGGAACCTTTTCTAAATTTTCTCTATTAAGTCAGAAAATTTTTGAGAAATTTTGAATAGGATAAGGGCATAAACCAAGAGATTCTATAGAGTAGATTTCAGCAATTGGACTTTCCCAGCTTGACTGAGAATTTCTCCTTTCCAACCCACCAATTTCTTTTGAAATCTGTCAAGTATTTCATTCCAGAAATTAGTCTCTGGTTTCGTGCACAGAGGCAATCCAAGATAAGAAGCTGGGAGAATTCCTATCTTGCACCCAAGAATAGCAGAGATTCTATTTTTTCTGGCTTCAGGTGTATTGAAGAAAAATAGTGCACTCTTTTCCCAATTTATGATTTGACCAGTTGCACTAGCATACACATTTAGTGCCTTTTTCATATTCCTAGCCTCCTTCACTGTAGATTCTCCCATCAAAATCATATCATCAACAAATTGTTCATGCGAACAGACAATCCCTCCAGAAGTAGGATGTAAACCCGTAATCAAACCTTGAGAAACCTGATTAGAGAGGAATCTCCCCAGACTTTCCACCACTATAACAAAAAGGATAGGAGATATAGGATCACCTTGGCATAACCCTATGGATGGTTTGAAGAAAGGAGAGGATCCCCCATTCACAATCACCGATGAAGAAATAGTAGTGACAAGTTGCATAATGATTTTAATAACTCCCTCTTCAAAACCAAAAGCATGAAGAATTTTCATAAGAAACTCCCAATCAACCCTATCGTAGGCTTTTGATAGGTCGAGTTTCATAAGGAACCCCTGCTTCTTTGATTTCTCTAGAGAATGGATATTCTCATGAACAACCATGATCGAGTCCAAAATTTGTCTTCCCGGCACAAAACCATTTTGTTGGGGAGAGATGAGACGGGGGAGAATCTTGAGAATCCTGGAAGTCAAAACCTTAGAGAAGATCTTATACAATGAGTTACACAGACTTATAGGTCTAAAGCTATCAACTGTGTTTGCTCCCAGTTTTTTAGGAATAAGAGCTATGAAGGTGGAGTTAAGTTCCTTGAGCAAGGTTTTCGAGCCATAAAACTCTTTCACCACAGCACAAACATCATCCTCTATAATGTCCCAGAATTGTTGAAAGAAAAACATTTGAAAACCATCCAGCCCAGGGGATTTTTCACCTTCAAAGGACTGGATTGCCTTGACAATTTCCTCCTTCGAAGGAATAGCTTTGAGAAAGAGATTATCCTCAGCCATCAACAGACTAGGAATGGAATTCAGCAGGTAGTTTTGATCATCATGATTGAGACCTTGTTCTTTGGAGAGATAACGTTTATGGTTTGATCCTCTTCTCTTAGAGCATTTATCATGTTATCATAAGTATGAGCAAAGTTCACTTTCTCATTACCCTTTTTCTGATTTTGATTCTCTTTAGATGACTCACCCTTTTCATGATTCAAAAAGGGGTTCTTGTAGGTCATGTGATCCTCATTGTTTTGAGGTCCTTCAATTTTAATGGTTCCATTGTCAATTAGATCTTGCACCAAGTGCTTTAATCTCATGCATTCATTAGTAGGATGACCTCTATTTTGATGATATTTGCATTGATGGGCATCATTCCACCAATGAGGCTTAACTTAAGGTTCATAACCTGATATGTTGAGTAATGTGATGACATTGTTGGCAACCAAGGTCCTTAGTACATTCTCCAAAGGTTCACCTAAGTAGGTGAATCTCTTTTTAGTATTATTGGAGTAAGATTTTGACTTATCCCAAGCCTTATTGTTGGAATTATTGGAATTAAATGGAGCCTTATTTGATTGATAAACATTATTTGAAGAATTAGCTCCATATGGTAGGATAAAAGGGGTAGAATTCAAGTTGTGTGCCTACAACTCCATCATTCACAAGGTTTTTATTGTTATTCTTTGTCCAAGATTTAGATTTATCATTGTTATTGTTGGACCCTTGATTATTGAAATACTTAGGCACATAATTATTGTTATTGTTGTTATTATTGCTATTGTTGTTGTTGTTGTTGTTGGATTTGTTATCTTTAAATAATTTGATCTCACCTCTCTTGACCAAAACATCTTCAATCTTGATCCCATTTTCGATGAATTTCTCAAATTTTGGGGGACATTGAAGTTGTAATCTATAATTCATTTCTGAGGTCAAATTGCTGGTGAATATCTCCATCTTCTCTTTCTCAGGGATACTTCATGGATACCTTGTGAAAATGGTCCTCCACCTTTGTAGGAATCCTAAGAAGGACTCTCCATCTTCTATTTTGTATCACACAACTTGAGCATAGTAATTTCGTGCTCAATGTTATAAGAGTAATGGGTTACGAACTTGGAGGCTAACTCCTCAAAGGTCTTTATTCCCTGGGGTAGTTTTGAAAACCACTCCATTGCGGGTCCTCCTAAGCTTCTAGGAAAGAGTCTCATTAGGTATCTGTCATTATGCATGAACTCTATACTTAGGGCACAAAACTCTCTTAAATGATCCTGTGGGTTTGTTTTACCCATGTCCTTATCGTATTTAGGAAAAATGGTATTGAAGGGAAAAGACACCATATCTAAGCTCTTGTCGAAAGGGAAAGGACACAAAGCTTCAATGGAAAAGGCCTTAGGTTCAGCTACCTTCTTCATGGTATCGATTTGTTCTTGGAAGGTCTTAATCTGCCTAGTCATGGCATTCATAGGGTCATCTTGTTGCTGGTCTTTCTTAAGTTGGTCAATATCAAAGTCATGAGGAAGCTTCACTCCCTTTTGGGCTAGATTTAGGAAAAAGTTCTCCTTATCCCTATCTATTAATTTCTCCATAACCTCTAGGAAATCAAGGTCTCGGGCAGCCTTATCAACTCTTTCTTCAAGTGTGTCTTTAGCATTTTGATTGGCATTTTTGATGTTATGATTATTTCCTTGTTGGTAATTCTGATATGCCAAATTCCTATCCATCTCTCCAAGTCTTTGTTCGAATAAATTTGGAAAAAAATCTTCTTGATTGTGACCTTGGAACACACTTTGGTACACAACCTCTTTCCCTTCATTTGCAATAAGAGTGCTATCACCTTGCAATGATACCCTATATGTTTGGGACCACGTGGAAACCAACATCCAACAAGGGTTCATTTTAGAATGATCCTTGATGTGAGATTTGTTGATTTTATATTGAAGAGATTTAAAAATATAAGATGATTTTCAATGGATATCTCTCACTTGTTTATGTATTTCAAACACAACAATCACGCATTCACTTGTCTCTTTTTACCCACTTAACACAAAATGTTTGATTTGAAGAACGTTGTCACAGGTTTTGCACAAAAAGACACTTCAAGCACCTACCTAGCACAAGATTTGGTTCGTAAACATGGCTCTAAAAGGTGGTCTTTCTATTTTATCAAGGATCTATTGTGGATTCCGTTCAAAATGGACTTTAAAGTCTCATCCCCCAAGTATGTTAAGGGGCTTCCAACACGCACCGAGGTATGATTTTGCATAATCCATGAGGACTACTAGAGGAAGTTCAAAAAATTTAAAATCCTTTTGTCACACAACCCATTAAGGATGCATGCATTTTGTTTTATAATGGGTTTGATTCCCGTAGCAAAAGCGAGCATATCCCACTTTGGGTTGTCCCTCTCACTGGCCTTGTTAAGGCAAACTTGGGAGGTGAGCCCACTAATGTTCTAGCATGTTCATTTTTAAAGCAAGGAAAATGGAATTAAGGTCAAGATTTTGGAAATTTGGTTCACCAAAAGGTGAAGAGCATATCCCTAACTTTTCCTTTGGTTCCCAAACACAATTAACAATGTCCAATTGATTTCACCCACTAACTATAGGGATTTGAGTATTTCTACTCTCTTCCACAAACAAGGGGTTTTGATTCTTAGTGTTTGATTCCTTAATCCTTCTTAATTACTAGATTTTTGAAATGCACCAATGCCACAAGCTAAGGGAAAATATTGACTAGTTGAGGCTTACCTTTTTCTTGTAGCTAACTGAAGTTAGGGGCATTTTTTATTAATTTCATTGTTTTCATCCTTACCTTGGCAATAGCTCCTTCCAAGTGTGCTTGTCCACTAGCAAGTTAGTCACCACCAACAAACACTATGAGGGGAAACCAAATTGAAATTGATGAAGAAAAGATTTATGTATGAACTTTAAGCACCTTATTTGCAAATTTTTAAGAAAAAACTTGAACTAAGGACTAAAAATCCAATTTAGAGAAACAAATTTTATTTTATAAACTTCAATAATTGCAAGATAATTCTAGAATACCTGATTTTCTTCCTCTTGTGACTCCTCAAGAACTGCTTTGATATGAGCAACGTTCTCTTTCTTGATCCTTTTGGCCAAAGCTTTGTCTTCTTGATTAAATTTACTCTCTGGTTTTCTCACATTTTTATGACCTATCATCCTACAAAATACCGAAAGTTATTTTTCCACAGTCAGATTAATCAAATGATGGATTTATGCAAAAGCGCTCCTAAACTAGTTAAAAGTGCTATTTTATTGCTTGAAAGTGCAGCTAATCTGATTGAAAGCACTACTTTAATCTGTCAGTGAAATGCAAAAGCACACAAAATGCGCTACTAAATTGATTAAAGGCAGTAGAATTAAGGCAAAAGTGCTCAGGAAACTGATGGAAGCACCTAGTAGTCAGGAGCAAAGCGCTCTTTAACCATGCGGAAGCACTGAAAGAAAGGAAGACCGAAAATAGAAGTTGCAAAAGCGCTGCTTAACCTGTCAAAAGCGCTACTTCCTAAAAAAGCCAAGGGTTAAACACATGCAAATTTGATAATAATGATAAATTTCCGTACGTTTAGTAAAGTAGAGCATTCTGCCCCACGGTGGGCACCATTTTGTATACTAATGAAAGTATCTTCATAGAATTAAGGTTAATCAATAAATGAAATAGTAACTAAATAAACCACAATAGAGCAACTATTTAGCAAATAATGACCATTTGAGCATCCTATGGTTCTCTAACTAAGAATGTTAATGAATAGCTCTCAGCAAGCTCCCATTAATGACAGTCCTAGAATGAGAATTATAAAGATAAACAAGCTAGATTGCTAAATTATCAAAGTAAATGCTAATTATGCTCTCAAATGTCTTTCTAAGCTCAAATTGCAAGAGGTTCAATGCAATTCTCAGATGTGTGGTTATGAATTATGAAGGAATTAGGCCTTCCTTTTATAGATTTTCCAATGGTAGGGGGTGTAGTTGTATTTGATCATGATTAAGCCTTGGTTGAGTCTTTGGTTCCACCCTTTGAAGACAAAGCAAAGTTTGTGTCCTCAAAGCTTGGGACAAGTAGACAAGATCAATGGACAAGATTCTCTTTCACTTTGAGTGATTGAGATTGAATTTGGCTTGATCCATGTGAATGCCTTTCCTTTACTCTCATTGGTTGATTGATTTTCCTCCCTTTGTGGTTGTTGAGAGTAATTAAGATTTATTAATTGATTTAATTGTATTTTGATTTGATTGCACTTGATTAAAATGCTCTCAATTTTTATTGATCTTGAATTAAGACTTGATTTTTGTTTTGATTGGCTAATTATGCATTGTGATTTAATTGATTCAATTATGTCCTTGATTTGCTTTGATTTTCATTGATTTGCTTTGATTTATCTTTGTCCATTTTTAGGTGATTACAGAAATGAATTATGGGATTAGATGAAAAATAGAAAATCATGCCTAGAAACAAGGGCTAGCCTCGAGTTAAAGAAAGATTTAAGAAGGGTGGAGGACCCATATTTGAATTAGGTATGCATTTAAGTGCTATTATGAGGTTCTACCAAAGAAAGCACACAAAAAGTAGGGAAAAAAATGGTCCCAAAATGAGCACAAGTTAGGTGCTTACTTTTTAGGATGAGACATATAGATAATGAATTAGAATCAAAAGGTAACTTTAGAAAGAACACCTTTATTTCTATGATA
>BSBK01001019.1:0-35000 GCA_027943335.1 Chamaecyparis obtusa | reverse complement strand
TGTTTGCAAGTCTAACAATGCCCTTCTCAGCCCATGCTTTGGGCTGAACAACCTTGTAATAAAGCTAGGGGCTTTCCCTTATGTTTCAGACTCCACCAAATTGACCTTTCACCACAAATCTTATTTCCTCTAGCAATGACCTCATTTTGAGTAATGAACTTTCCAACTGCCTTCCAACTCTTCTACATAGATTTGAGTATTGTAGATCCAGTAAAATTTATGGGGAAATTAATAGAAATAAAATAAAAAATGTGTGGGACCTTCCATGAAGGTCCTCTATAAGGGATAGCCCTCCCAATTTTACTCCTAATCAAAACCTTCAAGTGTTCCTTTCCCTACATGGATTTGAAAATCCATATAGCAGCTAATTGTAGCCCATGTAGTCTCAAATCTTTCAACCCTAAACCACCTCTATTTTTTCTGATCATGCACCAAATCCATCTCACCCCATGCATTTTATTTCTTCCTTTAAAAATTAGACCAAAGATAAGCTCTGATCTTCTTTTTGATATGGTTGAATTGATACTGATTGAACAACCAAGAAAAAGTATAATAGATGTTATACAAGGAAATAATCTTATGGCATAATTGATATCTCCTAGTCATGGAGAGATATTGGTTATTCCTTTTTTTAGCTCCTTTTCAATATTGTGCCTCATGCACACCCACATAGTCTTTAGATTTGGATATAGAAAAGGGAACACCTAGATATCTAACTAGGTGCCTAGGATCTCCCCACTCCAAAGAGTACTTATTGAACCATTGGTATGAGAATCGTCCCACCCCAAAATAATAGATTTAGGAAAGGAAATATTATTTCTAGAAGCTTGAAAAAATATATTCATTTTAGTCATGAGAGAGCTCATATTGTTGTCTTCTAGTTCAATCAAAATGGCGGTGTCATTAGAAAACTAAACATTGGATTGGTGAGGTTATCCCCATGTTGGGAAATGTAATACCTAAATTACCCTTGGTGATAAGAAGTCATCTTTCAATTAATAGAATAAGACAGCAATAGCTATGAAAAATAAGGTGGGGGCGAGTGGGAATCCCTACCTAATTGACCTGGTTAGATCAAAAGACTCTGATTTGCAACCATTTATCTCCACCCTAACATTGAAAAATCTTAATAGGGTTTGCACCATATGATAGAAGGTATCTGAGAGCCCCAAGATTCTTAACATCATCAAGATGAAAGTCCATTCAATTATGTCATGTGCCTTCTCATAATCAATGAGAATCATACTGGTATTCTAGTTAGTTTCTATTTCACAACTCATAGCCTCCCAACAAGTAAGTAAGTATTCCAGGATGTATCTACCTTTAACAAATCTAGTCTAAGTATGGTTGACCACTTTAGGAAGAATCTCTATTAGTCTCAATGCCAAAACCTTGGCTAGGATCATTTAAGAGACATTAAGTAGTGTGACTGGTCTCTATTTTTTTATTAGAGTCTTATCCCCATCTTTTTGGATCAACTTTATCAGTCCATAATTTATCTATCTTCCCAAAGACCTTATAGGAATGGCTTATTTGTATACTTGTTCCAGTTCTCTTCCAATACATTGCATACTGTGCTTATAAAATTCAACTGATAGTCCATTTGACCTAGGGGCCTATCATTTCTTAGGGCCAAAATAGATTTATTAATTTTATCTATAGTGATTTATATGCTCATCAGGGCTACATCTTCTCCATTTAGTTTGATAGTACAATTCTAATAATGTCTATTCTATGCTTCTCTTTATCTATCCCTACATTCTCTAAAGTAAAGAGATTTCCATAAAACTATGTAAATGCTTTCAGAATATCCTCCTAGTTAGTGAGGCTAGAACCCCCTTCCCGAATAATGTCTATCCTTTCTTCAAGGATTATTTTCCCTTAAGTAATTGGAAGAAAAATTTAGTTCCTTTATCCCCATGGCTGATCTAATTTTCTCTAGCTATGATATTAGCCCCTTGAATCTTCTTGTTCTGCAAATTTCTAAGGGATTATTTTACAAGCATAAGCACTTGATTAGCATCAAGTTTGGAAGGGTTTCTTTGAATATTATCTTCAGAACTGATCAAAGCATTGAGTAATTTTGTTTCCCTCCATCGATCATCTTTAGCTTTCTTCTTACCCACAACTTGAAACTTCTAGTATTTTGAACCCATCTAGAGATGGCACTTTCCTTCTCACTCCTCCACTAATTGAATTACCTAATAATTCCTACTGCATTCATGATATCTTCATCTTCAATATGGGAAGAGTTGAGATAATTTTTTTCCTTATTCCTCGAAGGAGAAGAGGGTCCCCCATTAAGGAGGATCTCAGTTAGAATTGTATGGTGATCCAAGAGTGTGTAAGGAATCACTTTCACACACACTTCATTGATCTCTTTTTTTAATTGAAATAAATACGTATGCACATAAATCTTGTCAAGTATACAATAGATCCTCTTACCCACCTTGGTGAAAATTGTACCACATATACCAAATCCCTTTAAATTGCTTCTTTTTGCCAGCTAGTGGGTCAAACAACTTATGTTTATTCAAGAATATAAGCCAATGGAATCACACATCTCCTCTCCATTCCATCCTACAACCACCAATCTTATCTTGAGAATACTCCACCATGTTAAAGTTACCGCCAACTATCAAGGGAACCTCCTTTAGGAAAAAGCACCATTTCCACAACTCAGACCTATCCATGTGGTCATTATGAGCATAAATTGAACAAATACCAAATTCAATTTCTTTAACTTTTAATAATATCTAGATCAATCTATCACATGGGGAGCTTCCTCACTTAGTCACATATTTACTCCATTTGCGGCCAACCATAATAGAAACACCCCTATACTTTGATATTTTTGGTGGTAAAGCATGTAGCTTCTCTCCATATGGATTTTAGACTTATGTAAAGAATGAACTAGACAACTTTAACCTCCTATAGCAGCAAAGAATCAATGCCCCTGTTCATCCTTAGGAACCTCTTAATAACATGTTTTTTATTAGGGGACTGAAGTCCCCTAACATTCCATGATGTACATTTTAAATCCATAAGAACCTAAGGAGATGTGTACATTGGATCTTGGAAGATCTTATAGCATTTAGGTAGTTTTCCCTTGGGAGCTATAGTATCTTTCTTAGTGGAGGTCAGCCCTAGGGATCTTCTCCTCTTCCTCTTTCCTTTGGGCTCACATGATTTTTAAGCCTTTAGGAGAGATATATTGGAAGCATTGGAATTTATCTTTTGATTTTTGGAGTCCAACCTCTTATTATCTTAACCCTTCTTCCTAGCCCCACTCAGTCCAATTTCCTTAGAGGATACTTCGATAATAATGTTATCAGTGTTTCTCTTATAAGGTACAATAGCCCAACACTTTCTTTCATCATCTGAATTCTCAATAACCTTAGAAGAGCTAGAGTAGCCCACAAAAAGAGATCCCATTATTTGATCAATTTCCCCCTCCACAAGGAGAGAGGAAGACTCTTTGGTGGCTGCACTCGGGCTAGTGGCCAATATCTTAAGGGGGGTGGCAACATGAATGACAATGAGAGAGAATTTATAATAAGTTGAACATCAGAGTCAAATTCATAAGAGTTTTTAATAGATGCTAATGCATCTTCCTTCATAAGAACCTCAGAAGGTGCATTTGGGTCTTCCTCCACTACCATCTCCTCTTCTAGACTCCTCCAAATCAAAACTGCTAATAGGGGTGCCTCCACCAACAATCCAACCTTCCTCCATGGAAGTGGAGTCAACTAAAATTAGTTCACTTACTACTTCAACTATAATACTATGCACCTTCTTAACCTAGGGTTCAATATCAACCTTATCCCCCTTCTTGTTTCGACTAAAGGGGTCTCTTTTGAAATTCTCTATGGTAGTCTGTTTGGCATTCAATTTGATAGGGACAAATGCTTTTGGTACACAATAGATTTGGATTGACCAATGTCCCCATCAGGATTGAGAGGCTTACCAAAATTGATGTTTATATCCATGGGAATGCCTTCTTTTCTTAGGGAATCCTTAAGAGCATCTAGCTTTTTAGAAATAGGATCCATATTAGGGTTCAAACCCTCAAGGGTTTCTAATTTTCCATAGGGTTAGAAGAATTAGTCGGGCTTGAGTCAATTCTTTTAGCCTGGTTTAAAATAGGCCCATTAGAATTTGAGATCTTGGGTTGAGGGTCTCGAGGGTCTCTCTTGGAAACATATAGATTTTTGAGAAGGGGATAATTTCTTCTAATGTTTCCCTCCCTTGTGTATAATAAATGAGCATTAAGTTGCATACTAAAAACTCAACGATACAAACCATAGTCTCCTCCTTTATTTCAATGTTTAGGGTTTAATGTAGATCAAGGCCAAGGTTAACCGAGACCAAATTTTTGGCATCCAAGTGTAGGAGAAGATAGGTTGACCCATCCATCCTCAATACTAGACCAATTGTTTCCAATGTCTTGGGGATGAAGTTCCATAAATACAGTGGGATATTTTTAACCATGACCCACCTAGGAAACAATAAGGCAAGCACTTGAATCAGAGTTGTCCTCTAAGGACCAGCTCATGGCTTTGAAACAACATGAGGCCACATTCTAGTATTGCTTCTTCACCACTTCCTTTTGGCTTCAGGGGTCCTTAAAGAAAATCAAGAACAACCCCTTTTGCACCATCCTATAAAAATTATATTGAATCCCTAACTTCCTAAACCAAAAATTTTACATCCAATCATTTAAAACTTGCAAGATGGTAGTTTGGAAATGTCTAAAACTACTAGGAAAATTTATTTATCTTTTAACCTAATATTCTCATTTTCAATCACAAAGGCCATTTGAATATTTGACTAGACAACCAAGGTGGTAGGATTAGAACCCTTACCTCATTGTCATCCATCCTAACACAAGGGGGTTGGAATATGCACAAAGCTTGTAGATTTTTGGTAGTTTCTCCTCTAAAACCACTACTTCCTTGAAGGTCTTTTACACATGAATATTGAAAGGGGAAACAAGCACATGATTAGGGTGTAAATCACCTAGGGAATCACTCTCCATATATAAATAGAGGAGAAATTAATAAAAAAAAGGATGGCTACCCTATCAAGTGACTTCTCACATGTGTAGTGGCCTCCTCAGGGTCTTGATGGAGGAAAATTTTGGTGGTAAATGAAAGAGACAAACTCTTGTGGCAACTAAAAGAAGCAAAAAAACTTATGAAGAGGCGTGACATTTTTTCAATAAGTAGCTACTACTTATTCTAAGCTCTACTTTTTTCCCATAGTCTATTTTCATTTTCTAAACAACAAATTATTCTCAAAAATAAGAGAAGGTTTTTGATGAAGGGTGCTCCCCTTAATACCACAAACACATAACAGAAATAGAGAAACAACAACAATATGCAAGAACAGAAAATTGGCTTCTTATTATCTCCACAAATGTGGAATTACAAACTTTCAGAATTACAATATGCAAAGCCACATGGGCATTCCCTTACAATATTCTGTAGGACGAAGCCTCGAATCAATACCCAGATCTACTACCCAGAACTATTCTGAACTGCCTAAGACAATAACACAGCCTTCCTTATATAGGCAATTATCCACCGCCTGGGAAGGTTCCAGAATTTTAGCCACTAAGGCCGACCAAACTTAGAATTATTTTATTTTACATTTTATTACATCATAGTCGGCTCAAGATAACCTTTGAAACCCGAACAGAAATTTTGAAGAAAATTATTTTTCGCCATTTCAGGTGGCCCAACTTCCGAAGACCATAAGTCATCACCAGTTGACCCGATCGGCTATTATAACCCCATTTCGGAAACGCCACGAGGCGCTCTACAACGCCTGAATTAAGCAAGCTTCATTCAGCCCAAAATTCGACCTCATCCGGGGCCTCTAAAGCCTTCAAAACTGAGTTCGAAGTTTCTGTACCCTGCTGCCAATACCGAAAATCTTCAATATCTTCCAATATACACTTGATCTGGCAATGAAACTTTACTGGCAGACTTATATGACCAAAATGAACCTCCAAGAAAGAAATCAGATCATTCTGAGCACATACAAAAATTACCAAAAATAGTAACTTTCCATAAATAGCAGCTCTGCACAAAATAGCCCTTATTGAATACAAAAATAGAAATATTTTTGGGTGATGCAAGATTGCTCTTACACCCAGGATGCTCCTGCATCAGACACCCGGGGTAATTTGAGAAGTGACCCTGTCACGACTCAGGTGTGCAGAGGAAAACCAAGACGGCTAATCTCCTCCTTTGTCAGCCATGATGAATCTTCAACAGGTCGTCCTTTCCACTTGACCAGATATTCTTCATATATCCTGTTCCTTGTGCTTCTGCCAATACGACTGTCTAGTATATCTTCGATCTCCTTAGTGTCTGAACTAGTTGCTGGAATACTCCACTGTGCTGCTGTGATCTCATCTTCAACACCTCCTTCATGATACTCTGTCAGGTCTGAAATGTTAAACACTGGTGAAATATTTAGCTCAGTAGGCAGTTCTACCTCATACGCGTTTCCTGAATCATGTTTCTTCAGTATCCTACATGGTCCAAACTTCTTCATTTTCAGCTTGTTATATGTACCAACTGGAAACCGCTCCTTCCGCAAATGAACCATGACTTCATCACCAACTTGAAATTCCTTATACCTCCTTTTCTCATCTGCCTTAGCCTTATACTGTGCGTTCATCTTGGTAATATGCTTCCTCACCTCCTCATGGATGTTCTTCAAGTGTTCTGCAAAATCCTCAGCTTCAGCACTACTTATTTCTCCTTTATCTATCTTCCTCAATTCAGATGCATTTCTTGGACTACTTCCATATACAATCTGGAATGGTGATTTACCAGTGCTCCTGTTGACAGAATTATTGTATGCAAATTCTGCCTGTGGTAAAATCAAATCCCATCCTGTTGGCTTATCTCCAACCAAACATCTCAGCAAATTTCCCAAACTCCTATTCACCACCTCTGTTTGTCCATCAGTCTGTGGATGATGTGATGAACTGAACTTCAAATCTGTCTTTAACTTCTTCCACAATGTACGCCAGAAATATCCAACAAACTTAGTGTCCCGATCTGAAACTATGGTCTTTGGCAAACCATGAAGTCTCACTACTTCTCTGAAAAACAATTCTGCTACATGAACAGCATCATTAGTCTTCTTGCAGGAAATGAAATGCGCCATCTTTGAAAATCTGTCAACCACCACAAAAATTGAATCATGCCCCCGCTGAGTCCTCGGTAGACCAAGAACAAAGTCCATGCTGATATCCTCCCAAGGCTTCTCTGGTACAGGTAATGGATGATACAATCCTGTATTCTGCTTCACTCCTTTCGCCATCTGACATACTCTGCAACTCTGCACAAACTTCTTCACATCTTGCTGCAACTGTGGCCAATAGTAATTCTCACTAACCAAAGAAAGGGTTTTGTCACGACCAAAATGTCCAGCCAATCCTCCGCTATGCTTCTCCTTGATGAGATTCTCCCTCATAGAACTTCGTGGAATGCACAATTGACTCCCTTTGAATAGCATATCGTCCTGGATGATGAAATCCAGCCATTTCGTCCTGTCTAGAGTAACAGGTTCTGTACAAGCTTTCCAAGCTTCACCAAAATCAGGATCCTCTGGATACAAATTCTTGAGTTCCTTGAACCCAACCACTTCAATCTGCATTTCTGTCAGCAATAGTTGCCTTCTGCTAAGAGCATCTGCAACCCTATTAGACTTTCCACTCCTGTGTTTCAAAACAAATGTATAACTTTGCAAAAACTCAACCCATTTCAAATGCCTCTGGTTCAACTTTCCTTGACTATTCAAATATTGCAAAGCTTGATGATCAGTATACAAAACAAACTCCTTAGGAAGCAGATAATGTCTCCACTTCTTTAATGCCTGAACTATAGCATAAAATTCCTGATCATAAACAGAATATTTTCTCTTGGCATCATTTAATTTCTCACTGAAATAAGCAACAGGTTTACCTTCTTGGCTCATAACAGCTCCTATTGCAGTACCACTAGCATCACAATCTACTTGAAACACCTTATTAAAATCTGGAAGTGCTAAAACGGGTTGTTCTGTAACTTTTTGTTTCAACAATTGAAAACTCTTTTCTGCCCCATTAGTCCACTTAAATTCTTTTCTATCCCCTCTCATTGTTTCAGTCAAGGGCCCACAAATACTGCTAAAATTTCGGATAAACTTTCTGTAAAAGCTAGCCAAACCATGAAAAGATCTTACCTCAGTAGCACTCCTTGGAGTAGGCCATTCAAGGATAGCCTGTACCTTCTCTGGGTCCATTTTTAGACCTTCTGCTGAAACTACAAATCCCAAATACACTAACTCTTTCTTCACAAAACTGCACTTCTTCAAATTAATCAACAATTTCTCTTCTCTCAACTTCTCAAATACCATACGAATATGCATCATATGCTCATCCAATGTCTTACTAAAGATCAAAATATCATCTAGGTAAACAATGACAAACTTACCCAGAAATTCTTTCAGAACCTCGTTCATGAGCCGCATGAAAGTGCTCGGTGCATTGGTTAGCCCAAAAGGCATGACTAACCACTCATACAGTCCTTCCTTTGTCTTGAAGGCAGTCTTCCATTCGTCTCCTTCTCTGATCCGAATCTGATGATATCCACTTTTCAGATCTATCTTTGAAAAATACACAGCTCCACTCAAACAGTCCATAATATCATCCATTCGTGGCAATGGAAACCTGTACTTGATTGTGATCTTGTTTATTGCCCTAGAATCTGTACACATCCTCCACTCTCCATTCTTCTTTGGTGCTAATACCGCTGGTACAGCACAGGGACTCAGACTCTCACGGATCAATCCTTTCTGTAGCAGTTCATGTACTTGTCTGTTCAACTCCTCACTTTCTGCTGGTGTCATTCTGTGTGCTGCCTTATTCGGCAAACTCGCTCCTGGGATCAAATCCATTTGATGACTGATCTTCCTGACTGGTGGTAATCCATCAGGCACGTTATCGGATACAATATCCTGAAACTCATTCAACAAATCTGCAACTTCTACAGGGACATCTTCTACTTCCTCTTTACCAGCTTTTGGAATTAAAGCAAAACATACATGCTCATGCCTCATACCATCTAGAAAATTTCTTCCATCAACAAAAGTTATCCTTGCATTACCACATACCTTTTCTTCAGTCTCCTTCAATGGTTTTAGCTTATGTCGCACTCCATCCTTTGTCAGGGAATAGGTATTTGCACGACCATCATGTACAGCACATCTGTCAAACTGCCATGGTCTACCCAACAACATATGACATGCATCCATAGATATGATATCACACAATACCTCATCTTGGTATCCGCCAATCTTGAACTTCACTAGGCATTGTTCATTGACCATGACCTTGTGGTCATCCTGTACCCAGGCAATCCGATATGGATGTGGGTGTTTCTGTCTCTTGAGCTTCAACTTTGTCACCATCTCTTCTGACACCAAATTGTCAGTGCTTCCACTATCAATAATCACATCACAACATTTACCTTCACACTTGCACCTGGTGCGAAACAGGCTCCTCCTTTGCTCAGGTTCATTCTCACCACTCAACAGGACTCTTCTGTTAATCAACGTTTCTCCTCTTTCAGCATCTTCAGAATTTGATGATCTGGCATCTTCATCTACATGTGCAACTCTGGCCTGGCCTTCATTTCTCCTGTCCGTTCTGCCTTGGCGCTGAGGACATTCAAATGCCCTATGACCTTCTTCTCCACAGTGAAAACATGTTCCACGGAAGCCACCTCTTCCAGATCCTTGTCCTCTTTCTCTTCCTCTCTGATCTCTATTATTCTGATCCTGGAAGCGATTGGAATTATTTCCTCGCTGATTTTGACTGCTACTGGCCTCATCCTTCTTTTTCGGATCTTCATTTCGGCCACCATATGACCGTCCACCAGATCGTCCACCGCGACCTCTTCCATTTTGTCTGCTCTCGAACTTCTTGTTCAGCTTTTCCTCTACTTTTAGGGCAAATTGATATGCCTCCTCAATACTGTTCATTCGAACCAGATTCAACTCCTCCTGAATGCTTGGCCTTAACCCATTAAGGTATCGGGCAACTTTCTCCTTATCAGCTTCGGCATGGCCTGTTCTGATGAGGAGTCGATAGAACTCCTCTGTATACTCCTGAACAGATTTTCCTGCTTGCTTCAAACTTTGCATTTTCTTCAGTAGGTCAAGCTCATAATCCACAGGAATGAACTGTCGCTTCAATTTTTCCACCATCCGATCCCATCTTGTGATTTTATCTTTCCCTCTTCTATTTCGCTCCAATTGAATTTCTTGCCACCAGATCTTCGCATGACCTTTCAGTCTGGCCTTCGCAAATTTGACCCTATCAGGATCCTCAACATCTTCATACTCAAAATATTCCTCACATTCATTGATCCAGTCGATCAATTCCTCTGGGTTAAGATTTCCAGAAAATGTAGGAACCTCAATCTTAGGTCTTTTCCCAATCTTGGAAATCGCCCGAAAAAGTCTTTCTTCCTCATGGTTCACAATTTCAACTTCTCCTTCTTGATATTCTTCTTCGGCTTCATCCTCGCTTTCGTCTCTGACATTAAGATTCATTCCTCTGCGAATCTCTTCTTGCAATGCTCGCACTTGTCTCTGCAGCTCTCTAACCTCAGGTGTTACAACACCAGCTCTTCCGCCACGTTCCCTTCGCGGAGGCATTTTCGCGATGCGCGCTGAAACCCTAGCCACGGTCCTGGTGCAAACTGCCTCACAGTCGGCGATCTGTTTACACACTCAAGAACTCCTGCTCTGATACCACTTGATGAAGGGTGCTCCCCTTAATACCACAAACACATAACAGAAATAGAGAAACAACAACAATATGCAAGAACAGAAAATTGGCTTCTTATTATCTCCACAAATGTGGAATTACAAACTTTCAGAATTACAATATGCAAAGCCACATGGGCATTCCCTTACAATATTCTGTAGGACGAAGCCTCGAATCAATACCCAGATCTACTACCCAGAACTATTCTGAACTGCCTAAGACAATAACACAGCCTTCCTTATATAGGCAATTATCCACCGCCTGGGAAGGTTCCAGAATTTTAGCCACTAAGGCCGACCAAACTTAGAATTATTTTATTTTACATTTTATTACATCATAGTCGGCTCAAGATAACCTTTGAAACCCGAACAGAAATTTTGAAGAAAATTATTTTTCGCCATTTCAGGTGGCCCAACTTCCGAAGACCATAAGTCATCACCAGTTGACCCGATCGGCTATTATAACCCCATTTCGGAAACGCCACGAGGCGCTCTACAACGCCTGAATTAAGCAAGCTTCATTCAGCCCAAAATTCGACCTCATCCGGGGCCTCTAAAGCCTTCAAAACTGAGTTCGAAGTTTCTGTACCCTGCTGCCAATACCGAAAATCTTCAATATCTTCCAATATACACTTGATCTGGCAATGAAACTTTACTGGCAGACTTATATGACCAAAATGAACCTCCAAGAAAGAAATCAGATCATTCTGAGCACATACAAAAATTACCAAAAATAGTAACTTTCCATAAATAGCAGCTCTGCACAAAATAGCCCTTATTGAATACAAAAATAGAAATATTTTTGGGTGATGCAAGATTGCTCTTACACCCAGGATGCTCCTGCATCAGACACCCGGGGTAATTTGAGAAGTGACCCTGTCACGACTCAGGTGTGCAGAGGAAAACCAAGACGGCTAATCTCCTCCTTTGTCAGCCATGATGAATCTTCAACAGGTCGTCCTTTCCACTTGACCAGATATTCTTCATATATCCTGTTCCTTGTGCTTCTGCCAATACGACTGTCTAGTATATCTTCGATCTCCTTAGTGTCTGAACTAGTTGCTGGAATACTCCACTGTGCTGCTGTGATCTCATCTTCAACACCTCCTTCATGATACTCTGTCAGGTCTGAAATGTTAAACACTGGTGAAATATTTAGCTCAGTAGGCAGTTCTACCTCATACGCGTTTCCTGAATCATGTTTCTTCAGTATCCTACATGGTCCAAACTTCTTCATTTTCAGCTTGTTATATGTACCAACTGGAAACCGCTCCTTCCGCAAATGAACCATGACTTCATCACCAACTTGAAATTCCTTATACCTCCTTTTCTCATCTGCCTTAGCCTTATACTGTGCGTTCATCTTGGTAATATGCTTCCTCACCTCCTCATGGATGTTCTTCAAGTGTTCTGCAAAATCCTCAGCTTCAGCACTACTTATTTCTCCTTTATCTATCTTCCTCAATTCAGATGCATTTCTTGGACTACTTCCATATACAATCTGGAATGGTGATTTACCAGTGCTCCTGTTGACAGAATTATTGTATGCAAATTCTGCCTGTGGTAAAATCAAATCCCATCCTGTTGGCTTATCTCCAACCAAACATCTCAGCAAATTTCCCAAACTCCTATTCACCACCTCTGTTTGTCCATCAGTCTGTGGATGATGTGATGAACTGAACTTCAAATCTGTCTTTAACTTCTTCCACAATGTACGCCAGAAATATCCAACAAACTTAGTGTCCCGATCTGAAACTATGGTCTTTGGCAAACCATGAAGTCTCACTACTTCTCTGAAAAACAATTCTGCTACATGAACAGCATCATTAGTCTTCTTGCAGGAAATGAAATGTGCCATCTTTGAAAATCTGTCAACCACCACAAAAATTGAATCATGCCCCCGCTGAGTCCTCGGTAGACCAAGAACAAAGTCCATGCTGATATCCTCCCAAGGCTTCTCTGGTACAGGTAATGGATGATACAATCCTGTATTCTGCTTCACTCCTTTCGCCATCTGACATACTCTGCAACTCTGCACAAACTTCTTCACATCTTGCTGCAACTGTGGCCAATAGTAATTCTCACTAACCAAAGAAAGGGTTTTGTCACGACCAAAATGTCCAGCCAATCCTCCGCTATGCTTCTCCTTGATGAGATTCTCCCTCATAGAACTTCGTGGAATGCACAATTGACTCCCTTTGAATAGCATATCGTCCTGGATGATGAAATCCAGCCATTTCGTCCTGTCTAGAGTAACAGGTTCTGTACAAGCTTTCCAAGCTTCACCAAAATCAGGATCCTCTGGATACAAATTCTTGAGTTCCTTGAACCCAACCACTTCAATCTGCATTTCTGTCAGCAATAGTTGCCTTCTGCTAAGAGCATCTGCAACCCTATTAGACTTTCCACTCCTGTGTTTCAAAACAAATGTATAACTTTGCAAAAACTCAACCCATTTCAAATGCCTCTGGTTCAACTTTCCTTGACTATTCAAATATTGCAAAGCTTGATGATCAGTATACAAAACAAACTCCTTAGGAAGCAGATAATGTCTCCACTTCTTTAATGCCTGAACTATAGCATAAAATTCCTGATCATAAACAGAATATTTTCTCTTGGCATCATTTAATTTCTCACTGAAATAAGCAACAGGTTTACCTTCTTGGCTCATAACAGCTCCTATTGCAGTACCACTAGCATCACAATCTACTTGAAACACCTTATTAAAATCTGGAAGTGCTAAAACGGGTTGTTCTGTAACTTTTTGTTTCAACAATTGAAAACTCTTTTCTGCCCCATTAGTCCACTTAAATTCTTTTCTATCCCCTCTCATTGTTTCAGTCAAGGGCCCGCAAATACTGCTAAAATTTCGGATAAACTTTCTGTAAAAGCTAGCCAAACCATGAAAAGATCTTACCTCAGTAGCACTCCTTGGAGTAGGCCATTCAAGGATAGCCTGTACCTTCTCTGGGTCCATTTTTAGACCTTCTGCTGAAACTACAAATCCCAAATACACTAACTCTTTCTTCACAAAACTGCACTTCTTCAAATTAATCAACAATTTCTCTTCTCTCAACTTCTCAAATACCATACGAATATGCATCATATGCTCATCCAATGTCTTACTAAAGATCAAAATATCATCTAGGTAAACAATGACAAACTTACCCAGAAATTCTTTCAGAACCTCGTTCATGAGCCGCATGAAAGTGCTCGGTGCATTGGTTAGCCCAAAAGGCATGACTAACCACTCATACAGTCCTTCCTTTGTCTTGAAGGCAGTCTTCCATTCGTCTCCTTCTCTGATCCGAATCTGATGATATCCACTTTTCAGATCTATCTTTGAAAAATACACAGCTCCACTCAAACAGTCCATAATATCATCCATTCGTGGCAATGGAAACCTGTACTTGATTGTGATCTTGTTTATTGCCCTAGAATCTGTACACATCCTCCACTCTCCATTCTTCTTTGGTGCTAATACCGCTGGTACAGCACAGGGACTCAGACTCTCACGGATCAATCCTTTCTGTAGCAGTTCATGTACTTGTCTGTTCAACTCCTCACTTTCTGCTGGTGTCATTCTGTGTGCTGCCTTATTCGGCAAACTCGCTCCTGGGATCAAATCCATTTGATGACTGATCTTCCTGACTGGTGGTAATCCATCAGGCACGTTATCGGATACAATATCCTGAAACTCATTCAACAAATCTGCAACTTCTACAGGGACATCTTCTACTTCCTCTTTACCAGCTTTTGGAATTAAAGCAAAACATACATGCTCATGCCTCATACCATCTAGAAAATTTCTTCCATCAACAAAAGTTATCCTTGCATTACCACATACCTTTTCTTCAGTCTCCTTCAATGGTTTTAGCTTATGTCGCACTCCATCCTTTGTCAGGGAATAGGTATTTGCACGACCATCATGTACAGCACATCTGTCAAACTGCCATGGTCTACCCAACAACATATGACATGCATCCATAGATATGATATCACACAATACCTCATCTTGGTATCCGCCAATCTTGAACTTCACTAGGCATTGTTCATTGACCATGACCTTGTGGTCATCCTGTACCCAGGCAATCCGATATGGATGTGGGTGTTTCTGTCTCTTGAGCTTCAACTTTGTCACCATCTCTTCTGACACCAAATTGTCAGTGCTTCCACTATCAATAATCACATCACAACATTTACCTTCACACTTGCACCTGGTGCGAAACAGGCTCCTCCTTTGCTCAGGTTCATTCTCACCACTCAACAGGACTCTTCTGTTAATCAACGTTTCTCCTCTTTCAGCATCTTCAGAATTTGATGATCTGGCATCTTCATCTACATGTGCAACTCTGGCCTGGCCTTCATTTCTCCTGTCCGTTCTGCCTTGGCGCTGAGGACATTCAAATGCCCTATGACCTTCTTCTCCACAGTGAAAACATGTTCCACGGAAGCCACCTCTTCCAGATCCTTGTCCTCTTTCTCTTCCTCTCTGATCTCTATTATTCTGATCCTGGAAGCGATTGGAATTATTTCCTCGCTGATTTTGACTGCTACTGGCCTCATCCTTCTTTTTCGGATCTTCATTTCGGCCACCATATGACCGTCCACCAGATCGTCCACCGCGACCTCTTCCATTTTGTCTGCTCTCGAACTTCTTGTTCAGCTTTTCCTCTACTTTTAGGGCAAATTGATATGCCTCCTCAATACTGTTCATTCGAACCAGATTCAACTCCTCCTGAATGCTTGGCCTTAACCCATTAAGGTATCGGGCAACTTTCTCCTTATCAGCTTCGGCATGGCCTGTTCTGATGAGGAGTCGATAGAACTCCTCTGTATACTCCTGAACAGATTTTCCTGCTTGCTTCAAACTTTGCATTTTCTTCAGTAGGTCAAGCTCATAATCCACAGGAATGAACTGTCGCTTCAATTTTTCCACCATCCGATCCCATCTTGTGATTTTATCTTTCCCTCTTCTATTTCGCTCCAATTGAATTTCTTGCCACCAGATCTTCGCATGACCTTTCAGTCTGGCCTTCGCAAATTTGACCCTATCAGGATCCTCAACATCTTCATACTCAAAATATTCCTCACATTCATTGATCCAGTCGATCAATTCCTCTGGGTTAAGATTTCCAGAAAATGTAGGAACCTCAATCTTAGGTCTTTTCCCAATCTTGGAAATCGCCCGAAAAAGTCTTTCTTCCTCATGGTTCACAATTTCAACTTCTCCTTCTTGATATTCTTCTTCGGCTTCATCCTCGCTTTCGTCTCTGACATTAAGATTCATTCCTCTGCGAATCTCTTCTTGCAATGCTCGCACTTGTCTCTGCAGCTCTCTAACCTCAGGTGTTACAACACCAGCTCTTCCGCCACGTTCCCTTCGCGGAGGCATTTTCGCGATGCGCGCTGAAACCCTAGCCACGGTCCTGGTGCAAACTGCCTCACAGTCGGCGATCTGTTTACACACTCAAGAACTCCTGCTCTGATACCACTTGATGAAGGGTGCTCCCCTTAATACCACAAACACATAACAGAAATAGAGAAACAACAACAATATGCAAGAACAGAAAATTGGCTTCTTATTATCTCCACAAATGTGGAATTACAAACTTTCAGAATTACAATATGCAAAGCCACATGGGCATTCCCTTACAATATTCTGTAGGACGAAGCCTCGAATCAATACCCAGATCTACTACCCAGAACTATTCTGAACTGCCTAAGACAATAACACAGCCTTCCTTATATAGGCAATTATCCACCGCCTGGGAAGGTTCCAGAATTTTAGCCACTAAGGCCGACCAAACTTAGAATTATTTTATTTTACATTTTATTACATCATAGTCGGCTCAAGATAACCTTTGAAACCCGAACAGAAATTTTGAAGAAAATTATTTTTCGCCATTTCAGGTGGCCCAACTTCCGAAGACCATAAGTCATCACCAGTTGACCCGATCGGCTATTATAACCCCATTTCGGAAACGCCACGAGGCGCTCTACAACGCCTGAATTAAGCAAGCTTCATTCAGCCCAAAATTCGACCTCATCCGGGGCCTCTAAAGCCTTCAAAACTGAGTTCGAAGTTTCTGTACCCTGCTGCCAATACCGAAAATCTTCAATATCTTCCAATATACACTTGATCTGGCAATGAAACTTTACTGGCAGACTTATATGACCAAAATGAACCTCCAAGAAAGAAATCAGATCATTCTGAGCACATACAAAAATTACCAAAAATAGTAACTTTCCATAAATAGCAGCTCTGCACAAAATAGCCCTTATTGAATACAAAAATAGAAATATTTTTGGGTGATGCAAGATTGCTCTTACACCCAGGATGCTCCTGCATCAGACACCCGGGGTAATTTGAGAAGTGACCCTGTCACGACTCAGGTGTGCAGAGGAAAACCAAGACGGCTAATCTCCTCCTTTGTCAGCCATGATGAATCTTCAACAGGTCGTCCTTTCCACTTGACCAGATATTCTTCATATATCCTGTTCCTTGTGCTTCTGCCAATACGACTGTCTAGTATATCTTCGATCTCCTTAGTGTCTGAACTAGTTGCTGGAATACTCCACTGTGCTGCTGTGATCTCATCTTCAACACCTCCTTCATGATACTCTGTCAGGTCTGAAATGTTAAACACTGGTGAAATATTTAGCTCAGTAGGCAGTTCTACCTCATACGCGTTTCCTGAATCATGTTTCTTCAGTATCCTACATGGTCCAAACTTCTTCATTTTCAGCTTGTTATATGTACCAACTGGAAACCGCTCCTTCCGCAAATGAACCATGACTTCATCACCAACTTGAAATTCCTTATACCTCCTTTTCTCATCTGCCTTAGCCTTATACTGTGCGTTCATCTTGGTAATATGCTTCCTCACCTCCTCATGGATGTTCTTCAAGTGTTCTGCAAAATCCTCAGCTTCAGCACTACTTATTTCTCCTTTATCTATCTTCCTCAATTCAGATGCATTTCTTGGACTACTTCCATATACAATCTGGAATGGTGATTTACCAGTGCTCCTGTTGACAGAATTATTGTATGCAAATTCTGCCTGTGGTAAAATCAAATCCCATCCTGTTGGCTTATCTCCAACCAAACATCTCAGCAAATTTCCCAAACTCCTATTCACCACCTCTGTTTGTCCATCAGTCTGTGGATGATGTGATGAACTGAACTTCAAATCTGTCTTTAACTTCTTCCACAATGTACGCCAGAAATATCCAACAAACTTAGTGTCCCGATCTGAAACTATGGTCTTTGGCAAACCATGAAGTCTCACTACTTCTCTGAAAAACAATTCTGCTACATGAACAGCATCATTAGTCTTTTTGCAGGAAATGAAATGTGCCATCTTTGAAAATCTGTCAACCACCACAAAAATTGAATCATGCCCCCGCTGAGTCCTCGGTAGACCAAGAACAAAGTCCATGCTGATATCCTCCCAAGGCTTCTCTGGTACAGGTAATGGATGATACAATCCTGTATTCTGCTTCACTCCTTTCGCCATCTGACATACTCTGCAACTCTGCACAAACTTCTTCACATCTTGCTGCAACTGTGGCCAATAGTAATTCTCACTAACCAAAGAAAGGGTTTTGTCACGACCAAAATGTCCAGCCAATCCTCCGCTATGCTTCTCCTTGATGAGATTCTCCCTCATAGAACTTCGTGGAATGCACAATTGACTCCCTTTGAATAGCATATCGTCCTGGATGATGAAATCCAGCCATTTCGTCCTGTCTAGAGTAACAGGTTCTGTACAAGCTTTCCAAGCTTCACCAAAATCAGGATCCTCTGGATACAAATTCTTGAGTTCCTTGAACCCAACCACTTCAATCTGCATTTCTGTCAGCAATAGTTGCCTTCTGCTAAGAGCATCTGCAACCCTATTAGACTTTCCACTCCTGTGTTTCAAAACAAATGTATAACTTTGCAAAAACTCAACCCATTTCAAATGCCTCTGGTTCAACTTTCCTTGACTATTCAAATATTGCAAAGCTTGATGATCAGTATACAAAACAAACTCCTTAGGAAGCAGATAATGTCTCCACTTCTTTAATGCCTGAACTATAGCATAAAATTCCTGATCATAAACAGAATATTTTCTCTTGGCATCATTTAATTTCTCACTGAAATAAGCAACAGGTTTACCTTCTTGGCTCATAACAGCTCCTATTGCAGTACCACTAGCATCACAATCTACTTGAAACACCTTATTAAAATCTGGAAGTGCTAAAACGGGTTGTTCTGTAACTTTTTGTTTCAACAATTGAAAACTCTTTTCTGCCCCATTAGTCCACTTAAATTCTTTTCTATCCCCTCTCATTGTTTCAGTCAAGGGCCCGCAAATACTGCTAAAATTTCGGATAAACTTTCTGTAAAAGCTAGCCAAACCATGAAAAGATCTTACCTCAGTAGCACTCCTTGGAGTAGGCCATTCAAGGATAGCCTGTACCTTCTCTGGGTCCATTTTTAGACCTTCTGCTGAAACTACAAATCCCAAATACACTAACTCTTTCTTCACAAAACTGCACTTCTTCAAATTAATCAACAATTTCTCTTCTCTCAACTTCTCAAATACCATACGAATATGCATCATATGCTCATCCAATGTCTTACTAAAGATCAAAATATCATCTAGGTAAACAATGACAAACTTACCCAGAAATTCTTTCAGAACCTCGTTCATGAGCCGCATGAAAGTGCTCGGTGCATTGGTTAGCCCAAAAGGCATGACTAACCACTCATACAGTCCTTCCTTTGTCTTGAAGGCAGTCTTCCATTCGTCTCCTTCTCTGATCCGAATCTGATGATATCCACTTTTCAGATCTATCTTTGAAAAATACACAGCTCCACTCAAACAGTCCATAATATCATCCATTCGTGGCAATGGAAACCTGTACTTGATTGTGATCTTGTTTATTGCCCTAGAATCTGTACACATCCTCCACTCTCCATTCTTCTTTGGTGCTAATACCGCTGGTACAGCACAGGGACTCAGACTCTCACGGATCAATCCTTTCTGTAGCAGTTCATGTACTTGTCTGTTCAACTCCTCACTTTCTGCTGGTGTCATTCTGTGTGCTGCCTTATTCGGCAAACTCGCTCATGGGATCAAATCCATTTGATGACTGATCTTCCTGACTGGTGGTAATCCATCAGGCACGTTATCGGATACAATATCCTGAAACTCATTCAACAAATCTGCAACTTCTACAGGGACATCTTCTACTTCCTCTTTACCAGCTTTTGGAATTAAAGCAAAACATACATGCTCATGCCTCATACCATCTAGAAAATTTCTTCCATCAACAAAAGTTATCCTTGCATTACCACATACCTTTTCTTCAGTCTCCTTCAATGGTTTTAGCTTATGTCGCACTCCATCCTTTGTCAGGGAATAGGTATTTGCACGACCATCATGTACAGCACATCTGTCAAACTGCCATGGTCTACCCAACAACATATGACATGCATCCATAGATATGATATCACACAATACCTCATCTTGGTATCCGCCAATCTTGAACTTCACTAGGCATTGTTCATTGACCATGACCTTGTGGTCATCCTGTACCCAGGCAATCCGATATGGATGTGGGTGTTTCTGTCTCTTGAGCTTCAACTTTGTCACCATCTCTTCTGACACCAAATTGTCAGTGCTTCCACTATCAATAATCACATCACAACATTTACCTTCACACTTGCACCTGGTGCGAAACAGGCTCCTCCTTTGCTCAGGTTCATTCTCACCACTCAACAGGACTCTTCTGTTAATCAACGTTTCTCCTCTTTCAGCATCTTCAGAATTTGATGATCTGGCATCTTCATCTACATGTGCAACTCTGGCCTGGCCTTCATTTCTCCTGTCCGTTCTGCCTTGGCGCTGAGGACATTCAAATGCCCTATGACCTTCTTCTCCACAGTGAAAACATGTTCCACGGAAGCCACCTCTTCCAGATCCTTGTCCTCTTTCTCTTCCTCTCTGATCTCTATTATTCTGATCCTGGAAGCGATTGGAATTATTTCCTCGCTGATTTTGACTGCTACTGGCCTCATCCTTCTTTTTCGGATCTTCATTTCGGCCACCATATGACCGTCCACCAGATCGTCCACCGCGACCTCTTCCATTTTGTCTGCTCTCGAACTTCTTGTTCAGCTTTTCCTCTACTTTTAGGGCAAATTGATATGCCTCCTCAATACTGTTCATTCGAACCAGATTCAACTCCTCCTGAATGCTTGGCCTTAACCCATTAAGGTATCGGGCAACTTTCTCCTTATCAGCTTCGGCATGGCCTGTTCTGATGAGGAGTCGATAGAACTCCTCTGTATACTCCTGAACAGATTTTCCTGCTTGCTTCAAACTTTGCATTTTCTTCAGTAGGTCAAGCTCATAATCCACAGGAATGAACTGTCGCTTCAATTTTTCCACCATCCGATCCCATCTTGTGATTTTATCTTTCCCTCTTCTATTTCGCTCCAATTGAATTTCTTGCCACCAGATCTTCGCATGACCTTTCAGTCTGGCCTTCGCAAATTTGACCCTATCAGGATCCTCAACATCTTCATACTCAAAATATTCCTCACATTCATTGATCCAGTCGATCAATTCCTCTGGGTTAAGATTTCCAGAAAATGTAGGAACCTCAATCTTAGGTCTTTTCCCAATCTTGGAAATCGCCCGAAAAAGTCTTTCTTCCTCATGGTTCACAATTTCAACTTCTCCTTCTTGATATTCTTCTTCGGCTTCATCCTCGCTTTCGTCTCTGACATTAAGATTCATTCCTCTGCGAATCTCTTCTTGCAATGCTCGCACTTGTCTCTGCAGCTCTCTAACCTCAGGTGTTACAACACCAGCTCTTCCGCCACGTTCCCTTCGCGGAGGCATTTTCGCGATGCGCGCTGAAACCCTAGCCACGGTCCTGGTGCAAACTGCCTCACAGTCGGCGATCTGTTTACACACTCAAGAACTCCTGCTCTGATACCACTTGATGAAGGGTGCTCCCCTTAATACCACAAACACATAACAGAAATAGAGAAACAACAACAATATGCAAGAACAGAAAATTGGCTTCTTATTATCTCCACAAATGTGGAATTACAAACTTTCAGAATTACAATATGCAAAGCCACATGGGCATTCCCTTACAATATTCTGTAGGACGAAGCCTCGAATCAATACCCAGATCTACTACCCAGAACTATTCTGAACTGCCTAAGACAATAACACAGCCTTCCTTATATAGGCAATTATCCACCGCCTGGGAAGGTTCCAGAATTTTAGCCACTAAGGCCGACCAAACTTAGAATTATTTTATTTTACATTTTATTACATCATAGTCGGCTCAAGATAACCTTTGAAACCCGAACAGAAATTTTGAAGAAAATTATTTTTCGCCATTTCAGGTGGCCCAACTTCCGAAGACCATAAGTCATCACCAGTTGACCCGATCGGCTATTATAACCCCATTTCGGAAACGCCACGAGGCGCTCTACAACGCCTGAATTAAGCAAGCTTCATTCAGCCCAAAATTCGACCTCATCCGGGGCCTCTAAAGCCTTCAAAACTGAGTTCGAAGTTTCTGTACCCTGCTGCCAATACCGAAAATCTTCAATATCTTCCAATATACACTTGATCTGGCAATGAAACTTTACTGGCAGACTTATATGACCAAAATGAACCTCCAAGAAAGAAATCAGATCATTCTGAGCACATACAAAAATTACCAAAAATAGTAACTTTCCATAAATAGCAGCTCTGCACAAAATAGCCCTTATTGAATACAAAAATAGAAATATTTTTGGGTGATGCAAGATTGCTCTTACACCCAGGATGCTCCTGCATCAGACACCCGGGGTAATTTGAGAAGTGACCCTGTCACGACTCAGGTGTGCAGAGGAAAACCAAGACGGCTAATCTCCTCCTTTGTCAGCCATGATGAATCTTCAACAGGTCGTCCTTTCCACTTGACCAGATATTCTTCATATATCCTGTTCCTTGTGCTTCTGCCAATACGACTGTCTAGTATATCTTCGATCTCCTTAGTGTCTGAACTAGTTGCTGGAATACTCCACTGTGCTGCTGTGATCTCATCTTCAACACCTCCTTCATGATACTCTGTCAGGTCTGAAATGTTAAACACTGGTGAAATATTTAGCTCAGTAGGCAGTTCTACCTCATACGCGTTTCCTGAATCATGTTTCTTCAGTATCCTACATGGTCCAAACTTCTTCATTTTCAGCTTGTTATATGTACCAACTGGAAACCGCTCCTTCCGCAAATGAACCATGACTTCATCACCAACTTGAAATTCCTTATACCTCCTTTTCTCATCTGCCTTAGCCTTATACTGTGCGTTCATCTTGGTAATATGCTTCCTCACCTCCTCATGGATGTTCTTCAAGTGTTCTGCAAAATCCTCAGCTTCAGCACTACTTATTTCTCCTTTATCTATCTTCCTCAATTCAGATGCATTTCTTGGACTACTTCCATATACAATCTGGAATGGTGATTTACCAGTGCTCCTGTTGACAGAATTATTGTATGCAAATTCTGCCTGTGGTAAAATCAAATCCCATCCTGTTGGCTTATCTCCAACCAAACATCTCAGCAAATTTCCCAAACTCCTATTCACCACCTCTGTTTGTCCATCAGTCTGTGGATGATGTGATGAACTGAACTTCAAATCTGTCTTTAACTTCTTCCACAATGTACGCCAGAAATATCCAACAAACTTAGTGTCCCGATCTGAAACTATGGTCTTTGGCAAACCATGAAGTCTCACTACTTCTCTGAAAAACAATTCTGCTACATGAACAGCATCATTAGTCTTCTTGCAGGAAATGAAATGTGCCATCTTTGAAAATCTGTCAACCACCACAAAAATTGAATCATGCCCCCGCTGAGTCCTCGGTAGACCAAGAACAAAGTCCATGCTGATATCCTCCCAAGGCTTCTCTGGTACAGGTAATGGATGATACAATCCTGTATTCTGCTTCACTCCTTTCGCCATCTGACATACTCTGCAACTCTGCACAAACTTCTTCACATCTTGCTGCAACTGTGGCCAATAGTAATTCTCACTAACCAAAGAAAGGGTTTTGTCACGACCAAAATGTCCAGCCAATCCTCCGCTATGCTTCTCCTTGATGAGATTCTCCCTCATAGAACTTCGTGGAATGCACAATTGACTCCCTTTGAATAGCATATCGTCCTGGATGATGAAATCCAGCCATTTCGTCCTGTCTAGAGTAACAGGTTCTGTACAAGCTTTCCAAGCTTCACCAAAATCAGGATCCTCTGGATACAAATTCTTGAGTTCCTTGAACCCAACCACTTCAATCTGCATTTCTGTCAGCAATAGTTGCCTTCTGCTAAGAGCATCTGCAACCCTATTAGACTTTCCACTCCTGTGTTTCAAAACAAATGTATAACTTTGCAAAAACTCAACCCATTTCAAATGCCTCTGGTTCAACTTTCCTTGACTATTCAAATATTGCAAAGCTTGATGATCAGTATACAAAACAAACTCCTTAGGAAGCAGATAATGTCTCCACTTCTTTAATGCCTGAACTATAGCATAAAATTCCTGATCATAAACAGAATATTTTCTCTTGGCATCATTTAATTTCTCACTGAAATAAGCAACAGGTTTACCTTCTTGGCTCATAACAGCTCCTATTGCAGTACCACTAGCATCACAATCTACTTGAAACACCTTATTAAAATCTGGAAGTGCTAAAACGGGTTGTTCTGTAACTTTTTGTTTCAACAATTGAAAACTCTTTTCTGCCCCATTAGTCCACTTAAATTCTTTTCTATCCCCTCTCATTGTTTCAGTCAAGGGCCCGCAAATACTGCTAAAATTTCGGATAAACTTTCTGTAAAAGCTAGCCAAACCATGAAAAGATCTTACCTCAGTAGCACTCCTTGGAGTAGGCCATTCAAGGATAGCCTGTACCTTCTCTGGGTCCATTTTTAGACCTTCTGCTGAAACTACAAATCCCAAATACACTAACTCTTTCTTCACAAAACTGCACTTCTTCAAATTAATCAACAATTTCTCTTCTCTCAACTTCTCAAATACCATACGAATATGCATCATATGCTCATCCAATGTCTTACTAAAGATCAAAATATCATCTAGGTAAACAATGACAAACTTACCCAGAAATTCTTTCAGAACCTCGTTCATGAGCCGCATGAAAGTGCTCGGTGCATTGGTTAGCCCAAAAGGCATGACTAACCACTCATACAGTCCTTCCTTTGTCTTGAAGGCAGTCTTCCATTCGTCTCCTTCTCTGATCCGAATCTGATGATATCCACTTTTCAGATCTATCTTTGAAAAATACACAGCTCCACTCAAACAGTCCATAATATCATCCATTCGTGGCAATGGAAACCTGTACTTGATTGTGATCTTGTTTATTGCCCTAGAATCTGTACACATCCTCCACTCTCCATTCTTCTTTGGTGCTAATACCGCTGGTACAGCACAGGGACTCAGACTCTCACGGATCAATCCTTTCTGTAGCAGTTCATGTACTTGTCTGTTCAACTCCTCACTTTCTGCTGGTGTCATTCTGTGTGCTGCCTTATTCGGCAAACTCGCTCCTGGGATCAAATCCATTTGATGACTGATCTTCCTGACTGGTGGTAATCCATCAGGCACGTTATCGGATACAATATCCTGAAACTCATTCAACAAATCTGCAACTTCTACAGGGACATCTTCTACTTCCTCTTTACCAGCTTTTGGAATTAAAGCAAAACATACATGCTCATGCCTCATACCATCTAGAAAATTTCTTCCATCAACAAAAGTTATCCTTGCATTACCACATACCTTTTCTTCAGTCTCCTTCAATGGTTTTAGCTTATGTCGCACTCCATCCTTTGTCAGGGAATAGGTATTTGCACGACCATCATGTACAGCACATCTGTCAAACTGCCATGGTCTACCCAACAACATATGACATGCATCCATAGATATGATATCACACAATACCTCATCTTGGTATCCGCCAATCTTGAACTTCACTAGGCATTGTTCATTGACCATGACCTTGTGGTCATCCTGTACCCAGGCAATCCGATATGGATGTGGGTGTTTCTGTCTCTTGAGCTTCAACTTTGTCACCATCTCTTCTGACACCAAATTGTCAGTGCTTCCACTATCAATAATCACATCACAACATTTACCTTCACACTTGCACCTGGTGCGAAACAGGCTCCTCCTTTGCTCAGGTTCATTCTCACCACTCAACAGGACTCTTCTGTTAATCAACGTTTCTCCTCTTTCAGCATCTTCAGAATTTGATGATCTGGCATCTTCATCTACATGTGCAACTCTGGCCTGGCCTTCATTTCTCCTGTCCGTTCTGCCTTGGCGCTGAGGACATTCAAATGCCCTATGACCTTCTTCTCCACAGTGAAAACATGTTCCACGGAAGCCACCTCTTCCAGATCCTTGTCCTCTTTCTCTTCCTCTCTGATCTCTATTATTCTGATCCTGGAAGCGATTGGAATTATTTCCTCGCTGATTTTGACTGCTACTGGCCTCATCCTTCTTTTTCGGATCTTCATTTCGGCCACCATATGACCGTCCACCAGATCGTCCACCGCGACCTCTTCCATTTTGTCTGCTCTCGAACTTCTTGTTCAGCTTTTCCTCTACTTTTAGGGCAAATTGATATGCCTCCTCAATACTGTTCATTCGAACCAGATTCAACTCCTCCTGAATGCTTGGCCTTAACCCATTAAGGTATCGGGCAACTTTCTCCTTATCAGCTTCGGCATGGCCTGTTCTGATGAGGAGTCGATAGAACTCCTCTGTATACTCCTGAACAGATTTTCCTGCTTGCTTCAAACTTTGCATTTTCTTCAGTAGGTCAAGCTCATAATCCACAGGAATGAACTGTCGCTTCAATTTTTCCACCATCCGATCCCATCTTGTGATTTTATCTTTCCCTCTTCTATTTCGCTCCAATTGAATTTCTTGCCACCAGATCTTCGCATGACCTTTCAGTCTGGCCTTCGCAAATTTGACCCTATCAGGATCCTCAACATCTTCATACTCAAAATATTCCTCACATTCATTGATCCAGTCGATCAATTCCTCTGGGTTAAGATTTCCAGAAAATGTAGGAACCTCAATCTTAGGTCTTTTCCCAATCTTGGAAATCGCCCGAAAAAGTCTTTCTTCCTCATGGTTCACAATTTCAACTTCTCCTTCTTGATATTCTTCTTCGGCTTCATCCTCGCTTTCGTCTCTGACATTAAGATTCATTCCTCTGCGAATCTCTTCTTGCAATGCTCGCACTTGTCTCTGCAGCTCTCTAACCTCAGGTGTTACAACACCAGCTCTTCCGCCACGTTCCCTTCGCGGAGGCATTTTCGCGATGCGCGCTGAAACCCTAGCCACGGTCCTGGTGCAAACTGCCTCACAGTCGGCGATCTGTTTACACACTCAAGAACTCCTGCTCTGATACCACTTGATGAAGGGTGCTCCCCTTAATACCACAAACACATAACAGAAATAGAGAAACAACAACAATATGCAAGAACAGAAAATTGGCTTCTTATTATCTCCACAAATGTGGAATTACAAACTTTCAGAATTACAATATGCAAAGCCACATGGGCATTCCCTTACAATATTCTGTAGGACGAAGCCTCGAATCAATACCCAGATCTACTACCCAGAACTATTCTGAACTGCCTAAGACAATAACACAGCCTTCCTTATATAGGCAATTATCCACCGCCTGGGAAGGTTCCAGAATTTTAGCCACTAAGGCCGACCAAACTTAGAATTATTTTATTTTACATTTTATTACATCATAGTCGGCTCAAGATAACCTTTGAAACCCGAACAGAAATTTTGAAGAAAATTATTTTTCGCCATTTCAGGTGGCCCAACTTCCGAAGACCATAAGTCATCACCAGTTGACCCGATCGGCTATTATAACCCCATTTCGGAAACGCCACGAGGCGCTCTACAACGCCTGAATTAAGCAAGCTTCATTCAGCCCAAAATTCGACCTCATCCGGGGCCTCTAAAGCCTTCAAAACTGAGTTCGAAGTTTCTGTACCCTGCTGCCAATACCGAAAATCTTCAATATCTTCCAATATACACTTGATCTGGCAATGAAACTTTACTGGCAGACTTATATGACCAAAATGAACCTCCAAGAAAGAAATCAGATCATTCTGAGCACATACAAAAATTACCAAAAATAGTAACTTTCCATAAATAGCAGCTCTGCACAAAATAGCCCTTATTGAATACAAAAATAGAAATATTTTTGGGTGATGCAAGATTGCTCTTACACCCAGGATGCTCCTGCATCAGACACCCGGGGTAATTTGAGAAGTGACCCTGTCACGACTCAGGTGTGCAGAGGAAAACCAAGACGGCTAATCTCCTCCTTTGTCAGCCATGATGAATCTTCAACAGGTCGTCCTTTCCACTTGACCAGATATTCTTCATATATCCTGTTCCTTGTGCTTCTGCCAATACGACTGTCTAGTATATCTTCGATCTCCTTAGTGTCTGAACTAGTTGCTGGAATACTCCACTGTGCTGCTGTGATCTCATCTTCAACACCTCCTTCATGATACTCTGTCAGGTCTGAAATGTTAAACACTGGTGAAATATTTAGCTCAGTAGGCAGTTCTACCTCATACGCGTTTCCTGAATCATGTTTCTTCAGTATCCTACATGGTCCAAACTTCTTCATTTTCAGCTTGTTATATGTACCAACTGGAAACCGCTCCTTCCGCAAATGAACCATGACTTCATCACCAACTTGAAATTCCTTATACCTCCTTTTCTCATCTGCCTTAGCCTTATACTGTGCGTTCATCTTGGTAATATGCTTCCTCACCTCCTCATGGATGTTCTTCAAGTGTTCTGCAAAATCCTCAGCTTCAGCACTACTTATTTCTCCTTTATCTATCTTCCTCAATTCAGATGCATTTCTTGGACTACTTCCATATACAATCTGGAATGGTGATTTACCAGTGCTCCTGTTGACAGAATTATTGTATGCAAATTCTGCCTGTGGTAAAATCAAATCCCATCCTGTTGGCTTATCTCCAACCAAACATCTCAGCAAATTTCCCAAACTCCTATTCACCACCTCTGTTTGTCCATCAGTCTGTGGATGATGTGATGAACTGAACTTCAAATCTGTCTTTAACTTCTTCCACAATGTACGCCAGAAATATCCAACAAACTTAGTGTCCCGATCTGAAACTATGGTCTTTGGCAAACCATGAAGTCTCACTACTTCTCTGAAAAACAATTCTGCTACATGAACAGCATCATTAGTCTTCTTGCAGGAAATGAAATGTGCCATCTTTGAAAATCTGTCAACCACCACAAAAATTGAATCATGCCCCCGCTGAGTCCTCGGTAGACCAAGAACAAAGTCCATGCTGATATCCTCCCAAGGCTTCTCTGGTACAGGTAATGGATGATACAATCCTGTATTCTGCTTCACTCCTTTCGCCATCTGACATACTCTGCAACTCTGCACAAACTTCTTCACATCTTGCTGCAACTGTGGCCAATAGTAATTCTCACTAACCAAAGAAAGGGTTTTGTCACGACCAAAATGTCCAGCCAATCCTCCGCTATGCTTCTCCTTGATGAGATTCTCCCTCATAGAACTTCGTGGAATGCACAATTGACTCCCTTTGAATAGCATATCGTCCTGGATGATGAAATCCAGCCATTTCGTCCTGTCTAGAGTAACAGGTTCTGTACAAGCTTTCCAAGCTTCACCAAAATCAGGATCCTCTGGATACAAATTCTTGAGTTCCTTGAACCCAACCACTTCAATCTGCATTTCTGTCAGCAATAGTTGCCTTCTGCTAAGAGCATCTGCAACCCTATTAGACTTTCCACTCCTGTGTTTCAAAACAAATGTATAACTTTGCAAAAACTCAACCCATTTCAAATGCCTCTGGTTCAACTTTCCTTGACTATTCAAATATTGCAAAGCTTGATGATCAGTATACAAAACAAACTCCTTAGGAAGCAGATAATGTCTCCACTTCTTTAATGCCTGAACTATAGCATAAAATTCCTGATCATAAACAGAATATTTTCTCTTGGCATCATTTAATTTCTCACTGAAATAAGCAACAGGTTTACCTTCTTGGCTCATAACAGCTCCTATTGCAGTACCACTAGCATCACAATCTACTTGAAACACCTTATTAAAATCTGGAAGTGCTAAAACGGGTTGTTCTGTAACTTTTTGTTTCAACAATTGAAAACTCTTTTCTGCCCCATTAGTCCACTTAAATTCTTTTCTATCCCCTCTCATTGTTTCAGTCAAGGGCCCGCAAATACTGCTAAAATTTCGGATAAACTTTCTGTAAAAGCTAGCCAAACCATGAAAAGATCTTACCTCAGTAGCACTCCTTGGAGTAGGCCATTCAAGGATAGCCTGTACCTTCTCTGGGTCCATTTTTAGACCTTCTGCTGAAACTACAAATCCCAAATACACTAACTCTTTCTTCACAAAACTGCACTTCTTCAAATTAATCAACAATTTCTCTTCTCTCAACTTCTCAAATACCATACGAATATGCATCATATGCTCATCCAATGTCTTACTAAAGATCAAAATATCATCTAGGTAAACAATGACAAACTTACCCAGAAATTCTTTCAGAACCTCGTTCATGAGCCGCATGAAAGTGCTCGGTGCATTGGTTAGCCCAAAAGGCATGACTAACCACTCATACAGTCCTTCCTTTGTCTTGAAGGCAGTCTTCCATTCGTCTCCTTCTCTGATCCGAATCTGATGATATCCACTTTTCAGATCTATCTTTGAAAAATACACAGCTCCACTCAAACAGTCCATAATATCATCCATTCGTGGCAATGGAAACCTGTACTTGATTGTGATCTTGTTTATTGCCCTAGAATCTGTACACATCCTCCACTCTCCATTCTTCTTTGGTGCTAATACCGCTGGTACAGCACAGGGACTCAGACTCTCACGGATCAATCCTTTCTGTAGCAGTTCATGTACTTGTCTGTTCAACTCCTCACTTTCTGCTGGTGTCATTCTGTGTGCTGCCTTATTCGGCAAACTCGCTCCTGGGATCAAATCCATTTGATGACTGATCTTCCTGACTGGTGGTAATCCATCAGGCACGTTATCGGATACAATATCCTGAAACTCATTCAACAAATCTGCAACTTCTACAGGGACATCTTCTACTTCCTCTTTACCAGCTTTTGGAATTAAAGCAAAACATACATGCTCATGCCTCATACCATCTAGAAAATTTCTTCCATCAACAAAAGTTATCCTTGCATTACCACATACCTTTTCTTCAGTCTCCTTCAATGGTTTTAGCTTATGTCGCACTCCATCCTTTGTCAGGGAATAGGTATTTGCACGACCATCATGTACAGCACATCTGTCAAACTGCCATGGTCTACCCAACAACATATGACATGCATCCATAGATATGATATCACACAATACCTCATCTTGGTATCCGCCAATCTTGAACTTCACTAGGCATTGTTCATTGACCATGACCTTGTGGTCATCCTGTACCCAGGCAATCCGATATGGATGTGGGTGTTTCTGTCTCTTGAGCTTCAACTTTGTCACCATCTCTTCTGACACCAAATTGTCAGTGCTTCCACTATCAATAATCACATCACAACATTTACCTTCACACTTGCACCTGGTGCGAAACAGGCTCCTCCTTTGCTCAGGTTCATTCTCACCACTCAACAGGACTCTTCTGTTAATCAACGTTTCTCCTCTTTCAGCATCTTCAGAATTTGATGATCTGGCATCTTCATCTACATGTGCAACTCTGGCCTGGCCTTCATTTCTCCTGTCCGTTCTGCCTTGGCGCTGAGGACATTCAAATGCCCTATGACCTTCTTCTCCACAGTGAAAACATGTTCCACGGAAGCCACCTCTTCCAGATCCTTGTCCTCTTTCTCTTCCTCTCTGATCTCTATTATTCTGATCCTGGAAGCGATTGGAATTATTTCCTCGCTGATTTTGACTGCTACTGGCCTCATCCTTCTTTTTCGGATCTTCATTTCGGCCACCATATGACCGTCCACCAGATCGTCCACCGCGACCTCTTCCATTTTGTCTGCTCTCGAACTTCTTGTTCAGCTTTTCCTCTACTTTTAGGGCAAATTGATATGCCTCCTCAATACTGTTCATTCGAACCAGATTCAACTCCTCCTGAATGCTTGGCCTTAACCCATTAAGGTATCGGGCAACTTTCTCCTTATCAGCTTCGGCATGGCCTGTTCTGATGAGGAGTCGATAGAACTCCTCTGTATACTCCTGAACAGATTTTCCTGCTTGCTTCAAACTTTGCATTTTCTTCAGTAGGTCAAGCTCATAATCCACAGGAATGAACTGTCGCTTCAATTTTTCCACCATCCGATCCCATCTTGTGATTTTATCTTTCCCTCTTCTATTTCGCTCCAATTGAATTTCTTGCCACCAGATCTTCGCATGACCTTTCAGTCTGGCCTTCGCAAATTTGACCCTATCAGGATCCTCAACATCTTCATACTCAAAATATTCCTCACATTCATTGATCCAGTCGATCAATTCCTCTGGGTTAAGATTTCCAGAAAATGTAGGAACCTCAATCTTAGGTCTTTTCCCAATCTTGGAAATCGCCCGAAAAAGTCTTTCTTCCTCATGGTTCACAATTTCAACTTCTCCTTCTTGATATTCTTCTTCGGCTTCATCCTCGCTTTCGTCTCTGACATTAAGATTCATTCCTCTGCGAATCTCTTCTTGCAATGCTCGCACTTGTCTCTGCAGCTCTCTAACCTCAGGTGTTACAACACCAGCTCTTCCGCCACGTTCCCTTCGCGGAGGCATTTTCGCGATGCGCGCTGAAACCCTAGCCACGGTCCTGGTGCAAACTGCCTCACAGTCGGCGATCTGTTTACACACTCAAGAACTCCTGCTCTGATACCACTTGATGAAGGGTGCTCCCCTTAATACCACAAACACATAACAGAAATAGAGAAACAACAACAATATGCAAGAACAGAAAATTGGCTTCTTATTATCTCCACAAATGTGGAATTACAAACTTTCAGAATTACAATATGCAAAGCCACATGGGCATTCCCTTACAATATTCTGTAGGACGAAGCCTCGAATCAATACCCAGATCTACTACCCAGAACTATTCTGAACTGCCTAAGACAATAACACAGCCTTCCTTATATAGGCAATTATCCACCGCCTGGGAAGGTTCCAGAATTTTAGCCACTAAGGCCGACCAAACTTAGAATTATTTTATTTTACATTTTATTACATCATAGTCGGCTCAAGATAACCTTTGAAACCCGAACAGAAATTTTGAAGAAAATTATTTTTCGCCATTTCAGGTGGCCCAACTTCCGAAGACCATAAGTCATCACCAGTTGACCCGATCGGCTATTATAACCCCATTTCGGAAACGCCACGAGGCGCTCTACAACGCCTGAATTAAGCAAGCTTCATTCAGCCCAAAATTCGACCTCATCCGGGGCCTCTAAAGCCTTCAAAACTGAGTTCGAAGTTTCTGTACCCTGCTGCCAATACCGAAAATCTTCAATATCTTCCAATATACACTTGATCTGGCAATGAAACTTTACTGGCAGACTTATATGACCAAAATGAACCTCCAAGAAAGAAATCAGATCATTCTGAGCACATACAAAAATTACCAAAAATAGTAACTTTCCATAAATAGCAGCTCTGCACAAAATAGCCCTTATTGAATACAAAAATAGAAATATTTTTGGGTGATGCAAGATTGCTCTTACACCCAGGATGCTCCTGCATCAGACACCCGGGGTAATTTGAGAAGTGACCCTGTCACGACTCAGGTGTGCAGAGGAAAACCAAGACGGCTAATCTCCTCCTTTGTCAGCCATGATGAATCTTCAACAGGTCGTCCTTTCCACTTGACCAGATATTCTTCATATATCCTGTTCCTTGTGCTTCTGCCAATACGACTGTCTAGTATATCTTCGATCTCCTTAGTGTCTGAACTAGTTGCTGGAATACTCCACTGTGCTGCTGTGATCTCATCTTCAACACCTCCTTCATGATACTCTGTCAGGTCTGAAATGTTAAACACTGGTGAAATATTTAGCTCAGTAGGCAGTTCTACCTCATACGCGTTTCCTGAATCATGTTTCTTCAGTATCCTACATGGTCCAAACTTCTTCATTTTCAGCTTGTTATATGTACCAACTGGAAACCGCTCCTTCCGCAAATGAACCATGACTTCATCACCAACTTGAAATTCCTTATACCTCCTTTTCTCATCTGCCTTAGCCTTATACTGTGCGTTCATCTTGGTAATATGCTTCCTCACCTCCTCATGGATGTTCTTCAAGTGTTCTGCAAAATCCTCAGCTTCAGCACTACTTATTTCTCCTTTATCTATCTTCCTCAATTCAGATGCATTTCTTGGACTACTTCCATATACAATCTGGAATGGTGATTTACCAGTGCTCCTGTTGACAGAATTATTGTATGCAAATTCTGCCTGTGGTAAAATCAAATCCCATCCTGTTGGCTTATCTCCAACCAAACATCTCAGCAAATTTCCCAAACTCCTATTCACCACCTCTGTTTGTCCATCAGTCTGTGGATGATGTGATGAACTGAACTTCAAATCTGTCTTTAACTTCTTCCACAATGTACGCCAGAAATATCCAACAAACTTAGTGTCCCGATCTGAAACTATGGTCTTTGGCAAACCATGAAGTCTCACTACTTCTCTGAAAAACAATTCTGCTACATGAACAGCATCATTAGTCTTCTTGCAGGAAATGAAATGTGCCATCTTTGAAAATCTGTCAACCACCACAAAAATTGAATCATGCCCCCGCTGAGTCCTCGGTAGACCAAGAACAAAGTCCATGCTGATATCCTCCCAAGGCTTCTCTGGTACAGGTAATGGATGATACAATCCTGTATTCTGCTTCACTCCTTTCGCCATCTGACATACTCTGCAACTCTGCACAAACTTCTTCACATCTTGCTGCAACTGTGGCCAATAGTAATTCTCACTAACCAAAGAAAGGGTTTTGTCACGACCAAAATGTCCAGCCAATCCTCCGCTATGCTT
>BSBK01001018.1:0-12500 GCA_027943335.1 Chamaecyparis obtusa | reverse complement strand
AGTATCTCATGGGATTGCGACCATTGGAAAAATATTGAACAAGAATGCTTAAGGTACTCTTGAGGCCGTGAGGTCCTAGTCCTTTATGAGGAGCAAGAGGGGTGTTGTGAACGGAAATCCTTATTAAGAACCATTAGATAGAAGCCACCTTCTTTTAGCCGCTTATCTTCTTAGTGCAAGGATTGATCCAAGTGGTTTACCCGGATCACCTTAAGATACTCACCATATGTGTCCCTTTGGTTGTGTCATTTGACATTTCCATGACAAAGTCAACATCTCTTGTGGGTAACCACTTGGTGTGAGGTGAGGGGGCATCAAGTTGTGGGCTAAGTTGGTAAGTATTGAGCCTCGACTTTCTAGGATAGATTTGCTTGAAGTGTCTTTGATTATGTGATACCAGTGCAAACGTTCTTACATACAAACAATCGGTAGCATTCATAGGGTGTTGTTTCAATTCTGATATCACAAGTGTTTGTCTTGGCAAGGTTGCTTTTGCCCTTGTTTCAAGTGTTTGAGACCATGTTTTGATCCCTTACTGTTTGCAAACCCACCGAAATTCTGCTGATACTGTGACTGAAATTGAAAACATCAACCCTCAGACTGGAAATTTTGACCAAACAGACCCAAAAACCCAAATTTCACACAATTCTAGTCAAGAGTTAAATAATTCTGCAACAGTATCGCGCCCTGTGAAGCGAAGTATCGCGTGATACTTCACGCCTGCTAGAAATATCGCCCACTTGAAGAGAAATATCACGTGATAGTTCACCCCTGACGGATTATCGCCTAGCCTGCCTAGAGTATATCGCCCGCCAGTATTAAGAAGTATCACTTGGCTTCAGGCGAAGTATCGTGTGGGTATAGGTTTATCGCCCCAGTAGCCTGGAGTATATCGCCTGGTTTATTTTTGCCGTACTTAAATTTTGGTCAGTTTCAGTTGCTGTTAATCAGGCTAGGTCTTAGAGTAGGCTTCTCACCCTGACGTCCGAGATTTGTCTTGACTCCAAATTTCTGGTTTTTAGTCCTCCGGGATAGCATCATTTGATTTACAAATCACTTTGGAATAATTGTCAAGATAGAAAGCCATTTTTGGTGCCAAGGTTCATCTTTAAAATTGTTAGCTATATTCTGGAAAATTTTAGTTCTCTTATTGTCCAAATTGCTTTCATTTTCATCTCAATTTCAATTATCTTTTGGCCTAGTCCAACCTCCTGATTCAAAAGTGCAAGGGTAGTCACCCTTTGATTTGAAGCACCTCTTTGACAGTGTTGGTAAAGCCCTCTTTTTCTTTTCATTTCTCTTTGGACAATAGAGGACTTCGATTATCCTAGTTTGGTGTTGACACTTTAAAAGGTCACCTTATCATTGAGAGTATCTCTCTTTCATGTCAGTTATGACAAGGTACCAAGTTAATCAAGGGAAGCGACCCCCTGTTGCCTTTAGCCAGTTACCACCCGTCAAGACTCGTCGACAACCTAAGGGAAAATGACCCTTTTTGATCAATCTCCTAAGAGTGAATCTGAGGTTTGTTTTAATCCGGGAGCTAATCCTAGTGAAGTGAGCACCTCTTTTGTACCACTTTCATCAAGTATGGACATGAGTTACACTTTCACCCGACAACAAAGAGAAGCCATGAATCAAACTCTTGAGGATATCTTCTAACGACACAGAAGAGAGTATGGTGGTTCTTCTCATGCTAGTCCACCCGGGTCACCTCCTAACAATGCGAGGTATTTTGATGCTCATCAACGAGCTGAAAGACAGCATAAGCAAGCTCACTCAGATTCAGGGTCACAACACGAAGACCAGAACAATGAATCTAGTGATCACCACATCAACGCAACTAATGCAATGAGGCATTCGAGACAAACCTCCCCACTTAAAGACACCTCTCGATATGCAAATACAAGATTGAGAAGCATTGAGAGAGAGAAGCAAGCCTACTTAGATGAATAGGCTGCTAAAAAGGAAAAATTTCGACAACTAGAGGAAGAGGAACGTGCATTGTTGGATATACAGAAAAGAGTCACCCAAGAAGAAGAAGATAGACTCTATGCACAACAACTCCAAAGCCAATTTAACGGGAGGGGAGCCAATAGTGGGACCAACTCACCCCTATCTATCCCTTCCCCTAGCCCTCGAAGAAGATCAAAGACACCCTCACGATCCCCAAGCCCTAGAGGAAGGAGGGCTTCAAGATACGACCATCATAGGAGATAGTCATCTCATAGACATTCAAAGCAACCCTCCCAATGAGCACATCATGGCTCACAACATGGAGGCAGTTATGCTAAATTTGATCATATGGACTTCATGACTATGCAACAAGAACCATCCTTTCAAGCCTATGTGGAGCAATATGTGGAACAAAACAAAGATCAATTCTTGGAAAGTCTTATCAACAAAGGTGCTAAAGTTCCATATAATTTTGATGTTCACCAAAAGATCAAGAAACAGAACCCTTCAACTGATGAGGTGATCTTACAAATGCAAAGGATATAGACAGGATGAAGGCTCCCAAGAGCACATTCCATTTGGACTCCATATGTCCTAACCCCATTGACAAAAGTGTGGTGATGGTAGAATTCCCTAAGAAAGTTGAATTTCCAACATATGACAAATATGATGGCACTGGTGACCCTCACGACCATGTTCGACAGTTCTACATAATGAGCTTTTCCTTTCACCATGAAGACTCCTACTTGCTGAGATTATTCCCAAGGAGTTTAAAAGGTAAAGCCATGGAGTGGTTCACCAACCTTTCCCCTCCAGTAAAGACATTTAAAGAACTTGTCCAAAGATTTGTTCAGCATTTTGCTTACAACTTATCGAGGTTAGTCACAATGCTTGATTTGTGTAAACTTAAACAAAATCAAGGGGAATCTTTGTCACATTTTTACAACGATGGAGGTGATTGTGTTCGAAATACCCAAGGACAATCCCTGAAGAGGAGAGAATTGATATCATTGTGAGCAATCTAATACCAGAACTCAGATATGAAGTCAAGAAAATCCATTTAATTCCTTTGATACTATGGTAGAGGTGGCATGTCGCATTGAGGATGTCCTAACAGAACAAGAAATTTTGGCTAAACCAACAAATAACAACAATAGCCAAAATAACAATACTAATGGTAACAAGGACAAAAAGAACTCCTATTGGAACAAAAACAAGCAAGTGGTCAACGATGGAGTTGTTGACTCATCTCAAGTCAAAAATGAAGGAGTTCTTAACCTCTCTCATGCAGTTCAAGCTATGAAGCTGCAAACGTCTTCAACACAACAAGACAAACCTAAGTATCAAAGGAGATCTAAAATGGAGAAAAGACAATTTACTAAATTGGGAGAATCTTATGCAGATGTTTCAAGGACATTAGTTGCTCATAATTTGGTGCACCCACAGGATCCTACAAAACATCGAATACCGGATCCTTTACCTCATTGGTGGGATGCTAAGGCTTTTGCGTTTTCCATAATGGGATTGGACATGATATAGAAAATTGTTTTAAACTCAAGCATCTTGTCCAAGACCTTATTGAAAAAGGACAATTACAAGTGGATGGGTTAACCACTAATGCAGACCATAAAGCCTTTAAAGAGCCCTTGCCTAAATATGAAAAAGGAGAGAATTCTAGCAACACGAATGGTAAGGCGGCTATTAACTATACATACACACATGCTGACAATGTGATTAACATGCTTGAAGTGGCTGACGATAACATCAACATGGTGAGAAAGAAAGATCCTTATGGACATAATGTGGACTCAGCTTCTATGACTAATGAAAGACCCACTGTGGTGATAAGAGGTCCTCACTCACAAAGAATGCCCCAGTCCCTCAATGCTATCACTAGGGTCAGGCCCAAGCGCCCATTATCATTAAAGGTCCTAGCACTAGCAAGTCTAAACAGCCCGTGTCCAAAGGTGTTCTTCCCAAGTCTGTCGTTGTCCTGATTCCAATTATAATCTTATTGACCAGCTACAACGTACACCCACACAGATATCCATTTTTGAGCTTTTAAAATTGTCTCCTAAGCATAAGCGCGTCCTTGAGGATGCTTTGCGAGCAGCCAATGTCCCTAACAACTTAGATATTGACCAATTCCAAAACATGGTCAACCATTTGGCTAGCCCTCATTACCTCACCTTCTCAGAAGAAGATGAAAAATCCATCAGTCACCCACATAACTTGGCCTTACACATCGAAGTCATGATTCATAAAACCCATGTTAGGCGTGTACTGATAGATGGGGGTGCGGGGCTCAATATTTATACCCTGAGTTTGTTGCTAGCTCTAGGATATTTCGAGAACGTCATTGACACAAAGAAAAGGATCACAATCAAAGCATATGATGAAGCAGAAAGAAGTTCTAAGGGATTGGCCGTTTTACCTATTCGCATTGGTCCCGTAGAAAAAGATATATTATTCCAAATTGTTGATGTTGGACCTCTAGCATACAACATTTTGCTAGGTAGGCCATGGATTCATGAAATGCAAGCAGTCCCATCAACATATCACCAATGTGTTAAGTTTCCCCATAACGGTGTAGAAATTTGCATCCCTGGAGATAGAGCTCTGTCAGTTAATAACATTTCTGCGGGATCACATGTACCTTTAAATAGGGAAGCTGACAGTCCTAGTAGTTCACTTGAACATGCAAGCTCAAGACCATGGATCTCAGGATGGGAGATTATAAGATTGATTCTTTTACAAAAATGCCAATCTCTCCTAGGTCTTATGGGAGACCATCCCCAAATGTGAAGCCTTCGTCATCAGCAATGACATTATTTGGGAAATTTGTTGAGTCTTCGGTCCCCATTCAAGAAGAGAAAGAGGAAGTTGCTGTAAGGGACTGGATCTATCACGAAGAGAAATACAAACACAACGAGAATTTTGCTCCTTCACCTGAAACTTATGGGAAAGGGTATACACTGGTTAAAAATATGGGATATCTGGGATATGGTCCCCTTAGTCATAGGCTGGATGCTAAAGCCGAGCCTCTTGATCATGCTCTTTTTGGATGAAAGAATAAGTCCATGGTTGGCTTAGGTTTGAGAATAAGAAGAAGAAAGGTGTCCCTGTCCTAGCTGCGACAGACAGTGACAGTGATGCAGATTATATGCCTGATCTTTCCAACCAACAAGATGTGTCTGATGATTGGGTACCCTCAACGAATCTCCTTTGGGGAGATTCCATAGATTTGATGCTCGATAGTCCTACTATCCCAGCTGCGATGGATAGTGACTGTGGGACTGCTAGATTGACAAAGGAAAGTGTTACTGTCCTAGCTGCAACGGATAGTACCAATACTAGCACTAGAGAGGGGGAAACCCTTCCTAACCTTGAGGCTTCCACATCACGAGGCCTAAATGATGACTCAGAGATAGACTCCCATGAATATGAATGGGACTCGCTTTCAGATGCAACAATTGATCTGGACGTGGATATTATCCATGCCTATAGTACCCAACCTGATGCGACTAACGATCCTAGTGTCGGACTAGAGGATTGGCCTCCTCAAATTGCCTTAGTAGACGATGCTTCATTTGATAGGATGAGTCCTAATTTGGGTATCTTAGGAGAAGACTTGATGAACTCTTATTATATGGTCACCAAAGATGACACCTTTCGCATAAACAACATTGAACCAGTCATCGATCTGCCCCTTGTTCACTTTGACCTAATTGACTGGTCTCAGCGCCATCAAGAGCCCACATTCCTCTCCTTCCACAATGATTACAAAATTGCTTGCTATCTGAACGCTCTTGAACCCGTGGCTTCTTCCACCAGTGAATCAACAACCAGCATGATAGAGCTTGATATTAAGTACCTCAGTCTCAAAATAAAAGAGAAAAAGAAAAATAGGTCTGATGGTGAAAACCACTTTGTGGCGGTGTTAGAACCAAAAATAGTAAAAAGAAATGACACATCCGAAGGTGAAAACCTCTTTGAGGCACCTAAGGATGGGGTACTTAATAACTTGCCGAGTTATTTCCAGGATAGATCATCAATATTGATTGAACCAACAAAGCCAGTCAATTTAAACACAGAAGAAAATCCTCAGATAGTCCATCTTGCTCAGTCTTTATCAGAGGAAGAGACCAAGGCATATGTACAGTTTTTACAGAAAAAGAAAATTAATTTTGCATGGACCTACTCAGACATGCCAGGGCTTGACACGAATCTCATAATGCATCACTTATCCATAGCTCCAGGAGTCAAGCCAGTAAAACAAAGATTAAGGAAAATGCATCCACATGTAGCTCTACTTGTCAAAGGGGAATTAGAAAAACTTTTGAGAGCTGGATTTATTAGAGCCATCGACTATGCAGAATGGATCTCAAACATAGTACCTGTCTCCAAACATGATGGGTCCATTCGTGTCTACACAGATTTTAGAGATCTAAACAAAGCATGCCCAAAGGATGATTTTCCACTTCCAAACATTGACATGATAGTGGACATGACGGCAGGCTATGACATATATTCTCTAATGGATGGTTTCTCAAGGTATAATCAAATCAAAATAGCTCCTGAAGACCAAGAAAAAATAGCATTCACATGTGCATGGGGAACCTATTGCTGGAACGTCATGCCATTCGGGTTAAAGAATGCAGGAGCAACCTACCAAAGAGCTATGACGACTATCTTTCATGATATGATGCACAAAAATATGGAAGATTATGTGGATGATACCCTGGAAAAATCAAGAAAAAGGGACACACACCTCAATGATCTGGAAGTAATTCTAGATCGTATGGAACAATTTCAACTCAGATTGAATCCAAAGAAGTGCACATTTGGCGTCACCTCAGGCAAACTTTTAGGATTCATAATATCAGCAAAAGGTATCGAGGTTGACCCCGAAAAGGTCCAAGCAATCCTAGATATGCCACCTCCTCGAAATATCAGCCAAATGAGAAGTCTTCAGGGATGTCTTCAATCAATTAGGAGGTTTATCTCTTAGCTTGCAGATAGAGCGCAACCCTTCAACAAGACATTGCATAAGGGTGCTTCTTGTGTTTGGAACGAGGATTGTCAAAAGAGCCTAGATCAGATCAAAAAATACTTGGCCAATCCTCCGATCCTAATGCCTCCTATTCCAGGGAAACCATTGATCCTCTATATTTCAGCTATAGACACTTCCCTGGGGGCATTATTGGCTCAATCAGATGATACTGGGAAAGAATGGGCCATCTACTATATCAGCCGTACTCTGGTCTCCTATGAGATCAATTACAATAATATTGAGAAGTCTTGTCTAGCGGTGGTGTTTGCTTCTCAAAGTTGTGCCACTACATGCTTGCTCATACCATACATTTGGTTGCCAAAATTGATCCCCTTAAATACTTGCTTAGTAAGGCTGCCCTGACGGGTAGACTTGCTAAATGGATGATGGTCCTAACTGAATTTGACATAGAGTACGTTAAAAGGAAGGCAATAAAAGGGCAAGCTATTGTCGACCAATTAGCTGATTTTCCAATCCAGGATAGTATGCCAGTCCAAGTGGAATTCTCAGATGAACACATCTTGTATACAACTACTCGCACTTGGACAATGTTCTTTGATGGTTCCCGCATGCAAAATGGATCAGGTGCTGGAGTGTTATTTGTTTCTCCACATGGGTACAACATTCCGAAGTCTTACAAACTATTATTTCCATGTACCAATAATATTGCAGAATATGAAGCTTTAACTAATGGCTTGAGAATGGCTATAGAATGGAACATCACAGAATTACATGTCTTCAGGGATTCCCAGTTAATCATCAACCAAGTCAATGAAGAGTATCAAACCAAGGATGACAAGTTGATACCCTATAAAAATATGGTTGATTCTTTGAGACGCTATTTCACCTTTGTGACGTTTCAACAAATCCCTAGGACAGAGAACAAAGCTGCAGATGCATGGCCACATTAGCTTCACTTCTTCAGTTGGAGACACATGAATCCAAATTTGAATTCCTGGTGGAAGAGCTACACCATCCCATCTTTGACTCATCTGAAAGCCATGTCATTTGTGCCATTATCACACATGAGTCTTCCCGATATGGTGCTATCTATTATATCTTCGTGATGGCATCATTCCTGACACGTTCACCTGCTCTGAATTCCAAAACCTCATCTGTAACACCTCTCACCACACCCTCATCTCTGGTGATTTATATAGGAGGAGTTTAGATGGGACGCTCCTTAGGTGCTTGGAAAAGGAGGAATCCAACCAAGCGTTAGCTAACATCCACGAGGGCATTTGTGGTGGACATTCTAATGGTCTTGCCATGGCCTGAAGGTTGCTTAGGGTGGGATATTATTGGCCCACAATGCAGATAGATGCAGTCACCTTTGCTAAGTCATGTGAAAAATGTCAGAAACACGGCAACCTGATTCATGCTCCAGGTAGGGAGCTGATTCCTTCTATTTCTCATTGGCCATTTCAGCGCTGGGCCTTTGATCTGGTTGGGCAGATTCATCCCAACTCATCAGGTGGACACAAGTTCATTATTACTGCCACTGACTACTTCACAAAATGGGTGGAGGTTGTACCACTTTCTGTTGCTTCAGGAAGGACCATTTCTTTGTTCATCTTGAATCATATCATTTGCCGATTTGGAGTGCCTTCTGAGATCATTACTGACAATGGAGGTCAATTTAAGAATAAGGACCTAAAGCACCTATGCAAAAAGTTTAAAATCAAGAAACATTGGTCCTCCATCTATTTTCCACAAGGAAACGGACATGCAGAAGCTTCTAACAAAACCATTCTTAAGATTCTTCATAGAACAGTGCACAAGAATGGTAGGGATTGGCACTTACAAATCAATCCAGCACTATGGGCTTACAGAACAAGCATTCGCACACCTATAGGAGCCACTCCTTTATCTCTCACCTATGGCGTTGAAGCAATATTGCCTTTAGAAGTTGAGATACCATCCCTTAGAGTCTCACTCAAAGGTTTGATTACAGATGAGGATTACCGTGCCATGAGGTTACAGGAGTAGAACTTCTAGATGAGAAGCGTAAGGCTTCCTTTGATCATATGAGAGCATATCAGAAGTGTATGTCCAAGGCATTCAACAAGAAGGTTCGCCCTAGAGAATTTCAAATAGGTGATCTTGTTTTGTGAGAGAACCCTAAGAACCAACAAAACAAAGAGCAAAAGGGTAAGTTTGAACCTAACTGGCTTGGACCATATGTCATCACAGCTGCTTTTGGTACTAGTGCGTATTTACTGTCAGATCCTGATGGAGAACAGCTTCCTGATCCATCAACATTGTGCACCTCAAGAAGTTCTATCCTTGATGCCTGTTCTATCTGGGGGCATCCTTTGTACATATCTTATTGATCCTGAAAAAATTCCAAAAAATTGATATATGATGCTGAAAAAATCCTAAAAAGCATAAAAAGTCTTGAAAAAATACAAAAAAATCAAAAAAATACAAAAATACAAAAAAATAGAAAAAGTGCCTTGGTGAAAACCTAGCAATAGGCGCCTTGGTAGCAAAAATACAAAAAAAGGAAAAAATGAAAAAAGATTCCAAGTGGTGAAAACCTGGAAACAGGCACTACTTGAGGCCTTTGCACCCCTATTTCTTAGCATGCGTCCTCGACACTTAGCCACTTCCCATCATACCTTGACCTTATTTGGCTTAGTCTGGAATTGGTCTTTGTCTTTGTCTAGGGGGCATAACTGTTCGCATAGGTCTTTCAGGTGCGTTTGTCTCTTGGGGCATTTCACAACAGGTGTTTTTCAACACCACCCCAAATAGTGTTTTTCAACACTACCCTTGCGTCGAGTGTTTCTTAACACTTATCAGATGTCTTTCCCAATAGTCTAAGTATGATGCGATATTTCTCATTTGCAGATGTGATAACCAGAGTTTGACTCTATGACCAACACACACGCACTTAAACAATCAACTCGTTGAGATATGATGACTTTCTTTTTCTTTGTGTGCTGTCTATGAGGATTTCTTTGATGAGTGGTCTCTCCCTGCGAAGTTTTCGATGATGCATAGCTAGAAGACTGAGGGAATGAGAACATGTTTTCTTTCTTTATCTGCTTGTGGGTATATTTTGTTGATCCTAACTGTCATGAGCATTTATGCTGGTCCTACTTGACACTATGGATTGACAAGGTATTATCCTTGACTGTTTCACGAGTGCATGCTTCTAGCTATCCTGACTTTCATGCGTCTTGATACAAGCATAATCTCGCTATACCAAATTTAGGTGATCTCCCTGCATTAGTCATCTTGACCTATATGTCTTTGATGCCTAGGTGAGATTCCCACATCTCTATCTGATAAAGATCATATTCATATCCACATAGTTACGCTAGTGTGCATTGTATGATCTTACGACGCTACCAATAACGCTCGATGATGATAATTAGATGTCTATAAGCGTTGTGACCTTGCAAGTCAACCACTTTCATAGTAGCTTGCATTTTTAGGGTCATGTTAGTCTAGTGTTGCATTTTGCATACGGAGAGAGCGCTCCTTTTCATCATTTACGGACTAGTCGGTCAACTGTGTTCATATTCTAATTCTTCTTGATCATATCTTTCATTTCTAGTCTTTCATATCACATCATTTTCTATCCATTTTTGGACTCAAAATTGAAATCCGAGTCGCATTTCAAAAAAAATTTCCTTCTTCTGAGCAGTTGACTGACCTTTTGAGGCATAATTTGATTTTCGGTAGAATTTCTTCCTTCCATGTCTCTCATATTTTCTAGTTTCCATTCACTCTATTTCTAGTCTTCTATTTCTATTCTTCTACTTCCTCACTGGGCATGTTTCATTGCCTAACGGTTATCCTATTATCATTTACATTCAATTATGATTTTATTATGATTTGATCAGCCTTATCGATTTGCTTTCTCTCCTCTACTTGATTTCGATTTCGATTCCGAGGGGGCAGTATTTATGGGATTCTCATCCCCGATTCCTTGATTTTCCTGATTCAGACATCTTTTGTGAGCTTTTGCTCAAATTTGAGATTCTTATCTCCTACTTTGAATGTGATCCCAAATCGACCTCATGTTCAAAGGCCTTTGTTTATGCTTTGTCCAGATATTTATGCTTTGTCCAGATATGATCCCGAATTGACCTCATATTTGAGTTGTTTTGTGATCCCAGATTGATCTCACATTGCAACTTCATTCTTTGACTACATGTGTTCCCAAATCGATCACACATTAGTCAAAGAGGGGCAAATGTATGCACCCAAAAATGGTCGCCTAGACTTTGGGCCCCATTTATTTGATTTATCAACCCTGAATCATTTTTATCAATAATCAATATTTTCAACAATATCAATTTCTTGATCAAATCTTAATTTCGATCATATATTGGATTTTTATCCTATGGGCTAACCATTTATCCTAAGTCTTTATTTAATTAAAAGGAATATTTCCTCCCCTTTTGATTAAATAAAAAACCCCACTTTTCCTCTTATCCTAAGTTGCACAAATAAAGCATTATTCATATTTTATAAAAAGGAAAAAAGCACTTTTTGTCTCACATGAGGCTCAAAAGTCAACACTTCACTCTCATTGGAGGATACTTGTGCACATGGATTGCTCCTCTTTCAAGCTCCACCGCTGATTATGACTTTTTCCTCTTAATCTCAAATGTCCATTTCACCTCATTTCTTATAAAAGGAGAGCTCTCTCCTTCATTTGCATATATCCATGTTTTATGCTAATGTTATGCTGCAGGTTTTAGGTGCATTTGAAGTTTGAAGACATTGAAGACTTGTTGCTTTCATCATCTAGTTTATATTTGTTTTCTTAGTTGCATGATCATGGCATCATAGATTAGATTTCCTTTTATGCAATAGAATAGATCTCACATAGCTTAATTAGGGGCTTGAAATCTATTGTACTTCTTTTCATAGTTTGGTTTGCACTTCATTTGATAGATTAGTCTTGTACATTCATACTAGTTGCATTTGCATTGCATTTTTCATTTAGATTCTTGGGGACATTGGCACTCTTACCCTTGTCTTCACTTGAATCTCTCATTGCATGGTTGACTAGCAAGGTCACATTCTTGTAGCTCTAGCTGAGAGCAAACACATCATAGTCCCTTGCAACTCCATGCATAGAGAGCTATGAGCCGCTTTGTGAGGCCTCATTCTTGAGCAACCTTGCATGTAATGGTTCATAGAAGTGCATATTTAGTGTGTACATATATATGTATACATATATCTATATATATGTATATCTATATACATATATATATGTATATGTATATATATATATATATATATATATATATATATATATGTATATATATATATATATATATATACATATATATATAGATATGTATACATATACATATATATATATATATATATGTATATGTATACATATACATATATATATATGTATATATATATATACATATACATATATACATATATATATGTATATATATATATATGTATATGTATATATATATGTGTGTGTGTGTGTGTGTGTGTGTGTGTGTGT
>BSBK01001017.1:1330000-1425203 GCA_027943335.1 Chamaecyparis obtusa | reverse complement strand
CGGTAAATACTGGTGACTCGGTAGACATGATGTTACTCGGTTTACATTGTTCTGTTCGGTTTGCACTAACTTGCTCGGTTTGCACTGTCTGCTCGGTTTGCACTGTCTGCTCGGTTTGCACTGAGAATGCAAATAAGTGTTGTCACTAGTGGCAATTCTACTTAATGCCAACAATAACACCCAAGAATGTAAAACCAATCCCCAAACTGAATATTGATTAAACACCTTCCCTATACAAGAGATATTAGAATTTTTTCCTTCAATACCAAATACCAAACATCCATATATCATAAAGAACTCTGCAAAGTCCCTACTATTCTGTAGAATCAACAAACTTTCACTTAATTTAAATAAGCCAATAGAAGGTAATTCAACATAGATTGTCTACTTAAAACCATCATGAAACACCATAAGATCTTGAGACATAAATTTCTTGCAAATAATATACTTTCATAGACCCATTCATATCATAAGATATATCCATTAGATCTTGAGACAAAAGAACCATGCTTTCATAGACCCATTCATATCATAAGAAATACCATTAGATGTTGAGACAAAAGAACCATGCTTTCATAGACCCATTCATATCATAAGATATATCCATAATATTTGAGTTCTAATGACTTCTATATATACAAATATCCGTCAGTCCATTAGCAATTATAATGTCTAGGTATAGTAGTCAAATAAGCATAATAAGTTCAAAAAGATCATAATAGGATTTCTACCACCCTAGCATCGAAATCTTCAAGTTAAAAGACCTATATGAAAACTATGCCATTAAAAACCCTAGCTCAAAAAAATGAAGGCTAAATCAAACCATATTACTAACAAAATTGACCCTATAAATAATAACTTGGGTCCAATTTTAATTTTCCTCCATGATCCTTTTTCCTTTTCTATCATAATTCTTGTTTTCCTTTTGTGGGGTGTTATGCAAGCCCTCAGAATTCATAGGGGATTCATTCCTTTTCTATTTCAACCCCTTCCTTGCTTTAGCATCAATTTATCCCTTTGAAGTCTTCAATTCCTCATCATCATTCACAAAAGAGGCATGAGGGATGTCTATGACCTCTTCCTCAATCAAGATACCCTCCTCACTTAGATACCTTTTAAACCAAAACCTATTATCTAGCCTCTTGATGTGATAAATCCATAAGAGTAAATTAAGGTTGTGAGATATAACATGATTCCTAGCCTCAAACTAATCCTTATCCTCTATGTACAGGATTAGATATGTTGTGACCAACTTATCCTTCTAGATAATCAATCCATAGTTTCTCAGCTTTGGTATTGTGAGGTCATCATGAATAGTAACCAAAACCTTGTTAATATCAACCAAAATGACTACAATGAAGATACTCTTGCATAATTTCTTAACAGTGTCTTTGTCCTTTTTAAATTACATTGCAATAATTAAGAACATGGATGAGATATCAGAATTAGCCCTTGTTCTATCTTCATTAAAAACACACTCATCCCCAAAGATGAACATAATAGCCCTAATAACCAAATCATGGGAGAATTTTACTATACCTTATAATCGATCCTCAATCACTGCTCTTGTTAGAGCCATCTGTCACTTTTTGTAACTTAAGTTCACAAGAGTATCCATCACAAGTTGAATGCAAAAAGAGAGAGAAAAGGTTAACTAAAAGGTCAGTTGTCAGTATAGATGGTTCCACAATCATGAAAGGACAAAGGGCTCTAAAGACCTTATGAATGATTAAACAATAAGCAGAAAAAAGAGAGAATCCTTAATGATAAAGGTAGAAAATATAAAATATGAGGGGATCCTATCAAGGCATACGAAATGGATAATTGACATCATAGTAGAGAGAACAAATAAAAATCCACACAAAGGGTAGAACAAAGGAAGAGAAGATAAGCAAAAGGCAAACTGAGAAGGTAAGGGAGAGGGAGGGCTAGCCTACAGAGAAAAATAGAGATAAAAGTAAAACAAAGAGAGAATGAACACCAACCAAAACCCCCTATATATGTGTGTGTGTGTGTGTCTTTGTATATGTATATGTAAGTATGTATGTAAGTAAGTAAGTATGTATGTATGTAAGTAAGTAAGTAAGTATGTATGTATGTATGTATGTATGTATGTATATATGTATTTATGTGTGTATATAAATATATGTCTGTATATGTTTACATATATACATACATATGTATATACATATATATACATGTATATATATGCATATGCATATGTATATGTATATATATGTACACACACACACACACACACACACACACACACATATATATATATATGAATACTAGTATGTGTGTGTGTGTGTGAATGAGAAGAATAAGAAAGTATGTGTATATAAGTATGTATATACTTACATATATGTGTGTGTGAGAGAGAGAGTATATATATATATAGATATATATATATATATATATATATATATATATATATATATATATATCTATATATATATATATATATATATATATATATATATATATATATATATATATAGATATATATATATATATATATATATATATATATATATATATATATATATATATATATATATATATATCTATATATATATATATATATATATATATATATATATATATATATATATATATATATATATATATATATATATATATATATATATATATATAATATATATATATATATATATATATATACTTACATACATAAATTTGTCTTAGACAAGGCCAACCATAGATCCACCTTAATAAAGGAAAATCCCTAAGGAGGATACAAAGGTGATATCTAATGAAGAGATATTTATATTGTGTATCTATCCCTAAGTTCATTAATGAATATAATCCCTATACTTGTATATATATGTTCCTTATGCATATAGTAGAGACCAAGGGATAATACATTAAAACACTAGATCTACAACAGTCAAAACATACACCTCACTACCCTTCCATCCAACATATTACCTACCCATCTACCCCTGCATTTGCCAGTTTGTTAGCCTTCATGTTACCTTTCCTGTATACCTGATTGAAAGTATTTTTTAAAGATTTTGGTTAAAGTTAGAGCTCTTGAAAGTACTGCATTGTGCCCTTCTTCAGTGCATTTATAACTATAGCAGAGTCTCCCCCAATCTCTAGTTTATTTATCTTCATTTTCTCATATATCAATAATCCCTCTACCGATGCCAAAAGTTCACCAGTGTTATTGGTTTCTATACCTATTGGTTTTTCCATACTAGCAATTTCTACTTCTACCAAATTTTGGTTACAACAACCTATTCCTGTTTGTCCTGGGTTGCCTTGAGAAGCGCCATCAAAGTTAAGCTTAAACCATCTTCTTTTGGGAGGATTCCATCTTACTTTACTTCTCTTTTTATTTCTATCTTCCCCTCCCATCCCAACATAAGGTGGTATCTTTAGGCCAATCCATCTGCCTCTCATTTTTTCATCCCTAAAGGTTATCCTAGATTCCTTCTTGGGTAGATGCATAATCTTTCTATTACTAGTTTCTACAATTGTTGCTTCTATTTTGTTTGTTAGTTATTCCCAACTCATCTTTTTTCCCCTAAATAAACATCTATTGTGTTCTTTCCATAGCTCCCAAATGATAATTGAAGGTGGTATTAGCCATAAGTTTCTATACAAATAATTCTTTATGATTATAGGCCATGATTGGAATAAACTTAGGATGGAGTTAGGGAGGGTTGAGATCCATCCTAACTTGTTGCATAGCCACTGCCAGCATTGGTTAGAAAAATTGCAAGTCAATAATATGTGGTCGATAGTTTATGTTGTAGTACATTATCACGAAGAGGTGGGGGTCAATCAATGATAAGAAAACCAAGTATCAATTTTTAAAGCCACTTTTAAATAATTAACTCAAATGAGACAAATGAAACAATGAGAAAGAGAGAAAACAAGCACGCGAAATATAATACAAGATATGTCTTTAGTGGAAAACCCTTTAGGTAAAAAAAACCACTTGAAATGCCTCACTGGCTTGGTCTGGAAATATCTTTTATATTGCTTCACTGGCTACAAAGTTGTCTCATTGACAAGTGATATCTCACTGATAGTCTTTTATGCCTCACCGGCCTTACAAATTTTTTAACTTTCTTACATACAGAGGTCAAAAAATTTGATTGCCATGTAGACCCTATAATTTTATCCTATACATCATTAAATACAATACATGTTTTTGTATCTAACAATGCATATCATATAGTTATAGTTATTATTTCAATTAGGGATTTTTAATAAACTTATTGTGGACATTATACAAATATGATCAATGAAAACTCAATATGTCCTCTCTTTCTGCATACTAAAAACCATCTGCCTCTGCTCAATATATAAACAACAATGATGAACTATTTTTCAAAACTAATTCTCAATAACCGATCTTAACTATTTTCCATATGCTTTGTGACATGTTTTTGAGCTAGCATCATAAATATTAACTAACATCAAATCTTTATTCAAATCTTATGATTTTGAAAACCAATAATAATATTTCTATCATAAAGTAGATAACTATATATATCTGCTATTGTCTCTTTCATAATGATCAGATATAAATAATTCTTGTCCTTCCTTTTACCAATGTCATAATGTATTTTCAAACTAAATTATATTAGTCAATATCCAAAGTTAATTATCATACATTAACAACTCATGCTAATACATCCTTTATAAATTGTGCATCATGCCCGAACACATACCATAGTCACAACCAAAGTTATCTACAACAAGACAATACAAAGTGCACTATGGGACTAGATAATGACTTGTGACATACACATAATGGCATGGTTGTATATGATTGCAAGATCATGAACCGAAACATCAAACCCTTGACTAGCATTTTAAGATAAAACAACAAATGCACACAATAGGATATGAATGTAAATCCTTTGAATGTCACATACTATAAACAAAATAATGCATGTTGAATGACTTAAGAGACAAATATTGGTACATCAAGAGCCAACATACACTAGTAAGAATTGACATTTACATTATTATATCAAACATACAAAGACATACACCATAATATATGTTTTAATACGAGACAATGACAATTATAGAAATGAGAATGAATGACATTCATATATCAGATGTCCTTTTAGAAATAATCATACTTGATACATGGGTGCCTTTGTATTTCAAAGATTGACACACAAAATAGAAATACCTAAATAATGAAAATAAGAATCGACCTATGTATGTAGCATGTAAAACACTAAGATATAAAAGGCATGCGAGTCACATTATCAATAAATAAATTAAATACAATGACATAAATAGGATTAAAAAAAATTGATTATGTGTATAATTGAGAAAGTGAAACAAAATCACCTAAACCATATGGTTATAAAAACTTCTCAATTCATCATTTCCTTTCAGCTGTTCAACACCTCTTTACATTTTTAGAATTATTTAGAACAACAGAGAGGGGGGGTGAATTAGTTGTTCTTAGGTCCAGATGTACCAATTGAACTTTCTAGCACTTGAACAATCTTAGATCTAATCACAAACACAACTTGGTCTCTAAAGTATATATGAGAAACATATAACATGCAGTCCACTGTCCAAAAGTAATTAACTTGCAGAATATAACAACATTCACACAAGTATAACACCAGGATTTATAGTGGAAACCCAACTTGGGAAAAACCACTTTGTAACATGCTACTGATATTTCACTCTTCTGAAGTGAGCTCTATGAAAAGCCAACCTTGTTAAAGGTTTACAAACACACTGCTATGTGTGACCTTGTTAAAGGATTTAAACACTCTATCAAAAGTGGCTTGGTTAAAGGATTTAAGTACATTCCATTATAATGCCACCTTGATTAAAGGGTTTATACAATGACTGTTAGGTCAACCTTGATTAAAGGATTTAGACTGATACAATGGTTAAAAAGTAATAGTAGTTTCTGATCTAAAAAACATACAGCTCACTTTGCAAATAAAAATCCACTTTGCACATATATGCTGATTTACTGACTGAGCTCCATTTCCATCTCCATCACTAATCTACTTGAAATTCACTTCAAGCAATCACAACTCTATTAAGCTCCTTCATAATTTCACCTTTGGCCTTCTGCTTACACTTATCAGTCAATAACATCAACAACTTCAGCTCCCTACTATAACCTCACAATTAGGTTTTCCTTTATACCTCTTTGATTAGGTAGATCCATCTTTTTCCACTTAATCTCCTCCATAGATCTTAAGTTTAGGTCAGATTCATCGAATCCTTCCATCATTTAAGTTCTTCATCCTTCCTTCTATATACATCTTCAAACTTCTCTTGAATCCATAATAAAATAATTTACCATGCATTAAATACTCCATACAGTAAATTAATAAAGTCAACACAATTTAAATATCCCAAGAATTCAACTAAGTCAGCTGGGAATCTCAATTTTTTCTCCAAATGTAAATTAATGACACTCGATCAATACTGTGTTCATCACCTTGGTCATCACTGTATATCTCAGTCACTCTACAAACTATCTTCCTTGGCTAACACTATCTTTTCTTGGTAATTTCCTATCATTTGTCTTATACTAATGTTCGGTCAACACTAAATTTACTCAACATATACTGGCACTTGGTCGACACTAAGATCACTCGGCTTAAACTAGATTTCTCCGCTTTTGCTTGATTAAGCCTACTTCTTCAATCTTTCTTCTTACTTATATAAACAATACATTATCTTATCAATGTGCCAACTATTCAAGTACCCATCGAAGTATCAAATAACTCAACCTTTCCTTAGGTTCTCTTGTTATCTCCTTGCCCTAATCCTCTTCATCAATCAATAGATATAGTACTCTCCTAGATAGCAATTGTCTTACCAGTTAAGGTTTGACATCAATGAAAATATAGCAATTGTTTCAATTGCAGTTTCCAACAATCTCCCTCTTTGGCATTGATGGCAACACCACATGAATAACACATGATTTACCAAACAATCCAAAAAATTTGTCTGTGCATCAGATTTGTGTAATATCCTTAGCTTCATTTTGATTCACAACAAATTTGCCTTGCTTGACCACATACACAGTTACTCCCTCTGAATCTTTCCAGTCAACCAATTGTCTTTGAATCTCTCCCTCAGGTTCAATGAATCCTTTGTGTTTTCTTCTAAATCTCTCCCTCTTTGACAACAATGCCAAAGAAATATCTAACACTTACATCTTCCACATGTAGATGTCTTCTTGTCAGTTCAGTATGTTGTATTTCTCCCTCTGTCATCTTGCTTATGACTAATCACCATCTTTGCTGTACTTCTCACAACTCTAGGCAACTCCTAAAGTGTGACCTTTTCTACATCAATTTGTCAGATATTTTTTGTAGCACATTTGATGTAGTGCTCCTAGTTGACTAGGCAACCTCAGTTAGGGGAATCACCCCTAGTTTACCTCTAAGATATTCATGAGCATCCTTAGGTAAAGATTTTGTGAATATGTCTACTAGTTGTTCTTTTGTATTCACATATTCCATTCTCACTTCTTTATCTTGTGCTAGCTCTCTCAAGTAATGATACTTGATAGAAATATGCTTAGTCTTTGTGTGCATTACTGGATTCTTTGATATATTAATAAAAGTTGTGTTATCATAGAAAATAACAATCAGCTTAGTGATTTCCTCTTTTATTCCTTTCAACAATTGTTTGATCCATACCAAATTTGAACAATTCACTACAATTGCTACATACTCAGCTTTTGTTGTAGATTGGGAAATGTAGTTTTGTTTCTTTCTTGTCCAAGAGACTAATCTCTTTCCTAGAAAGAATGCTCCACCACTTGTACTTTTTCTATCATCAACATTTCTAGCCCAATTTGCATCAGTGTAGACTCTCTATTCAAATTTCTCATTCTTCTTGTAGTATAATCCATAATCCTCGGTCCCTTTCAGAGATCTTAGTATTCTCTTCACCGCCATCATATGATTTTCCTTAGGATTGGAAGAGAATCTTGCCACAATCCCAACTACTAGGGCTATATTCGGTCTACTATGGACAACATATTGTAGCTTTCCAATCATAGATCTATACAGGGTTTGATTCACTTCAGCAGTATCATCAATTTTTGATATTTTATGTCCAGTAGCCATAGGAGTACTTATTGGTTTGGAATCCTCCATACCAAAAGTTTTTAGTATCTCTTTAACATATTTAGATTGAGTGATAAAGATACCTTTCTCCATCTGATAAAATTATAATCCAAAAAATAATTTTATCTCACCAAACATAGACATTTCAAACTCAGTTTGCATCTCATTTGAAAATTTCTGACATAGGGAATCTTGTCCTCCAAATATGATATTGTCAACAAAAATTTCAAATAATAAAATCCCTTTACCTTCTTCAGTTTTCATATACGGATTGTTGTTGTCATTTATTCTTGCAAATCCAATCTTTATCAAATAATTCTACAGTCTTTCATACCATGCTCTTGGATCTTGTTTCAATCCATACAACGCCTTGTTCAATTTGCAAACCACATTTTTCTTACTTGGGTCAAAAAATCCTTCAAGTTGTTCAATATATAATTCTTCTTCTAATATACCATTCAAAAATGCATATTTGACATCCATCTGATATCCTTTGAAATCTTTATATGTAGCATATGCAAGTAGAGTCCTTACTCCTTCTAATCTTGCTACAGGGGAAAATGTTTCCCCATAGTCTATTCCTTCTTCTTGTGCATAACCCTTGCATACCAATATTGCCTTGTTTCTTGTGACTTATCCATGTTCATTTAGCTTATTTCTAAATACCCATTTTGTTCCAATAACATTCTTATCTTCTGGTCTCGGTACCAGAGTCTAGGTATCATTATTTTCTATTTGATCAATCTCTTCATTCATAGCTTGTATTCGTCCATCATTCTCTAAAGCATATTTTACTGTCTTAGGCTCAAACTCACATAGTAAACATGTAGGGTCTTTCAACTTACTTCTTGTCAAGACTCCAAATTCTATATCTCCAATGATTTTCTCAGGCTTATTATGTCTTCTTACATACTGTGCCAATGTAGGTTCAGATTTCTTTTCTTGTTAATCTTCATGTTCATCATGTAAATTATCAGCTTCATCTTCTGATTACTTGGCAACATCCTCCTAATGCTCAAGATTTATTACCTGTGACTCTACATCTGGTTCAAGTGTGTTACTTGCCTCTCCTTCTTCCATGTACACAAAATATATGTAATCTTCAGGTTCTTGTTTTCCCTCCAGTTCATTCTTCTCTACATATTCATCAACTCTCACATTTGCACTCTCCACAACTTTGTTAGTGTTAGAATTCAAACACTTATAAGCTTTGCTCTTAGTGGAATAACCTAGGAATATGCCTTCATCACTTTTTGTATCAAATTTTCTATTCCTATTATCTTTTAGTATATAGCATTTACTCCCAAATATTCTAAATACTTCACATTAGGTGCATAACCATGCCATAATTCATAAGGTGTATCATTTATACCTTTCTTGATTTGTACTCAATTTAAGGAATAAACAACTGTACTTATAACTTCTCTCCAGTATTTTTGTGCAACATTCTTCTCAATCATTAGTGTTCTTGCACAAGCCATAATTGACATGTTTCTTCTCTTTGTTATGCCATTCTATGGAGGTGTTTTCAGTGTAGACATCTGTCTCTTGATTCCTCTATCATTACATAATATATTGAACTCATTTGATATAAACTCTCCACCTCAGTCAGATCTCAAACATTTCAGGCTTCTACCTATTTCTTTTTCAACTTTTTCCAAATACCACTTAAACAACTAAAGTGCATCAGATGTTTCTTTCAAAAATATTACAGTCATCATCCTAGTGTAGTCATCAACAAACATAATAAAGTACTTATCACCACAATAACTTTGTACATGCATAGGTCAACAAAGGTCAGTATGAACCAATTCTAAAATATTTTTAGAAGTATATGTCTTGCTCTTAAAACTAGACTTTGTCATTTTTCCCAATTGACACTGTTTACACATCACATTATCATGTTTCTTCAATCTTGGCAAACCTCTCACTTTCTTCTTTTTACTAATATTTACCAGATTGTCAAAATTTACATGACACAACCTCTTATGCCATAACCATACATCATCAGATTGTGCAAACAAATATGTTTAAACAGATAGGTCTAGATAGAACATGTTACCTCTTGTGTGTTCTCCACTTCCAATTAGTTCACCAGTGACATCAAATATTTTAGCCTTTCTATGATGAAACTCCACATGGTAACCAATACTATTCAGCTATGCAACACTCAACAAATTATAGTTAAGACCTTCAACCCAATAAGAATTTTCACATGTGATCTTATCAGTCAACTTAATTGATCCTTTACCTCTCATAGGACATGGTGCATCATTACCAAACTTAACACTTCTACCTTTGCAATGATCTAGGGTTTCAAATTTACTCTTATCACCAGTCATGTGATGTGAGCAACCACTATCAATAATCCATTTATCACCTTTACTCACATAAGAAATAAGTGCAGTTTTCTCATCTTCATCATAATCATCTTTCATAGCAACATAAACTACTTATATATCACATTCATCAGATTCACTAGTGTCACTATCAATTTCCTCTTCAACAATATAACAAGATTTCTTACCTTTTTCCTTGTAGTCTCTATACCTTCGGTGATCTCTATCATTATTCTTATCCTTGTACTTGGTTTCCCTTCTCTCATCCTTGTCAATCCTTTTAGGACATCTTGCTGCAATATGACCAACTTTGTTACATGAAAAATAGATTATAGGAAGTTTACCTTTATATTTCCCTTCTCTTTTTAATCTTCTAGCCATGAGTGCCTCAAGATCATCTAGTTCCTAATCAGAAGTGTCACTATCACTGTCACTATTACTATCACTTTTAGCACATTTTTCTTTATCTCTCTTAGACTTATGCAAAACCATTTGTGACTTGAATGCAGATTCAACATTAGGAATAGTGTAGTTATCATAGTTAGATAGCTCAAAAGAAGTAAGCTTACCAACAAGACTTTCCAGAGTTAGAACATTACCAGGGTTACATCTTGATTCTTGAATTGCAAAAATTTTGATAGCATAGATAGAAAGAAAATTTCTCAATACCTTATCAACAAAAGTCTCATCATCAATGATTCCATTAGCTCCTCCAATAACATTCACTATCTCCTTAATTCTACCATAGTACTGAGCAATATTTTCACCTTCTTGCATTTTCATTTCATGAAACTTACCTCTCAAGCTTTTAGGTTTTTCTCTTAGTACATTTTTATCACCACCATATATAGTTGCAAGAGTATCCAACATTTGCTTTGCAGTAGTGTAGCCTTTGATATCTTTAAATTCAGGATAGCTTAAGGTAGATGCAATCTCCAACATTGCTTGATTGTGTTCTTGTTTTTCTTTCATCTCCTTGGCACTCAAAGGTGTAGTAGGTATAACATATTCATTTTCCACATAGTACTTTTCTGAATCACCAGTACCAGCTAGATGCAATTTCATTAGACTTTTCCATGCAGGGAAGTTCTCTTTGTTCAACTTTGGTACCTCATTTTTGTACATCTTGATCATTAGCTTCAAGTACCTTTAAAATTTTCTCTATAAGCATCAACAACTCTGATACTAGTTGTTATAATTATTTAAAACAAAAGAGAGGAGGGTGAATCAGTTGTTCTCAGGTCCAGATGTACCAATTGAACTTTCTAGCACTTCAACAATCTCAGATCTAATCACCAACACAACTCAGTCTCTAAAGTATATATCAGAAACATATAACATGCAGTCCACTATCCAAAAGTAATTAACTTGTAGAATATAACAACATTCACACAAGTATAACACCAGGATTTATAGTGGAAACCCAACTTGGGAAAAACCACTTTGTAACATGCTACTGATATTTCACTCTTCTGAAGTGAGCTCAGTGAAAATCCAACCTTGTTGAAGGTTTACAAACACCTACTAGGTGTGACCCTGTTAAAGGATTTAAAAACTCTGTCAAAAGTGGCCTGGTTAAAGGATTTAAGTACATTCCATTAGAATGCCACCTTGATTAAAGGGTTTATACAATGACTATTAGGTCAACCTTGATTAAAGGATTTAGACTGATACAATGGTTAGAAAGTAACAGTAGTTTCTGATCTGAAAAACATACAACTCACTTTGAAAATACAGATCTACTTTGCACGTATATGTTTATTTACTGACTGAGCTCCATTTCCATCTCCATCACTGATCTACTCAAAATTTTCTTCAAGCAATTACAACTCTGTTAAGCTCCTTCACAATTTTACCTTTAGCCTTCTGCTTAGACTTATTAGTCAATAACATCAACAACTTTAGCTCTCTATTGTAACCTTACAATTAGGTTTTCCTTTCTACCTCTTCGATTAGGTAGATCCATCTTTTGTCACTTAATCTCCTCTGTAGATCTTAGGTTTAGGTCAGATTCATCAAATCCTTCCATCATTTAAGTTCTTCATCCTTCCTTCTAGATACATCTTCAAACTTCTCTTGAATCCATAATAAAACAATTTACCATGCATTAAATACTCCATACAATAAATTAATAAAGTCAACATGATTTACATATCCCAAGAATTCAACTAAGTCGGCTGGGAATCTCAATTCTTTCTCCAAATGTAAATTACTGACACTTGGTCAATTCTGTGTTCATCACCTTGGTCATCACTATATATCTCGGTCATCTCTACAAACTGTCTTCCTCGGCTAACATTGTCTTTGCTCGATAATTTCCTGTCACTTGGCTTATATTGATGTTTGGTCAACACTAAATTTACTCGGCATTTACTAGCCCTTGATCGACATTAACATCACTCAGCTTAAACTAGATTTCTTCACTTTTGCTTGATTAAGCCTACTTCTTCAGTCTTTCTTCTTACTTAGATAAATAATACATTATCTTATCAATGTTCCAACTAATCAAGTACCCATTAAAGTATCAAATAACTCAACCTTTCCTTAGTTCTCTTGTTATCTCCTTTCCTTAATGCTCTTCATCAATCAATAGATATGGTACTCTCCTAGACAACAATTGTCTTACCAGTTAAGGTTTGACATCAATGACAATATAATGATTGTTTCAATTGCAGTTTACAACACTATCTCCACATCAATATTTTTGAAACCATCTCAAAGAACTATCACCACAATTTATCAAACACAACACCAAAATTTATCAAATAACAATATAAATTCAAATGTTGCTAGGGGGTCGATCAAAAGGCCTACCTAGCATATTGACCATTTTTTCCATGGTCATCAATCTTGATGCTTAAAATATGTGAAACATCCTTAACTTATAAACCATTGTTATTGTCATATTTTGAACATATGAAAGATGCTATTCAGATTAAGTAATCATGAATGCAATCCTTAAATACAATGTAATGTCAAACCTGTCTGATAGTTCCATTCTCACTATTGACTTAGCATGATTAAATTGACTAAATAACACTAATCAAACTATAACACATTGAAAAAAAATTGATCATGATGCAATGCAAACTGATACAATCATGTTGATATTGCAATAAAAATGTTGTGACATAAGAGATATAATCATGATGATATTGCATACTGCTAACCTATACAGATGATATAAGCGGTGAATGCTTGTAGTGATGTGGAAATTACACACAGTGAAGAGGATAAAATTATCATATTAATACAAAGCTTGGAAGAAATCCTACACATCAATATCATGCATAGAAAATGTAGGGTTCAATGCATCCAAGTGGAGGCCAAAACTATGCACAACAATATGGTACAGGCACGAATAAACAATGTTGGAATCTAGGACAACAACAATGTCAACAACACAGAGGATGGATGCACGATCCAATGAATGTGGCTCAACAACCTCACACAGGTCAGCATGGTCACCAAGAAAATCAACACCAGAGAGGTAATCCTGTGTGCCAAAATCAATACTTAAAGAACAATAATCAAAATAGAAATCTATTTGATGTCAGATTTCAAGAGATAAATGAGAGATATAAATCATTAGATTTTTCTAATATTATATGCTCTCTTGACCCAATACCTAATAAGTTAAAAGTTGCTATTCCTAAATTTACCGGTGACAGGTCACAGTTAGTAGAACAACATGTTATAAATGTTAAAAACCTTGTTTATGAATTTGATATAATATATGAAGATGTGCGTATGAAAATGTTTGTGCATTCACTCAAGGATAGTGTAGACGAATGGTACATAAATTTTCTTGATGGGTCCATTAATTGTTGGAAAAGTTTTGTTGATCAGTTTATGGAAGAATTTGGGGATCACAGAGATCCATCTTATGCATCTCATGAATTAACCAATATAAAGAAAAATATGAATGAGACCTTGAAATAATTTAATAAAAGATTTAACAAGGTGTTGAATAAAATTCTGAAAGAGATTCGTCCTGTGGATTCCTTTTTAATAACCTTTTATTTGATAGGCTTTGATGTCAAAATAAATTATGAGATAAGGTCTCATAACCTGAAAACATTACTATTGGAGTTGATGAAAAATAACCCACAGCTCCCAAGAACACCTGCACGCAAACACCTGTCATAGAAAGAGAGAGAAGCAAACAACTATGGAGGTCTGAATGCATTGATCCATGAGAGAGGAGAAATCCTTGATGTGCAAAAACAAAAGTTGCAATCAATAATGAAATGTCAGAAAAAGGTTGCAAAGTGTTATGAGATCAATCCTTATAAAAGGAGATCAAAAACCCTAAAAAGGTAAAACCCTAGGTTGCATAATAATAATTAATAAAGTAATTAATTATTATATGCCTAAAGTTTAGCTTAAGTAGAAATAGGTAATAAGTGACTGAATAATTAAATTAATATGATTCAATTAATCAGTAAATACTTTATTACTCTAACACCCCCCCTTAAGATAAACTTTGGGAGAAGCTAAAAACCTAGAAATAACTACTGAAAGCAAATGGGTCCCGGCAACAAAGGCCTGATCAAGTACCCAAGTACAAAAGAGAGTCTCTACAAAATGGAGGAATAGAGAAAACCACATGGGAAAAACTCTACTCCAAAAAGAGACAAAGACTAGTCTAAAGGACTGAAGAAGCCTCCAAAATTAGGAATGTTCCACAAAATAGGAACAAAGATGAACATGTACATCATTGAAGCAAGAAACTGCAAACTCTGTTAAGAAGAAACTGATGATCTGAAGATCCTCCATAGAAATATGACTAGGTAGAGAAGACTGTAATCTGCATGAGTGCCCTCAAATGACACTACTCGAATCAAGAGGCAAACAAAGGAAAACACCTGAACTCAAAGATACAGATGACATAAACACTAAAAGCCTGAAGAGCTGATCAATGAAAGCTGGAAGAGTGCATCCAAAAATAGGAAAGAAAAGAGTGTCCATATGGTAAATGATCCATCTCACCGGAATGCATAGGTACCCAGCCATTGCAACTGCCTAGTACATAGGATCAAATACTGAATACATAGCTCACACAATCGAACCAAGGAAGCAGTAGAACCAATAGTAGAAACCCCCCCATATTGCTGACAAGGGAGTAATGACAGGTACACTAAAAAGATCATCCAATATGAACTGCATGATGAAGAAGAATCTAGAACATCGAATGTGCAGAGAGAGTACAAACACATATAGAGATACCTGAGGCTAATGTCATTGGAGGAATGCTCACATGACAAAAGAAGATGGCAAACAAAGGCAAACATCAAAACCCTCCTGGCACTTTATAATGGAGTGCAAGTACAAAGAGCATGAACATGTGCAAGATCCCATACATGCAATAGAATGACACTTTATCTTAGTGCGTGTGCATAAAAGAATGCTACAAAAGTGAAGTATACATTTCTCAAAGAAGATCAAAGGCTTCTGAAACAAAAGAACAACCTAAGATGAGCCATCCCTCAAAGGAAAGAGATCCCAGGACCTGAAACAACCAAGATATCTACCAGACTACAAAAAATCAAGAATCTAAATAAAATGAACCTGGAGTAGAATTTGGAAAAATGACTCACAACATTGAAAAGCTCTCTAAATAGGCTTTCCAATGATATATCATTTTTTGAAAATAGAGTCCGGATGCACAAGATAGAGCTCCTAGAGTGTAGAAATGAAGATCTAGCTTTGACAAAGAAAAAAACCATCAGAAAAATAAAACCAAAAAATATAACCTCTAGATCTAGAAAGAGATCCGAATCAGCTTTTTGACGATATCTCATTTGCCAAATTTTGACACCGTATGCTCAAGATATGAGCAAAAAACCAACAGCTGCACTGGAGGGCCCAAAGAAGGTGTCTGAAAGGATCTGAGGATGGGTGACATCATAAAAAGGACAAAATAAATCATGAAACCATTAGATCTAATAAAAGTTCAGAAAGAACTTTCCACCAATATCTTGTTTGCCAAAAACAGAGCCCGGATGCAAAAGAAACGGATCCTGGAAGGCAAGAGGTCTAAAACTCCACGATCATAGAGAACATATGACTTTGATAGAAAAAAGAGCATCAAAATGGCAAAATATAAAAAACCATACCAATAAAAATGGATCAGGCTCAGAACTAGCTTTCCAATGATATATCACATGCCCAATTACGATCCTAGATGCTCGAGATATTCACAAAAAAGTACAGGTACCTCCAAAATGCTTCAAAAAAGGGCAAAGATTTGCTGACATCAGCAAACTATGAGCCTAAAATTGACGGCCAAATGGCTATCACAGCTCAAATCTGCTAGGGGGCTAAAAGTATGGGCCCATATGACCCTAGGCTCTACAGAAGGGACTCAGCGGCTGGGGGCTGGCACTTAAGCCTCGACGGTTACCCACGTGACCCTAGGCTCAGTGGTAGGGGCTAACCACTGGCGGTGACTGCCGGTCACCACAGTTAGTCCGACAGTGACTACGACAGTCACCTGCTAGTCACCGGCGGCGGAGCGGGCGGTGGAGCACGGAGATGACTGCGTGGTGGGAGGTGGGCGGCATACGGGTGGTGCCCGGGTGGCCGCCCCTTAAAAAAAAATTTAATTTTTTTTTGTTTGAAATCATACCCTTTGCCTCAGAGTGTGTGCTAGGGCCGTATGACCCTAGTATGCAAAAAAATTTGCCTCAGAAGCCAACTTGTCAAAAATTGACAAGTCTTATATGAATTTTGACTATCTTGGGCCTTTTGGACGCAACCATGAGGTCCGTTTGGGCCATAAGTGCTCCAAAAAATAGTGATCACCTCGGGATTTGTGCTAGGGCTGATTGTAATTTTTTTCTCACAGATTCCAACTTTGTCCAAATTGGATAAATTTTATATGGATCTTGGGGTTCTTGGATGCTCTAAATGCAATTGTGAGGTCCGTTTGAAGCCAAGATGACCAAAAAAATAAGTCCCCCAGATATGACAGGAAACCCTCTCTGAAAATGCAGATCTGACGAACACGACCGAATCTCTCAGGAAGAGGACAAGGGCAAGCAGATCTGAAGCTTGTTAGCTTGTGGTGACTGATCAGGAAAGTACTATCTAGGAAAGTACTATACACTTTTCTTCCCAACTTGGCAATTTTTTTTTAGGCTGACATATTTTTGGTTATTTTGGGCCGACATATTGTAACTCATTCTAACCCTAAAGTGACAAAAATATTGTATAATATGGCTTAGGGTTAGGGATTTTTTCATTATGTATGATTTTAGTACTTGCGGCAGAATTGATCTGTAAGGGATTACAATTTGTAATCACTAGATAATAAAATATTGGACTTGTTGTTGGTGGACGTAGCCCAGGGATTGGGTGAACCATGTTAAATCTTTGTGTCTTGTGTTCTCTTCTGTGTGGTTTATTATTTTCTGATATTGGATATATTTGCACATAATTGTTATTTCTGCCTTGTTAATCCTAGCAAGTGGTATCAGAGTGAGGTTATTTCATTCATTCTTTCATCTATTCTCTGAAGCAGGTCTCATGAGTGAGTGGGAGAGTCTCTCGGTTAAGTGGGAGAAATGGCAGACGAGGGTAGGCTGAAGGTTGAAAATTTTAATGGGCAGAACTTCCAGTTATGGAAGATGCAAATGGAGGACTATCTCTATCAGAAGGATTTATGGCAACCATTAGAGGGAATATCCAAGAAAGAGGCAACAATGTCTCAGGAAGATTGGGATATTTTGGATAGGAAGGCACTAGGGAGTATTCATTTATGCCTGGCACAATCGGTGGCATTTAATATTGCTGGAGCAACGAAAGCTAAAGATCTAATGGATACCCTAGCGAAGTTGTATGAAAAGCCTTCAGCTTCAAACAAGGTATTTCTTATGAAGCATTTGTTTAATATGAAAATGGTAGAAGGTTACTGATCATTTGAATGAGTTTAATATAGTTACAAGTCAGTTAGCCTCAGTTAAAATTACTTTTGATGAAGAGGTTAGGGCTCTCTTGATTTTGTGTTCTTTGCCAGAAAGTTGGAATGGCTTGCTAATGGTTGTTAGTAATTCTATTTCTGGTTCTAATACCCTAAAGTTTGATGATGTTATTGGTGTTATATTGAGTGAGGAAATTATTAGGAAAAGCTTAGGGGCATCTACATCGGGTAGTGTATTGAATGTAGAAAGCAGAGGCATAACAAGAGATAGAGGAAACAAATCTGAAAATCGTGGGAAATCAAGAGAAAAATCAAAGGGAAAGAGGTTTGAATCCAAAGGGTCAAATGATTGCTGGTACTGTGGAAAACCAGGTCATAAGAAGAAAGATTGTTGGTCTCAGAAGAAAGATCAAGGAGACAAAAATGATGGAAACAAGGAGGCAAATGTGGTAAGTAACAAATTTGAAGAGGATGCTTTGCTCTTGTCTTTAGAAAATGTTGATAATTCATGGGTGTTAGATTCGGGGGATTCATTTCATGCTACACCCCATAGAGGTTATTTTGTTGATTATGTCGAAGGGGATTTTGGGCTAGTTTATTTGGGAGATAATGAGCCCTGTCAAATTGTTGGAAAAGGGAAAATCAAGATTAAGTTGCACAATGGGAATCATTGGCTACTACAAGAGGTAAGACATGTTCCAAGGCTGAGTAGAAATTTAATTTCAACAGGGCAACTCATTGATGAGGGTTGCACAGTTACTTTTAATGATAAAAATTGGAAGGTTTCAAAAGGTTCCTTAGTAGTAGCAAAAGGTGTGAAAGTAGGCACCTTATATATTTGTACAGGTCATACTATTCCTTCTACTTTAATTATTTTAGAAGATAATGAATGTTTAGGAACAGTGGCTGTAGTTGAGCAGGAAGAACATCAAATCGTTGCTGTAGATTCTGACACAGCATTGTGGCACAACAGACTCAGACACATGAGTGAGAAAGGTATGAAATTACTTCATTCAAAGAAAGTTTTACCTGGTCTGAAATGTGTTAATATGGATTTTTGTGAAAGTTGTGTGTATGGAAAGCAAAAGAGAGTTAGTTTTGTAAAGAGTGGGAAGGAAAAGAAAGATGAAAAATTAGAGCTTGTGCATACAGATGTATGGGTTCTAGCTTAGGTATCTTCCCTTGGTGGCTCTTAGTATTATGTTACATTCATTGATGATGCAAATAGGAAAGTATGGATATATTTCATTAGATAGAAATTTGACGTATTTGAAAATTTTAAGAAATGGAAAAGCTTGGTTGAAAATGAGACTGGAAAAAGATTAAAATGTCTCAGATCTGATAATGGTGGTGAGTATTGCAGCAAAGAATTTGAATATTATTATGCCTCTATTGGTATTCATAGAAAAAAAATAGTTCCAAGGACTCCATAGGAAAATGGAGTGGCTGAATGCATGAACATGACAATAATGAAGTGTGCAAGAAGTATGAGGTTGCATGCTAGGCTGCCCAAAAAAATGTGGGTAGAGGCTATGAACACTGCTATTTATTTAATCAATAGAGGCCCCTCTACTCCTTTGGACTATAGTATTCTAGAGGAAGCATGGAGTTGTAAGAAGGTGAGTTATTCTTTTCTCAAAACCTTTGGTTGTGAAGCTTTTGCACTTATAGATTCTGAAAATAGAACCAAGCTGGAAGCTAAGTCAAAAAAATGTGTATTTGTTGGATATGGCATTGATAAATTTGGTCATAGGCTTTATGATTTTGAAAATCATAAAATTGTAAGAAGTAGGGATGTCATATTCAATGAGAAAGTATTGTACAAAGATCTGTTGTAGTAGCATGAGAAGAAAGAAAATGATTATGTAGTGCTAAATTATATTCCAAATGATAATGTTCCAATAGTTCCTTATGCTCCACAACAACAATAACAAATACCACACACCCTAGTGAATGTTAGATGGTCAACAAGGCTAATTAGACCTCCAGAGAGATTCTCTCCCTCTTTGTATTCTATTTTATTAATAGATACTGGTGAACTTGAATGTTATAATGAAGCTGTGCAGGTGGATAGAAAGCTTCAGTGGGAGTCTGCAATGACAGATGAAATGGACTCCTTGCTAAAAAACTAGACTTGAGATTTATGCAAGTTACTTGCAGGTAAAAGGGCTTTACAGAATAAATGGGTTTACAGGATAAAAGAAGAGGATGGAGGTAAGAAAAGATTTAAAGCCAGATTAGTCGTAAAAGGATTTGCACAGAAACATGGTATTGATTTTGATGAGATTTTTTCTCCAGTTGTTAAAATGACTTTTATTCGTATTGTTTTAAGTATTGTGGCTACTGAAGATTTGCATTTAGAGTAGCTTGATGTTAAAAGAACCTTTCTTCATGGTGATTTGAATGAAGAAATCTATATGGTACAGCCACAGGGATTTGAGGTCAAGGGTAAGGAGAGTTTAGTGTGCAAATTGTAGAAAAGTTTATATGGCTTGAAGTAAGCACCTCAGCAATGGTATATTAAATTTGACACTTTTATGAATGAGCATGGATAGAGTCAGTTTCATTTTGACCATTGTGTTTATTTTAAGAGGTTGGATGATGATAGCTACATTATTTTATGTTTATATGTTGATGATATGCTTGTAGCTAGGTCTAACATGGATCACATTAAGGGGTTGAAACAACAGTTAGCACATTCATTTGCTATGAAGGATTTGGGGGCAGCAAAACAAATCCTTGGTATGAAAATTTGTAGAGATAGGAAAAATAGGAAATTGACTCTATCTTAGGTTGATTATATTGAGAAGGTGTTGCAACATTTCTCTATGGAGAATGCCAAAGCTGTCAGCACACCTTTGCTTGGTCATTTGAAATTGACTAAGGATATGTGTCCCAAGACACCGGAAGAAGAGACTAAAATGTCTAAGGTACCTTATGCTTCAACTGTAGGGAGCTTAATGTATGCTATGGTATGTACTAGGCCAGATATAGCACATGCAGTGGGAGTTGTTAGCCGGTATATGAGTAACCCTGGTATTGAGCTTTGGAATGTAGTCAAATGAATTCTCAGATATTTGAGAGGTACATTCAGTAAGTGTTTACACTTTGGGGGTTCTACTACTACTATACAAGGCTATGTTGACTCAGATTTGGCAGGAGATATAGATAGTAGGAGGAGTACTACAGGTTATGTATTTACTATTGGTGGGACAGTAGAGAGTAGGATTTCTTGACTACAAAAGGTGGTTTCTTTATCCACTATAGAGGTAGAGTATGTTGCTGCTACAGAGGTAGCCAAGGAGATGATATGGCTTCAATTCTTCAAGGAAGAATTGGGACATCCACAAAAGGATAATTTTCTACATACAGATAGTCAAAGTGCCATTCATCTTGCAAAGAATTCTACTATGCACTCAAAGACAAAACACATATAGTTGCGGTACCATTTCATTAGGTCAGTTTTGGATGATGGGAAGTTAAAGCTAGAAAAGATTCATACAGATGATAATCTAGCAGATATATTTACAAAAGGTAGTAACAAGGGAGAAGTTTAACTCGTGTTCAACTTCAGTTGATCTTCTAGACTGAATAGAATAAAGAAACAACTAAGTCTAGGGTGGTTCGATCCAGTGGGAGCCTCATATGGTAGCGGTATTGCTACATGATCAGTCTCCAAGTGGGAGGTTTTTTTTAGTGTGGATACTGATCAGTCACCAACTGGGAGATTGTTAGCTTGTGGTGACTGATCAGGAAAGTACTATCCAGGAAAGTACTGTACACTTTTCCTCCTGACCTGGCAAATTTTTTTGAGGCCGACATATTTTCAATTATTTTGGGCTGACATATTGTAACTCATTCTAACCCTAAAGCGGAAAAAATATTGTATAATATGGCTTAGGGTTAGGGATTTTTTCATTATGTATGATTTTAGTACTTGCGACAAAATTGAGCTGTAAGGGATTACAGATTGTAATCACTGGATAATAAAATATTAGACTCACTGTTGGTGGATGTAGCCTAGGGATTGGGTGAACCACGTTAAATCTTTGTGTCTTGTGTTCTCTTCTGTGTGGTTTATTGTTTTCTGATATTGGATATATTTGCACATAATTGTTATTTCTGCCTTGTTAATCCTAACAAAGCTTTGATACCTTGTTGGATTTGATGAAAAACAACCCACAGCTCCCAAGAACACCTACACACAAACACCTATCACAGAAAAAGAGAGAAGCAAATAGCTATGGAGGCCTAAATGCATTGATCCACGAGAGAGGAGAAATCCTTAATGTGCAAAAACAAAAGTTGCAATCAATAATGAAATGTTAGAAAAAGGTTGCAAAGTGTTATGAGATCAATCCTTATAAAAGGAGATAAAAAACCCTAAAAAGGTAAAACCCTAGGTTGCATAATAATAATTAATAAAGTAATTAATTATTATATGCCTAAAGTTTAGCTTAAGTAGAAAGAGGTAATAAGTGACTGAATAATTAAATCAATATGATTCAATTAATCAGTAAACACTTTATTACATAAACAATTACAATAAGATTTTAAGATTGTATTAACTATTGAGAATAATAGAATAGCTGTCGAGAGAGTGGATAAGAGAAATGATCCCAGGCTTTTCAATTCTACAACCTCGAAAAAGAATGAAGAAGGTAATAAGATGCATGAGTTAGTGAGCTTAATGAAAAATTTGCAACAAAATAAAACTCATTTTCAAGCAGGAAAGAATGAGAGAAATTTCAATAGGAATGATAGGTACAGGTTGCAAGATATGCCATATTATACTGAATGGAAAGAAGGAAAGCCTTTAAAAAAATAGACAGAGACTCCAGACCCTCTTAAAAAGAATAATTATTTTATAGGGGATGAACTTTGGTGTGACATTTGCAAGATGCCTCACCCCCAAGAGAAATACCTAATAGCACAAAATATTATGGAGGAAGAACACCAGGGATGTGAGGAGAGACCTATGATAAATGCTTTATCATCTACCCCCTTTTGGTCAGGAGATAGCGATGACTCAGATGGTGAATACATGCCAGATGAAAGTTTTAGAAGGTTAGGTTACCAATAGGAACAAGTCTTTTTAGATAGTGATGAGAGTCTGGATATTAGAAGGACAACAAAAGAGGAAAGAGAGGCATACACTGTGGAAGCAATGGAACAAGTTCTTAGCAACTATCACCTAAGGAACATGAATGTAAACTCAGGTAATGAACAAGCGGCAGGGATGTTCAAAATTTCAAACAAGAATGCTGAGATAAAGAAGGTAAAGATAGATGTCCCTAAAAGGCAAGTTGATCAGACATCAAAGATAAGCAAACCCATGGATAAGTAAAGCAATGGTAAGCAAATTTCAAACTGTACCTTATTCATGTCTCAAGCATTATCTCAGGTAAAACTTTCTATCCCTCTAATCGAAATAGTAAAATTAACTGATTGCAGGAATGAAATGATCAAAATAATAAATGATGTTGTTAAAAAGGAACAAAATGATAATGAAGAATTACCAATTATTTACCTAGGGAATTCTGTTAATGAAGATGCTACTAAAGTAAATCCTTTCTTTCTAACTTTGTTGATAAACAATAAATTAGTTAAAAATTATATGCTAGACTCCGGAGCAATAGTTAATATTATGCCTCATGGAGTAATGAAAGAATTAGGAATGAATGTGGATACAACTTATGGAAAATGCTATGCTATGGATAATAGATCAGTTCCAGTTATTGGAATAATAAAAAATGTTGAATTTAAGTTTCCTTCTTGTCCTGAAAAGTCCTATAAAATTGATATTACTGTTGTAGAAGTACCACCTAGTTATGGAATGTTATTATCTAGACAATGGTCTAATTTAGTAGGTGGTAATGTCCAATTAGATCTATCTTATGCTTCTATTCTAGTGAATGATAGGATTATTAGGACTAACAGGGAACCAAGATCTACTTACATCATTGAAAATGTTGATCCAAGTCAGGTTACCTACTTTTTCCATACCGACATGGAGAGTTTCTAGGTAAGTATTCATAAAAATCTCATTGAAAATACTAGTCCTATTGAAATACATGCTAAGGAAAATAGTGATTTCATTTGGAAAATGTTTTTTGATGGATCATGTAGCAAAAGTGGTAATGGAGCAGGTGTAGTCTTCATATCTCCAAATGGGAAATCTTTTAAATATTCATTTTTGTTGGCTTTTGAGTGTACTAACAATACTGTAGAATACAAAGCACTTCTACTAGATCTAAAAATAACAAGTAAGAACGGTATCAAAATTCTTTCTGTTTATGGTGATTCTAAATTGGTTGTTTCTCAAATTAGGGATAAGTTTGTTACTAAGAATCATACCCTAAAAAGGTACAAGAATGAGGTTTGGGATTCTATAGAATGTTTTGATGCTTTTTCAATAACATGGATAGATAGGTCTGAAAATATTCTTTCTGATTTCATGGCTAACCTAGCAGTTAAGCATAATGATATTCCATGTGAAGATATTGCACAGGTAGAGATCAAATCAAGGCCAACAATACATGATAACGTTCATAATTGGAAAATCTTTGAGGATGATAAAGACATCATAAATTTTCTTGCATGTGAAGAAAGGTATGAAGATTAGTGTATTGATTTGAATGCTTATGTTGAAACAATAGAAGAAAAGGATACTTTATTTGGAAAAGAAGTAATTCAACTTAAAACTAATAAAATTCCTAAAGGCCTTGTTGCATTAGAGAGAATGTTTGATAATAAGGATTCTAATAGTAGAGTTAAAATAGATAATACTACTATAGAGGAAGTAGAGAAGATAAATTTAGGAACTGAACATGCTCCTAAAGAAGTTTATATTGGTAAGAAACTAACTCCTAAAATTAGAGCTGATATTTTTAGTTTATTAAGAAAGTACATACATGTTTTTTCTTGGTCCTACGACGATCTTAAGGCCTATAGAGAATACTTGTTCCAACATGAGATACCCTTAAGACTTGATGCCAAGCCCTTTAGACAAAGGCAAAGACCAATCAATCCAATTTTGGCTCCTAAGATGAAGGAGGAACTCATCAAGATGAGGGATGTTGGTATCATCAAGCCAATTAGACACTCTACTTGGGTTTCAAACTTGGTACCTGTGAGGAAGAAAAATGGGGATATCAGGCTTTGTGTGGATTTCAGAACCCTAAACATATCTTCATTAAAGGATAATTGTGCATTACAAAATATGGAGGCATTATTACAGAAGGTTACATGGAATGAATTTTTATCCATGATGGATGAGTTCTCCGAGTACAATCAAGTAAAGGTTAAAGAAGAAGAGTAGTACAAAACAATGTTCACTACACCATGGGGTACACATGTTTATGCAAGAATGCCATTTGGACTTACGAACGTTGGAGCTACTTTTCAGAGAGCTATGGATGTGGCTTTTGTGGATTTCATTGATATTATCATGGTAATATATCAAGATGACATCACAACTTATTCCAAGAAGGCAAAAGATTATTGCAAACATTTAGAGAAAATTTTCAAAAGAGCCCTTGATTATGGAGTATCCTTAAATCCAAAGAAATGTCATTTTGGGGTAACCGAGGGTAAACCTCTTGGTCACATTATTTCTAGGGAAGGAGTCAGAATAGACCTAGAAAGGATTGAAGCCATTGATAAGGTTCAGATTCCTAAAAATGTTAAAGGGATTCGATATTTCTTTGGACAAATCAACTTTGTGAGAAAGTTTGTCCCAATTTTTTTAGAAATTATGAAGCCTATTTCAAAGATGTTAAAGAAGAATGTAGTTCTAGATTGGACAGATGAGGCCTTAGAAGCATTTTCCAACATTAAGAGAGCAATCAAAGAAGCTCCAATTTTGAAATCTCGTGATTTCTCTAAACCATTTTAGTTGTTCTCTTTTGCTTCTCTCCATACCATTGCAATGGTTTTACTACAGAAAAATGATGAAGGATACGAGCAAAAAATAGCTTTCTTGAGTAAAACTTTACAATCTTCTGAGCTGAACTATGATATACATGAAAAGAAGGCTTATGCATTAGTTAAATCAGTGAAATCATTCAGACCCTATCTAGTTGGAGCTAAGATTGTGTCATATGTACCTAATGCAACAACTAAGGATATATTGAGGCAATCAGAAGTCACAGGTAAAAGATGTCGATGAATTAGTTAGATTCAAGAATTTTAAATTGAGATTCAGATCACTAAGTTGATCAGAGGAAAATGATTGGCTAAACTTATGGCAGAGACAAATTTGGATGCAGCCCAAGTAAACCAAGTAGATTTGGAAAGTGCAGAAATGAGCATCGAACATTGTCCATGGTACATAGACATAGTCTACTTTTTAAAGCATATGAAGTGTTAAGAAGGTCTAAGTGATAATCAGAAAAGAAATTTAAATTTACAAGCGTCAAGATATGTACTAATTCAAGGAGACCTATATTGGAAAAATAATGATGGTATCCTCCTATTTTGTCTAGACACCTATCAGGCTAAGTCAGTTATTAAAGAGTTGCATGATGGGGTATGCGATAATCACTTCTCAGTCAAGACAACAACTCATAAGATATTGAAAGCTAGGTATTATTGGCCCCATGTTTTCAATGATTGTTATGAATATGTTAAAAAGTTTGAATCTTGTCAAAAGTTCTCCGGAAAACTGAAATACAATAGTGCTTTACCCCTTATTCCTTTACAAACTAAGGAACCATTCAAAATGTGGGGAATAGACTTTAGTGGGGAAATTGTAGATGCTTCTAGTGGAGGTAACAAGTGGATATTGGTTGCAACATATTACTTTACGAAGTGGGTTGAAGCTATACCTACGAGACAGACTACAAGCAAGGTGGTCATCAAGTTTTTGACAGATAACATACTTACCAGATTTGGAGTACCTTGCAAGATTCTTTGTGACAATGACGTGTTTCAGATCTAAAGAATTTTCAAAATTTTGCAAAAAATATGGAATCAACCTATCATACTCATCCCCATACCATCCACAACGAAACAGTCAAGTAGAATCAAGCAATAAGAATATACTAAAGATTATCAAAATAATGTTGAGCAATAATAAGAAGGCATGGGACTCAAAGCTAAATCTAGCTTTATGGGTAGATAGAGTAACAATGAAAAGATCGACAGCTTTTGCTCCTTATGAATTGGTTTATGGAAAACAAGCAAGGTTACCATTAAACAATCTCCTACCAGTTTACAAGTTCATCCAAGAAGAAGAGCTTGAGGATGTAAATTTTATGGAAGACAGGTTGAGCTAGTTATCAGAGCTAGACGAGATGAGAAGAATAGTGCAAGAAAGGAATCTTTATCAAAAATGAAAGATTAAGACCCTTCATGACAAGAGAGCATCAGATAGACATTTCAGAGAAGGTGATTGGGTACTGAAATGGAATGGAAAAGACCAAGATAAAGGAAAACATGGTAAGTTTGAGGCATTATGGCTAGGACCTTACATGGTCTTATAAAAGGCAGGTGAGAATTCATATTATTTATAGGATACTGATGAAGTTATTCAGGAGTTCCCAACTCACGGTCCGTATTTGAAGCCATTTTTCTCTTAAAACAGGAAGTATTCTCTAACTTGTACATTATTTTATTGGTTTTATTTTATTTGATCCTCATGATGCTTTTCTTACTGTGGTTTGCTTTTCCAGAGATAACTGGACTCTAGCTGCATCTAGACATGAATGCACGTCCCCAATAAGAGCCACTATTGACACCAAAAATTTCAAGTTCTGAATAAACGAAACAACAGGGAAGCATAGCTTACATTTTTTCAATTTTTATTAATTTCCCTATGTAAAAATTAAAATGATTAAACATGCATAAATATTTATTGTTATTCTATGTTTATGAAATGGGTTTTAGTTATTTTATTTCAATAAATTTAATGCATATATCTGAAATAAAATAATTATAAAAATAATAAATAAGGTAGTTAAGTAAAAAAGGTGGCGAGGGAGAGTTGAACCCTTGACCTCTCAAGCCAACCTTTTTTCCTACCTACCTACCCTCCTACCCTCTAACCAATTAGCCTATTTATTTTCTTAGAGAGGATTTGGAGGAGAAACTAATTTATTTACGTTTCTATGTGCAGGTGAAAAATCAATACAATTTCCCACACAAGGAGTATTTCTTTCCTTAATTTTTTTTAATTCAATAATGAAATATTTCTTTTCTAATGTATTATTTATTTTACATATTTTAGGAAAAAGAGTAGGGAGAGAGAGTTGAACACTCGACCTCTTGACCCATCCTTTCTTCCTAACCTAACTACCCAACCTACCCTAACCAATTGTCGTATGTTATTTCTTAAGAGTATGGGTAGGAATTAAGGGATAAATATTAGATTATTTTATTTCCTTTTAATAATTTAGAAATAAATTATTAGGATAATAAATGTATTTGAATTTCTTTTATATGATGTTTTATATTTTTTACGAGACTAAGATTTATTACTAATGTGATTATTTTTTAGGTTTTATTTCAATGTACCCTAAAAACCCTAAAGTGGAAAAGTATATTAAAATAATTTATTTTGGTAAAATTACTATGTTCATAGGTTTTTAAATAATGTAAATTGACAATAATTTTTTAGTTTCAAATTACCTAGATGTAACTTTTTATTTTACCCTATTATATTTTTAATTTTAAAAAATCAATCTATTAGTGTAAAGTGGGTATAAATGATTTTATCTTATTTTATTTTGATTTTAACTTTTCATTTTGCTAATTAATTGATTTGAAGTGTATGCTTTTATTTTATTTTTCACCTTCATTTCAATATATGCATATTAGGGTTTGTGTTTGAAAGGTGAAACTATTTTATTTCGAAGACCCTAAATGTGTTTTATAAAATGGTTATGATATTATTTCTTACATTAGAAATATTTTAAGCATTAGGGTTGTTATTAAATTAATACTTGCCCTATGTGAATTCTTTTAATATTAGGGTGCATGCTCCCCTATTTTAGATGAATTATGAATCTTTGTTACCCTAATATTTTAAAGCATTTCTGTCATGTTATTTATTTTATCTTATGTTTGAGAGGATATTTTTCAAAAGGTAAATGTATTATGATAGAATTTTGAGATTAAAATATAATGTCATATTCCTATTTAATGTTTTAGGTGTTATCTTATGTTTTGATAATTAAAAGTGGGTAACTTATGATTATTATTTAAATTTTATTTGCACTTTATTTATCAAATATATTTGTGTGAGTTATATCATAATTTTATTAATATTTTATTTTGATATATCATTAATTAATAAATGAGTGATTTTAAGGATCATATTAAAAACCTAAAATATTATAGAATATAATAAATTTAATTTTAAATTTTATTTACTAATGCTGGGTGTTTTTGTGTAGGCATTAACGTAAGGATTTGGATTTTATACATAAACACCTGAAGATGTAATAGATTTAGTTTGTTGTACGGGAAAAATGTTTCCCTAAAAACCATTATATGGTTTAATATGTAATTTTGGGGGTTAGTTTTAGGGATTAGGTTCTGTGAAAAGGTATGTCTTTTCACATGAAACCATTGATTATTATATTTATATTCAAACATTTGTAAACAATTAACATCGCGACACACAATTGGGAAAATCTCCTACAACTACAGACTTAGACCTAATGTGCAATTTTTCAAATGCTAATGTCAGATAAGTTGTTTATGCTTTTTGAGGTTATATAGTTTTTATTTTCAATTAGTTTTTCAGATATTCTATGTACCAAGGTGTCCTACTGTGTTCTAATCCTTGATTCATTTGTTTAAGGTTAATTCATGCATTTCGAATAGCAACTGTATGTTCTGAGAACCTACCGTTGTTCCTTTCAACTTCTTAATTTGGGTTAAAATTGATAGGACTAATTGTATGACTTATTTTGAATTGTGATTCAACAAAATCCTGTAGGATGATACTCTCACTTTATAGGAGTGAGTTCTCTTAAAACTGTCTCTAACTATATGTATGATTGGAAGTAATTGACTCTATTCCCAATTTTGCATTTGGCACTGATCTCATTTCATTTGTAATTATTATTTGGTTCTATTTTTTAGTTTATTATTTAATCTGGTTTCTTCCTTAAAAGCATTCATTTAGGTTTTAGTGATAGTTTCAGGCTTTAGTTTAGATATCATACTATTTAGCTATTAGGAGACTAGGTTATTTTCCTACTTGGATTGTTTACCCCTTTGGAAGGAATTGCTTTTATCTATGCGTGCATTTGTGCAATTTAAAAGTACTTGTGGATTCAGGCCTACCAGCCTTGGCTCAATCAAGTCAGAATTGTAGAGGCACTTGTGTGTTCCTATTAGTTGGCCTCAAAATGGTCCATCTTTTTTGAGCACCAACAAATTGGCAACTTTGCTAGGGATGCTATCAGTAAAGGATAGTGTCAGAATCTTTGGTTACTATTACAAAGACTCTACTGGGATAAAAGACTCAGAATAGTTATATATTCCTCACAGGAGGTGAGGTGGCGACTCTAAAACTCAAATCAGGAAAAGCCTATGTTAGGGAGAAGATCTCTAAAGAACAATTCATTCGTTGAATTGAAACCAAATAGGAGTAATAAGAAATCAAAAAAGAAGATGTTGTATGTGTCTCCCAAAAAACAACCTCACAAAGATGAAGGTCAGGAGTTTGTCTGTGAGCAGTTCCCAAGTTCAAATCACCATAGTCCAATGAGTAATAATGAGTACAGAAACACTTTTCCATATTCTGAGCCTGGTAATAAAAAAGTTGATTATGAACAAGAGTAGGAGGATAGGTGGATGGATGAAGTAATTCAGGGGATGATTAGATTGGAAAATAAAGATGAGAGGATGCTTAGAGCCCTTAGAAGACATCCCAACGAAGCTCTTAGGAAGTTGGGAATAGAAAGGGAAAGCATTCTTTCACCTGAAAGAAGTGATGCCAAAAATGGGGAAGTAAATAATAATGAGGCTATTGATAAAAATATTTGGGTGCCGAGATACAACCCTCCTCATAGAAAGAATAGTGGGCATACCTCTGACAACAATTCTATCAATCCTGTGTTTGAACCAAATAATGAAGAAAGGATTACAGGAAGCGACAATGACTGATTCAAAGTTTTTTCTAATCCAATGTATAATATAGGTGATAAATGGGGGAACACTAATGATCATTGTGACAATCAAAATAGTGGGAGAAGAAGGAATAACAATTATCAGAGAGATGAAGGTCATTGGAGAAAAGGGAGTGACAAAAGACAACATGATCATGATAGTGAAATAAATGGTGATAATCGTCCTAAAAATGCTCACGCCCAATATGGAGAAGGCAGACAAGAAAACTTTGATAAAATGAAAAATCATTTCAATAATGTGCCTTGGTAAGATAATCTTTATTTGTTCCATTCACAGGCAAATGAAGAAAAAATTGACCCGCACATTAATAGTAGAGAAAAATGTGGAAATTATCTACAAAATCAAATGGGAGTTAATGATTATATTGAAAATGAATACCCTAAAGTTTGTGGGCAAAGTAAAAATGATTCTTACTTGCTATTAAATAAAGGGTTATCCAACCATCATGTAATTGGTGGACAAAAGCATTATGATGAAATATACTACCCAGAGTATAATGCTCAGCAGGTTAGTAATGATGCAAAGCAATATCAAAAATACGGTGCAAAGTATGAAAATATGTGTACATAAAGTACACATAATGAAAGAATGCAGCTTCATGGCAATGAAGACAAAGTTTCAAAACAACATATAAACACGCTGGGTTGGCAAGGTGAGGATGGGCAACCTTCAAAGTATTATGCACAACAATACCATATGCAACAGGCTAATACTTTAGCACATGACATAAGAGATCAATACAAACATAAACTATGCAATAAGGAATTGCAAATATCTGATATCATTTGTCCAAACTTATATATGCAAAGCATTGGTGATAGGAACACACAACAACTACAAACTAATGGCGTTAATCTGGTTGGTCACCAACAATATGGTGTGCCTGATGACTTGAAAATATTTAAAGGTGATGCTAATAGATTGGATGGCAACTCACAGTACCAGCATGTTGGAGATTCACACAAGTATCCAGAAGACATTCATCATTTTGCACAGAGGGAGGATGAGCAATGTGATGATAGTTTTTGCAAACAACAAAGCAATAATCATCAGTTACTGCAGGGAAAGAATGGATATTGCTTTGACCATGAAAAGAATGTGAAATGAAACTGTTACATGGAGCCATATGGACTTGGGCAAAGCCAGAAGGATGCACTAAATACTCCAGCAGATCAACAAAAAGATAATATATATTATCAAAACCAAGACTTACATGAGCAGATGTATAATGCCAAATTTGTGCAGAATGAGGATTGCGTGAAAGTGAGTATTAAAAATGAGCAATGTAATAATGTTATTTATAAACAGCCAAACAAACATTTACCAAGTGATTACGCAAGAGGCCAGCATGAGTTTAAAGGTAATAACCATTTTTATGAACAAAAAAATGATATTTATCAACTTATGTAGAGGGAGGAATGTCAGATAAGTAATATATGTTATAAAAAACAAATGCAACAATCTAGAAACCTGCGTAAGTATCCATTCAAGGTTGCACATAATCAAAATAGTAAGCAATGTACTCATTTGCCACATGAGCAACAGCCTGAAGATCCATGTGAGCAACATGGTATCTTCAAACTTGCGCAAAAGGAGTGTGAGCAAAGTGATAATATGTATTATCAAAATCATATTCTCTATGGTGGCTCACATGACCAGTACGTCGGGGTCAATGAAAAACCTCAAGACACGTGCCATGAGCAAAGGAATCAACATGATTTAAATTGCATTATGCAACATCCAAATAATTATCCAACAAATATTACATTGGGAAATAATAATAATCAGCAAAATAATAATATATATTACCAAAAACAAATGCAACATTCTAGGGCTCACGTGCATGCAGAGAGGGAAAGAAATAAGAATTTATATGAGCAGCTAGATGAATTTCTTCCACTTGTGTAGAAGGAGGGATATGTAAGTATTCAAAATAAACAATATAAAAATTGTTTTGATAGGCAGCTAGATGAAAATACATAGATTCACGCAAGGTGAAGATGAATACTTTAAAAGAAATAATCAAGCAAATGATAATAACGCGCAATGTGATTGGGGAAAGCATGATGAACTTATAAAAACTGAAGGTAAATATATGCCAAATAATATTTACCAGTTTGGGCACAGGGAAAATGAATATGGTAATAAAAATATTCACGCTGACTTTGAAGATGTAAAAGGTAATAAAGATATTCATTTACCACAAAGTGATTATTTATATAATAGAAACATTAATGTGGGAGGAAATAAAGTATGTAGCCAATATATTTGAATAGTGGTAAAATGGAATCACCACTATTGAATGTAATGTATGGGGGAAATATGAGATCCACTCCTAAATCCAAATTCCCAAAGGAGAGATCCAATTTGATTAACCAAAAGATTAATGCACAATCAAATCAATCTATGGAGAATATGTAAGAGAGAGAAAAACCCTATATTTCCCCATGGAGAATTATGCTTGAAATCTGGAATAATTGAAATACAAGTACTAACCTCAAATTAGGGAAAATCTAGAAAATGCCAATTTCTGATGTCTATGTGTACTTGCGAGCAATTTTGCAACCTATTTCAGACTGGAAATATCGAGACAGAGAAAACCCATAAATCTTTTATCTTTCTGACAACAGGTAGTCTTTGACCCTCATAAAATGTCAAAGGCTAGATTCTTTATTTGAAGGTCGATTTTGACTTTGTTCACAGATCTCAGAAGTTCACCAAAAAAGGTATCCAAATTTGATCTCAGATCTAAAATTCTGCACCTGTACCTACAAGAAAAAGGGGGTTTTTGTTTGTATGGGGGGTTTGCCTTGGTCAAACCCCAATTTAGGAATTAACCTTGAAATTGAATTGAAATGTAGTATGCATAAACAAAGAAAATGAAACAATTCACCTCTTTTATGTTGAAGTCCTTGTAGAGGATTCAAATCCTCAAATCCACAAGTAGGAATGCTTCAATGGATGTAGAATGAATGTAGGATGTCTCAAATCAATGGCATTTGATCTTCAAAACCAATCTTGAATTGATCTTTTCATATGAGGAGGCTTGGATGAATGTAGAAGGATGGATCTTCAAGGGGGCTCCAAAGAGATTGAATCCTTCAATGGCTAACAATGGATCTCCTTGATGGATGAATGCTTGAACACTTGAATGCTTGAAGGCTTGCTTGAATGCTTGAATTCACTTGCTTTCACTTGAGAGCTTTCTCATGAAATTTCTTGAGAGATGTGGATAATGGATGTAGAAAATGAGGGAGGAAGGCCTCCTTTTATAGTGAGCTAGGGCACAATCTTCTAGAGGGGCCACCTTGGAGAATTAAATCTCAATTAGGTCCTAACCTTTATAAAATATACCAAGATTAAATGCAATTTAAGGATTTACCATTCTGAAACCCAAAATGGCTGACCCAGAGGCAGGAAAACAAATATCTCCGAAACCTGACACCTGAAAATCAAGGAAATTTGAAATCTGGACAGGGGGTCAAGGACGAGCTCGACTCTGACCTAGATCAGGGTCAAGGTTGATTCTAACCAGGTTAGGGTCAAGGTCAACTTTGACCCATAATGTTGACTTTGACCTTATGGTAAAAAACCTCAGGATCTTGACCCAGAATGCTAGGAAATGCATATATGAAGTGAAAATCAGGTGTAGAGGAAAGCATAATAGGGGAAAAGCCAAATACATGCAAAGACCCAATCAAGGCACTTAACATGACCCTAGACCACTTACTTAGAGGTATAAATGCTCTTATCATGGAAGTGCTTCCATTTTAAGATGATACATTAAGCCCCCACTTTAGCAAGAGTATGGACTCAATGCAAACTCTTGGTAAAGGAGATCAAAATGAAAAGATAATCTTATTGTAATCCAAGGGACAAAGAGAAACCTTAAGCCCCCAGGGAGTCAAGTCTTTGTCGACTCCTAGATCACAATAAGAGAGACATCTCTAGAGAGAGAAAGAAAGGGTGTGATTACCTCACCCAATGATAACTTATGTCCCATTGTGAACCACACAAGGAAACATCGCAACTAGAAAGATGGAATTGAACTACCTAGTGAATGTGGCTACTCACTAGTCAATCCATCAACGATTCACCATTAGGAATATTTTATTCCATAAGAATAAAACCAAAAAACTAAAGAGATCCATTCTTAAGGACACCTCCAACCTTAAGGGATCAATATATATATATATATGTTTGAAATGTTTGAAACTGGAGCGATCAAGAGATCCTGAAATATAAATCCATGCTTTAAGGATTAGTTACTAATCCAAAAAGGGAAAAAAGTATCCTGAAAAATATGTGTGCATATTGAAAAGTGTGTGTGTACAACAGGTGAGCAGAGCATGTACCCCCATGTTAAAGTCATTGCTGACACTTTAATAGGAGCAATGGCTTTAACAGAAACATAAACAACTCCACTGATTACATTTCCATGTCGAGATGCCCCCAAATGAAGACAAATCAAGGGAAATATCACAAAAGCATACAGAGAACATAGAAGGGATCTACCTACCGTGGGGTCAATATGATCATAAGATAATATATATATGATATTATTGCAAATGAATTGACATCATTCCCCAAAGAAAGTAGAACTACAATCACAAAGGAGGAAAGATCACATAAGATATACAAAGGAGAATCTTTTCAGACCATGACATGGAGACCAAAAATAATTAGTGCTACCATGTCTCGAATCCAAGCAGATTACACAAGGAAACATTTACAAACAATAGCATAATTACAACATAACATGGAATAACACATAGAAGAATAGAGATACATATAGAGGAATTTGAACAACAGTTTTGATTCCTTTATCACCTTGTACCAACTAAGTAACAAGGATCATATAAAGAATCTAACAACATTTAGCAAACACATTATGGGAGAAGCATAGTACAATAGGCAAACACACAAAAAAGCTACCATGAAGGACAAGCCGATCAAGCATGCTACCTACTCTCCCCATCTCATTGTATATCATTTAGGGAAGGTGGGTAACTCGCAAGAGGGACTATATCCAACACAATAGGAATGATAGCCAGTTCCAAATAAGGATCCTCTTGAGAATCACAATGTTCGACACTAGGTGTAAGAGTTAATTGTGATGAAAGCATATTAGGTAAATCAATGTCAATGTCAATAGTCTCATATTCATCATTAACATCATCAGTATCATCAAGAGTATCTTCTTCATCCAAATTAATGAAAATAGGATCTAAGATATGAATAGAATCATCATAATCATGCATATTAACATCATTATTAGTAACAACTTCTTCTAACACATCATGCATATATTTATCTGAAGAAGGTAGAGATCTTTGAAGAATAGAATTATGAGCTTTAGCATGAGCATGATGCTTCTTACGATGTTCATTAGCAGATCGATTACATTTTGATTTATTTGAAATAGGTTGAGAACTAGGAGGAGAAATCAAAGGATCCTTCATAGGTTCTTTAGGAAGATCGATAGGATTATCAACAATAGGAGGAACAATCATAGGATCTTTGATAGGCTCTTTAGGAAGAGTGATAAAAGGAACTTGATTAACAGAACTAGAAGTCATAGTTAAAGGAGGTATAGAAGGTGTAGGCAAAAGACCGCGATTAAGATCCATAGGAGGTATGCTTAATTCAAGAATCTTATGATGTTTATAAGCTTGATATGAATGAAAAAGATTATCAGGTTGAGGAGGACATGAATTAGGTAATGAAGGCCAAAAGAAATCAAGAGCAGCACAATCTCTAGGCCTAGAAGGTTGATATAAACTATGATTAATAATCCTCACTTCTTCATCATGAATGAACTTAAGACACTTATGGATAGGTGAAGCAATAGCATGCATGGCATTCAACCAAGGAAAACCTAGCTTAACTTAAAATTGATCAGAAGTAGGAACTACAACAAAGGTAGTGTTCACAATTTTTCCATAGAGTTCAACTGGTAAAGTAATAGAACCAAATGATGGATAAAGAAAACCATTACAAGTTTGAATCCACACATCCAATGTATCATAAGAATCATGTTGTAAACTTTTCATAAAAATATTTTCTTCATTAATAACATTGACTAAGGATGTAGGATCAACAAGACAACCATGAGTAGGTTTATGAGAAATCCTAGCATAAATGTAAAGGGGACCATTAGGGGCCTTAATAGTCTCAGAGTCATCAAAGGTAATCAAAAGTTCTCGAGGTCTTTTATTCTTAGGTTGTTGTCAAGGTTTAGGTTGAGTTTTCAATTTAGGTTTAGGTTTTGGTCGAGGTTGAGATTGAACTTGAGATTGAATCTGAGGTTGAGGTTGAGGTGGAGATACAGATTGACCAACATGCTCCACTTGATTAACAACATTATTGAGATCATCCATCTTTGAGTCATACATAATTTCCATAATAGATGGTTGAGAAATGGTATTAGTATCATGCATAGGTAAAGGATTCGTATAGATTTGAAGGTTTTGATTAGGAGGAGAAACAAATTTGTTCCCAATACCATCAAGATTATCAACAGATAAGGCATTAGAGTCAATTAAGTCTTGAACCTTATGTTTTAGAGAATAACACTTCTCAGTATCATGACCATTCTAACAATGATATTGACAAAAAGAATTTTGATCAAAAGATTTAGAGACAATCGTAATAGGTAAAAGAGGTTGAATAGGAGGTAAAGTAATCATATTAGTAGTTAACAACCTATTCATAATAGTATGTAAAGATTCAGAAAGAGGATTAAATGTATAATTTAATTGAAAAGAAGTGGATGCAAAAGTGGCATTGTGAGATGCAACAACAACTTGATCAGCAACTGCATTCGCTTGTTTGTTCATCTTGACATAGTTGTTGAATTTTTTAAATTTGTTTGGATTAGGAGCAACATCACTCTTATCAACTGGAACATGAGCCATTGGAGTGTTTCTCTCAAATTGACTCACTTGTAATTGATAATGATGAAGCACTGCACAAAGTTGTTGAAAAGAGGTAAATTCAGTAAGCAAAATCTTATCTCTAATATCATTTTGCAAATTTGAAATAAACATACGTTGAATATCAATATCAGGAACATGATAGGAAATCTGAGCATACAAATGCTTAAATCTACCAATAAATTCAATTAATTTTTCTTAAGCACTTTGTTTACAATGCATCAAATCAGTCAAAGACACTTGCGAGCCAATGTTGTTTTGAAATTGTTGAATGAAGGCATTAGCAAGTTTTGGAAAGGAATCAATAGAATAAGGAGGCAAGGAACAATACCATTGTAAGGCTTTGTCATGGAAATTTCTAGCAAACAGTTTGGCTAAAATCCTATGGTCATGAGCATAATCACTACAAAGGATTTGGAATGTTTTAACATGATAAACAAGATCTCCTTTTCCATTATAATTCTCAAGACAAGGCATATCGACTTGCTGAGGAATACGAGTATGAATAATATCCAAGGAAAAAGGATTTCCCATGTCATATGTAGGGATACTAAACTTTTTTTGAGTTAAGGAAGCAAGTTGTTGTTGTAAGGATGACACGGTTTGAGCCAAAATGATGATTGTTGAATCATTAGAAGAAATAGGAGGAGTAGCAACATTAGACACACTAAGTAAAGTGTAAGAAGCTGCAAGAATAGAAGACACAACTAGAGGAACACTAGGGATCATAGTTGGAAGTAGATTGGAATAAGTAAAAGGAACATTATGATATGAAGGTTGTGATGTAGGAAGGGACATAGGAGGAACACTCATAGGAATAGAGGGAACTGTCATAGTCACCAAAGAAGGAGTATAGGTAGGAATACTAGGTAAAGGATTAGAAGGAGGTTCAAAACTAGTGATAGGAGGAATCAACCCTAAATCTTGAGCTTCTTGAGCTAAAGGTTTAACATTTGAATGCACAAGGTGAGTAATACCACACAAGAGGTTAACACCTTGATCACTATCATGGAGAATTTTCTTTAGAGCCTCTATAGCTTGAATAGAATCTTGATTATGGTTCTCTTGAATAAGCCAATTACCCATTTTATCAAGTTTAGTTGAAAGTTTTTGAACTTGTTCAGGAGGAACTCTTAAAGTGTCATCCTCATCATGAGATGAGTGAGAAGAATTTTTCTCCATAGTAGGATTGGAATCATGAAGAATCAAATTATCATTCGGGACCCTAAGGAAAGGAGAGGAAGATTTAGGATCAAAGGCACCCATGATTCTATGACTTCTTCTAACTGAAATGTTATAAGTAGGACTAGTAGTAGTAAAGCACATAAACCAATGCAATGCAAATGAACTAAACTAAGAACACATAAAGCATGAATATTTTTGTATTTTTGAAATCTAATTAGCATGAAAGATCTAACACAAAGGAGAAATCTAATACTAACAAGATAAAAGGAAATCTAACACTGAAAAGAAAGAGAGGAAGCTAGTTGGGTTCACCAAAATGAATAGTGGTAAAATGGAATCACCATTATTGAATGTAATGTATGGGGGAAATATGAGATCCACTCCTAAATCCAAATTCCCAAAGGAGAGATCCAATTTGATCAACCAAAAAGTTAATGCACAATCAAATCAATCTATGGAGAATATGAAAAAGAGAAAAAAATCCTCTATTTCCCTATGGAGAATTATGCTTGAAATCTAAAATAATTGAAATACAAGTACTAACCTCAAAATAGGGAAAATTTGGAAAATGCCAATTTTTTATGTCTATGTGTACTTTCGAGCAATTCTAAAACTTGTTTCGGACTAGAAATGTCGAGACAGAGAAAACCCAAAAATCTTTTATCTTTCTGACAGCAGGTAGTCTTTGACCCTCATAAAATGTCAAAGGCTAGATTCTTTATTTGAAGGTTGATTCTGACTTTGTTCGTAGATCTCAAAAGTTCACTGAAAAGGGTAGCCAAATTCGATCTCAGATATGAAATTCCACACCTGTACCTACAAAAAAAGGGGGTTTTTGTTTGTATGGGGGGTTTGCCTTGGTCAAACCCCAATTTAGGAATTAACCTTGAAATGGAATTGAAATGTAGTATGCATAAACAAAGCAAATGAAACAATTCACCTCGCTTATGTTGAAGTCCTTGTAGAGGATTCAAATCCTCAAATCCACAAGTAGGAGTGCTTCAATGGATGTAGAATGAATGTAGGATGTCTCAAATCAATGGCATTTGATCTTCAACACCAATCTTGAATTGATCTTTGCATATGAGGAGGCTTGGATGAATGTAGAAGGATGGATCTTCAAGGGGGCTCCAAAGAGATTAAATTCTTCAATGGCTAACAATGGATCTCCATGATGGATGAATGCTTGAACACTTGAATGCTTGAAGGATTTCTTGAATGCTTGAATTCACTTTCTTGGACTTGAGAGCTTGCTCATGAAATTTCTTGAGAGATGTGGATAATGGATGTAGAAAATGAGGGAGGAAGGCCTCCTTTTATAGTGAACTAGGGCACAATCTTCTAGAGGGGCCACCTTAGAGAATTAAATCCCAATTAGGTCCTAAACTTTAGAAAATATACCAAGATTAAATGCAATTTAAGGATTTACCATTTTGAAACCTGAAATGGCCGACCCAAAGGTGAGAAAACAAATATCCCTGAAACCCACCACCTAGAAATCAAGGAAATTTGAAATCTGGACAGGGGGTCAAGGATGAGCTTGACTCTAACGTAGGTCAGGGGGTTGATCCTAACCAGGTCAAGGTTGAGGTTGACTTTGACACATAATGTCAAATTTGACCTTGTGGTCAAAAACCTCAGGATCCTGACCCAGAATGCTAGGAAATGCAGATATGAAGTGAAAATTAGGTGCAAAGGAAAGAAAAATAGGGGGAAAAGCCAGATACATGCAAAGACCCAATCAAGGCACTTAACATGACCCCAGACCACTTACTCGAAGGGATAAATGATCTTATCATGGAAGTTCTTCCATTTTAAGATGATACAATATTAAAGATGAAAGGGAATATAATCATGATCGAAGTGCTGGAGAATATACATATCCAAGAAATCGTGCACAAAGCCAGGATGGTGCACAAGTTTTTAATACCTATACAGATGATATAAGTGGTGAATGCTTAAAATAATGTGGAAATTACACACAGGGAAGAGGAGAAAATTATCATATTAATACACAACCTAGAAGAAATCCTGCACAACAATATCATGCACAACAAATGTAGGGTTCAATGCATCCAAGTGGAGGCGAAAACTATGCACAACAATATGGTATAGGCACAAATCAGCAATGTTGGAATTTGGGAACACAACAATGTCAAAAACACGGAGGATGGATGCACAATCCAATGAATGTGGCTCAACAACCTCACACGGGTCAGCATGGTCACTAGGCAAATCAACACCAGAGAGGTAATCCTGTGTGCCAAAATCAATACTTACAGAATAATAATCAAAATAGAAATCTATTTGATTTCAGATTTCAAGAGATAAATGAGAGATATAAACCATTAGATTTTTCTAATATTATATGCTCTACTAACCCAATACCTAATAAGTTAAAAGTTGCTATTCCTAAATTTATCGGTGACGGGTCACTGTTAGCAGAACAACATGTTATAAATGTTAAAAACCTTGTTTATGAATATGATATAACATATGAAGATATGCATATGAAAATGTTTCTACATTCACTCAAGGATAGTACAAATGAATGGTACATAAATTTTCCTGATGGGTCCATTAATTATTGGAAAAGTTTTGTTGATCAGTTTATGGAAGAATTTGGGGATCACAGAGATCCATCTTTTGCATCTCATGAATTAACTAGTATAAAGAAAAATATGAATGAGACAGTGAAAGAATTTAATAAAATATTTAACAAGGTGTTGAATAAAATTCCAAAAGAGATTTTCCCTATACATTCCTTTTTAATAACATTTTATTTGATAGCCTTTGATGTCAAAATGAATTATGAGATAAGGTCTCATAACTCAGAAACATTAAAACAAGCTTTTAAGATTGCATTAACTATTGAGAATAATAGAATAGCTGTCAGGAGAGTGGATAAGAGAAATGATCCTAGGATTTTCAATTCTACAGCCTCGAAAAAGAATGAAGAAGGTAATAAGATGTAGAGTTAGTGAGCTTAATCAAAAATTTGCAACAAAATAAAACTCATTTTCAAGCAGGAAAGAATGAGAGAAATTTCAATAGGAATGATAGGTACAGGTTGCAAGATATGCCATATTATACTGAATGGAAAGAAGGAAAGCCTTCAAAAAAATAGACAGAGACTCCAGACCCTCTTAAAAAGAATAATTATTTTATAGGGGATGAACTTTGGTGTGACATTTGCAAGATGCCTCACCCCCAGGAGAAATACCTAATAGCACAAAATATTATGGAGGAAGAACACCAGGGATGTGAGGAGAGACCTGTGATAAATGCTTTATCATCTACCCCCTTTTGGTCAGGAGATAGCGATGACTCAGATGGTGAATACATGCCAAATGAAAGTTACAAAAGGTTAGGTTACCAATAGGAACAAGTCTTTTTAGATAGTGATGAGAGCCCGGATATTAGAAGGATAAAAAAAGAGGAAAGAGAGGCATACACTGTGGCAGCAATGGAACATGTTCTTAGCAACTATCACCTAAGGAACAAGAATATAAACTCAGGTAATGAACAAGCGGCAGGGATGTTCAAAATTTCAAACAAGAATGCTGAGATAAAGAAGGTAAAGATAGATGTCCCTAAAAGGAAAGTTGATCAGACATCAAAGATAAGCAAACCCATGGATAAGAAAATAAATGGTAAGAAAATTTCAAACTATACCTCATTCATGTCTCAAGCATTATCTCAGGCAAAAATTTCTATCCCTCTAATCGAAATAGTGAAATTAACTGATTACAGGAATGAGATGATCAAAATAATAAATGATGTTGTTAAAAAGGATTCAAAGGAACAAAAGGATAATGAAGAATTACTAGTTATTTACCTAGGGACTTCTGTTAATGAAGATGCTACTAAAGTAGATCCTTTCTTTCTAACTTTGTTAATAAACAATAAATTAGTTAAAAATTATATGCTAGACTCCAGAGCAATAGTTAATATTATGCCTCATGGACTAATGAAAGAATTAGGAATGAATGTGGATACAACTTATGGAAAATGCTATGCTATGGATAATAGATCAGTTCTAGTTATTGGAATAATGAAAAATGTTGAATTTAAGTTTCCTTCTTGTCCTGAAAAGTCCTATAAAATTGATATTACTGTTGTAGAAGTACCACCTAGTTATGGAATGTTATTATGTAGACAATGGTCTAATTTAGTAGGTGGTAATGTTCAATTAGATCTATCTTATGCTTCTATTCCAGTGAATTAGAGGATTATCAAGATTAACAGGGAACCAAGATCTACTTATATCATTGAAGATGTTGATTCGTCATGTTACCTACTTTTTCCATACCGACATGCAGAATTACCAGGTAAGTATTCATAAAAATCTCATTGAAAATACTAGTCCTATTGAAATACATGCTAAGGAAAATAGTGATTTCATTTGGAAAATGTTTTTTGATGGATCATGTAGCAAAAGTGGTAATGGAGCAAGTGTAGTCTTCATATCTCCAAATGGGAAATCTTTTAAATATTCATTTCTGTTGGCTTTTGAGTGTACTAACAATACTATAGAATACGAAGCACTTCTACTAGGTCTAAAAATAGCAGGTAAGCATGCTATCAAAATTATTTCTATTTTTGGTGATTCTAAATTGGTTGTTTCTCAAATTAGGGATAAGTTTGTTACTAAGAATCATACCTTAAAAAGGGACAATAATGAGGTTTGGGATTCTATAGAATGTTTTGATGCTTTTTCAATAACATGGATAGATAGGTCTGAAAATATTCTTGCTGATTTCATGGCTAACCTAGCAGTTAAGCATAACGATATTCCATGTGAAGATATTGCAAAGGTAGAGATCAAATCAAGGCCAACAATACTTGATAACGTTCATAATTGGAAAATCTTTGAGGATGATAAAGACATCATAAAGTTTCTTGCATGTGAAGAAAGGTATGAAGATCAATGTATTTATTTGAATGCTTATGTTGAAACAATAGAAGAAAAGGATAATTTATTTGGAAAAGAAGTAATTCAACTTAAAACTAATAAAATTCCTAAAGGCCTTGTTGCATTAGAGAGAATGTTTGATAATAAGGATTCTAATAGTAGAGTTAAAATAGATAATACTACTATAGAGGAAGTAGAGAAGATAAATTTAGGAACTGAACATGCTCCTAAAGAAGTTTATATTGGTAAGAAACTAAATCCTAAAATTAGAGCTGATATTTTTAGTTTATTAAGAAAATACAAACATGTTTTTTCTTGGTCCTACGATGATCTTAAGGCCTTTAGAGAAGACTTGTTCCAACATGAGATGCCCTTAAGACCTGATGCCAAGCCCTTTAGACAAAGGAAAAGACCGATCAATCCAACTTTGGCTCCTAAGATGAAGGAGGAACTCATCAAGATGAGGGATGTTGGTATCATCAAGCCGATTAGACACTCTACTTGGGTTTCAAACTTGGTACCTATTAGGAAGAAAAATGGGGATATCAGGCTTTGTGTGGATTTTAGAAACCTAAACATATCTTCATTAAAGGACAATTATGCACTACAAAATATGGAGGCATTATTACAGAAGGTTACATGGAATGAATTTTTATCCATGATGGATGGGTTCTCCAGGTACAATTAGGTACAGGTTAAAGAAGAAGAGCAGTACAAAACAACGTTCACTACAACATGGGGTGCATATATTTATGCAAGAATGCCATTTGGACTTACGAATGCCAGAGCTGCTTTTCAGAGAGCTATGGATGTGGATTTTGTGGATTTCATTGATATTATCATGACAATATATCAGGATGACATCACAACTTATTCCAAGAAGGAAAAAGATCATTGCAAACATTTAGAGAAAATTTTCAATAGAGCCCTTGAATATGGAGTATCCTTAAATCCAAAGAAATATCATTTTTGGGTAATCGAGGGTAAACTTCTTGGTCACATTGTTTCTAGGGAAGGAGTCAGAATAGACCTAGAAAGGATTGAAGCCATTGATAAGGTTCAGATTCCTAAAAATGTTAAAGGGATTCAATATTTCTTTGGACAAATCAACTTTGTGAGAAGGTTCGTCCCAATTTTTTTAAAAATTATGAAGCCTATTGCAAAGATGTTAAAGAAGAATGCAGTTCTAGATTGGACAGATGAGGCCTTAGAAGCATTTTCCAACTTTAAGAGAGAAATCAAAGAAGCTCTAGTTTTGAAATCTCCTGATTTCTCTAAACCATTTCAGTTGTTCTCTTTTGCTTCTTTCCATACCATTACAGCGGTTTTACTATAGAAAAATGATGAAGGATACAAGCAATGAATAACTTTCTTGAGTAAAAATTTACAATCTTATGAGCTAAACTATGATATACATGAAAAGTAGGCTTATGCATTAGTTAAATCAGTGAAATCATTCAGACCCTATCTAGTTGGAGCTAAGATTATGGCATATGTATCTAATGAAACAATGAAGGATATATTGAGGCAATCAGAAGTCACAGGTAAAAGATGTTGATAAATTAATTAGATTTAGGAATTTGACATTGAGTTTTAGATCACTAAGTTAATCAGAGGAAAAAGATTGGCTAAACTTATGGTAGAGACAAATTTGGATGTAGCCCAAGTAAACCAAGTAGATTTGGAAAGTGCAGAAATGAGCATCAAACATTGTCCATGGTACACAGACATAGTCTACTTTTTAAAGCATAAGAAGTGTCAAGAAGGTCTAAGTGATAATCAAAAAAGAACTATAAAGTTACAAGCATCAAGATATGTACTAATTCAAGGAGACCTATATTGGAAAAATAATGATGGTATCCTCCTATTTTGTCTAGACACCTATCAGGCTAAGTCAGTTATTAAAGAGTTGCATGATGGGGTATGCGGCGGTCAATTCTTAGCTAAGACAACAACTCATAAGATATTGAAAGCCAGGTATTATTGGCCCCATGTATTCAAGGATTGTTATGAATATGTTAAAAAGTGTGAATCTTGTCAGAAGTTCTCTGGGAAACTGAAATACAATAATGCTTTACCCCATATTCATTTACAAACTAAGGAGCCATTCAAAATGTGGGGGATAGACCTTATTGGGGAAATTGCAGATGCTTTGAGTGGAGGTCACAATTGGATATTGGTTGCAATAGATTACTTTATGATGTGGGTTGAAGCTATACCTACGAGATAGGCTACAAGCAAGGTGGTCATCAAGTTGTTAACAGACAACATACTTACCAGATTTGGAGTAGCTTGCAAGATTCTTTGTGAAAATGGCATGTGTTTCAGATCTAAGGAATTTTTAGAATTTTATGAAAAATATGGCATCAACCTATCATACTCATCCTCGTACCATCCACAAGGAAACATTCAAGCAGAATCAAGCAATAAGAATATACTAAAGATTATCAGAAGAATGTTGAGCAATAATAAGAAGGCATGGGACTCAAACCTAAATCTAGCTTTATGGGTAGACAAAGTAATGATGAAAAGATCAATAGGTTTTTCTCCTTATGAATTGGTTTATGGAAAATAAGAAAGGTTACCATTAAACAATCTCCTGCTAGTTTACAGGTTCATCCAAGAAGAAGAGCTTGAGGATGTAAATTTGATGGAAGACAGGTTGAGCCAGTTATCAGAGCTATATGAGATGAGAAGAATAGTGCAAGAAAGGAATATTTATCAACAACAATAGATTAAGATCCTTCATGAAAAGAGTGCATCAGACAAGCCTTTCAGAGAAGGTGATTGGGTACTGAAATGGAATGCAAAAGACCAAGATAAAGGAAAACATGGTAAGTTTGAGGCATTATGGCTGGGACCTTACATGGTCATATCAAAGGTAGGTGAGAATTCATATTATTTACAAGATACTGATGAAGTTATTTAGGAGTTCCCAACTCACGATCAGTATTTGAAGCTATTTTTCTCTTATAACAGGAAGCATTCTTTATGCAGTCAAGGATGGTGGATCCAATGAAGGATAGTCCAAACCTAGCAGCCAAAAGAATTACACAACGGATTACTCAATAAAATAGACAACACCACAAATGTTTGCAGTAATTTTCATTAACATGCCTAGCTGTAAGGCCTTCCAGGTTAGGGCCAATTACAAAATGAAATAATTTTGCAAGATCCACAACTAGATCCACTACAATCTCGGCTAGTTCAGCTCTAAAGACAATAAGGACCTGATGGAAACCCTAAGGTAGATCTAAACTTGAGCTCGCAAGCCTCCAAGAAATCTCCTTGTTCCCAAGTATGAAAATCCCTAGGTTTGCTACAAATGACTATCAAATTATCGTCTGATCTGCAAGAACATCAAGAACTTTTCCACCACTTCACCAACTTTAGGCTCGCATCTGAATTCTAGAGCTGCTAAGTTCTCCAAGTTCTGATCTCTCCAATCTTCTATCTCTAAAACATCTAACCAAGCCCTCCTTAAATACTAATCACCAGCCACAAGTCATCTGGATGAAACCCTTAACTCCCCAAACAATAATTAAATGCCATACAAGTCAACTTACAAATGTATACAAACATTTAATTCTACATGTCGGTCCAAGACAATGGCTATCAATAATTAATTCACCAAGTCGGCTCAACAAATCACATGGAACTCTAGTCGGTAAGTCAGAACTATCAAGCAACAATAACATTTCTGATCATGTCAGGCATCACCAAGCACTGCAGGCATGATCGAGAAAAAATTTCACCAAGTGCCAGAGACTACTAAGTTCCTTCAGTGACCGAGCTTTCTTCAATGATCGAGACTGTCAGTCAAGGCTACAACTGAGTAAAATTGACCAAAACACAAATACTCCATGAAGTTTATTGAGGACACAGAATGCCCCTGTCTTAACCTTGGATGCCCCTGCATCAGACACCCTAGGTTCCAAAAGATGTTAATATGTGAGAAGAACATCTTTCAGGATTCAACACATAAATCCTGAACTGGTTCTTCACATACAAGTCCTCCACCTTTTCTTCTTGCAAAGTCTTCCACTTTAGTTTCCTCTGTCTCTTCAAGTCTTTTCTTGACAATGTACAGGTCGGTTCTCCATACTGATCATTCATTTTCTCTGGATCCACAATCTTAACTCAGCTACCAATACTCAAGCTTCTCCTACCAAGGGTTGTATCCATCAAAGGCATCAGTGAAAACTTCCTGTCATTCTTCTCAACAGTAAACACATTTCTTACATAGTCATAAATAGCTTTGCAATCATATTGCCAAGGTCTACCAAGAAATACATCACAACTATTCATCTTCACAATGTCACAAAGCACAAGATCCTTGTACTGGCCAATCTGAATATCAATGAAGCATTGTTCTCTAACTTCCAAAGAATGAACATCTTGTAACTAGCCAAGCCTATAAGGACAAGGATGTTTCATTCTACTCAAACCAAGTTTTTGAACTAGGTCCTTAACAACAAGGTTATCAGTGCTACCACTATCAACAATAACATTAGAGATTTTACCTTCAGTCTTGCATCGGGTCCTAAACAAGTTACTCCTCTAAAAAGGTTCATCCTTTGTACCGAGCAATGTTCACCGAAGTAGCAAGTTCTTTGATTCAAGTTCATTCTGAATGTTCTCATTCATCACAGTAGTTCATCGGTCAACCTTCTTCTATGTACACTCAAAAGAATGGCATCCTTACTCTCCGCAGTTATAGAAAGTACCCTTAAGGATAAATCTACCTATCTTCTTGATTGGTTCCACAGGTTTCTGTTCATCTTCTACATTAGTTGATTTCTCCTTCATCAAGTGATCGATATTTTCTTTTCCTCGGGAGTTACTAGGTTATTTCCTCTTTAACTTATCTTTTTCTTTCAGAGCATACTAATAAGCATCTTCAATAGAATCAATCTTCAGCATACCAAGCTCATCCTAAATATTGAATCTCAAACCATTCACATATCGAGCTACCTTTTCCTTACCAAGCTCTCGGTGTCCAGACTGAATAGTAAGTTTTCAGAACTCCTTAGTATAATCTTCAATAGAAAAATCCTTTTGTTTTAGATTCTGCAACTTCTTAAACAAGTCAAGCTCATATTCAGCCGGTATGAACTTAGCTTTCAACTTAGTCACCATCAATATCCACCGTTTGATCTTTGTTTCACCTTCATCCTCTCGGTCTCTTTGTAGTTCCTTCCACCAAAGAGCAACATGTCCTTTCAACTTTGTCTATGCCAATCTCACCTGAAGATGATCTTCAATTTCTTCCAGCTCAAAGAAATCTTCAAGTTCACCAATCCAATCGATCAGATTGTCAAGCTTCAAAGTACCAGAGAAAGTAGAAACTTCCATTCGGTAATTACTAAACTGAGCAGTAGATCTAGGTAACCGAGCAGTTCTTTCTTCACCAGATCTATTCCTCCAGTCATCACCACTAGATCTAGTAGTCTCAAATTCTTCAACAACTTCTTCATAGCCATTCTTAGTACCAACATTCCAAGGTATACCAACAATAGTTCTCATGATCTTGGCAACCATATCATTCTTCATCAATTCCATCTCAGATCTGAAATCTGATTTCACCTTCTTTGTAATCCAGGATTCAATAGTATCATAAAGATCAGAAATATCTCTAGGGTCCAATCTTCTCAGAGGCATCTTTAAAGATAAGAGAAACCCTCTGTAACAAACCCTACACTGATCACCTTGTGAAAATTTCCAAGTTGTAACAAGTCAGATCTCAACCTGCAATTTTGTAAACAACTAGGGCACAATTTCACAAGTTCAGTGCTTCAGATATGCAATCTAGATTGCGCACAATCTCTACTCCAATTAGATCAACTTCGCAAGATTAGCCTTGCTAGGTCAAGCTTGTGCTTCAATAAGATCAAACTTTTGCTCCAACAGGAACAAACTTTCACTTTGATACCACCTTATGCAGTCAAGGATGGTAGATCCAATGAAGGACAGTCCAAACCTTGCAGCCAAAAGAATTACATAGTGGATTACTCAACAAAATAGACAACACCACAAATGTTTCAAGTAATTTGCATTAACATGCCCAGCTATAAGGCCTTTCGGGTTAGGGCCAATTACAAAATGAAACAATTCTGCAAGATCCACAACCAGATCCACTACAATCTCAACTAGTTCAACTCTGAAGACAATCAGGAGCTAATGGAAACCCTAAGGTAGATCTAAACTTGAGCTTACAAGCCTCCATTCAATCTCCTTATTCCCAAGTATGCAAACCCCTAGCTCTGCTACAAATGACTATCAGATTATCATCTGATCTGCAAGAACATCAAGAACTTTTCCACCACTTCGCTAACTTCAGCCTCGCATCTAAATTCCAAATCTGCTAAGTTCTCCAAGTTTTGATCTCTCCAATCTTCTATCTCTAAAACATCTACCCAAGCCCTCCTTAAATACTAATTATTAGCCACAAGTCAGCTGGACGAAACCCTTAACTCCCCAAACAATAATTAAATGCCATACAAGTCGGCTTACAAATGTATACAAACATTTAATTCTACATGTTGGCCCAAGACAATGGCTACCAACAATTAATTCACCAAGTCGGCTCAACAAATCACATAGAACTCCAGTCGGTAAGTCAGAACTACCGAGCAACAGTAAAATTACCGAGCATGCCAGGCATCGCAGAGCACCAGTATCGACCGAGCACCACAGGCATGACCGAGCAACAATTTCACCGAGCGCCAGAGACTCTCGAGTTCCTTCAGTGACCGAGCTTTCTTCAATGACTGAGACCATTGGTCAAGGCTGCAACCGAGTAAAACTGGCCAAAACACAAACACTCCATGCAGTTTACCGAGGACACAAAATGCCCTTGCCTTAACCTTGGATGCCCTTGCATCAATTCTCTAACTTGTACATTATTTTATTTGTTTTATTTTATTTGATCCTCATGATGATTTTCTTACTCTGGTCTACTTTTCCAGAGATAACTAGACTCTCCCTGCATCTAGGCATGCATGCACGTCCCCAATAAGAGCCACTGTTGACACCAAAAATTTCAGGTTCTAAATAAATGAAACATCAAGGAAGTATAGCTTACATTTTTCAGTTTTTATGTAATTTCCCTATGTAAAAATTAAAATGATTAAACATGCATAAATATTTATTGTTATTCTATGTTTATGAAATGGGTTTTAGTTATTTTATTTCAATAAATTTAATGCATATACATTCTGAAATAAAATAATTATAAAAATAATAAATAAGGTAGTTAAGTAAAAAAGGTGGCAAGAGAGAGTTGAACCCTCGACCTCTCAAGCCAACCTTTTTTCCTACCTACCTACCCTTCTACTCTCTAACCAATTAGCATATTTATTTTCTTCGAGAGGATTTGGAGGAGAAACTAATTTATTTACATTTCTATGTGTAGGTGAAAAATCAATACAATTTCTCACACAGGGAGTATTTCTTTCCTTAAATATTTTTAATTCAATAATGAAATATTCCTTTTCTAATGTATTATTTATTTTACATATTTTAGGAAAAAGAGTGGGGAGAGAGAGTTGAACACTCGACCTCTCGACCCACCCTTTCTTCCTAACCTAACTACCAGACCTACCCTAACCAATTGTCCTATGTTATTCCTTAAGAGTATGAGTAGGAATTAAGGGATAAATATTAGATTATTTCATTTCCTTTTAATAATTTAGAAATAAATTATTAGGATAATAAATGTATTTGAATTTCTTTTATATTTTTTATGAGACTAAGATTTATTACTAATGTGATTGTTTTTAAGGTTTCATTTCAATGTACCCTAAAAATCCTAAAGTGGAAAAGTATATTAAAACAATTTATTTTGGTAAAATTACTATGTTCATAGGTTTTAAAATAATGTTAATTGACAATAATTTTTTAGTTTCAAATTACCTAGATGTAACTTTTTATTTTACCCTATTATATTTTTAATTTTAAAAAATCAATCTATTAGGGTAAAGTGGGTATAAATGATTTTATCTTACTTTATTTTGATTTTAACTTTTCATTTTGCTAATTAATTGATTTGAAGTGTATGCTTTTATTTTATTTTTCACCTTCATTTCAATATATGCATATTAGGGTTTGTGTTTGAAAGGTGAAACTATTTTATTTCAAAGACCCTAAATGTGTTTTATAAAATGGTTATGATATTATTTTTTACATTAGAAATATTTTAAACATTAGGGTTGTTATTAAATTAATACTTGCCGTATGTGAATTCTTTTAGTATTAGAGTGCGGGCTCCCCTATTTTAGATGAATTATGAATCTTTGTTACCCTAATATTTTAAAGCATTTCTGTCATGTTATTTATTTTATCTTATGTTTGAGAGGATATTTTTCAAAAGGTAATGTATTATGATAAAATTTTGAGATTAAAATATAATGTCATGTATTCCTATTTAATGTTTTAGGTGTTATCTTATGTTTTGATAATTAAAAGTGGGCAACTTATGATTATTATTTGAATTTTATTTGCAATTTATTTATCAAATATATTTGCGTGAGTTATATCATAATTTTATTAATATTTTATTTTGATATATCATTAATTAATAAATGAGTGATTTTAAGGATCATATTAAAAACCTAAAATATTATAGAATATAATAAATTTAATTTTAAATTTTATTTACTAATGCCGAGTATTTTTGTGTAGGCATTAACGTAAGTATTTGGATTTTATACATAAACACCTGAAGATGTAACAGATTTAGTTTGTTGTACGGGAAAAATGTTTCCCTAAAAACCATTATATGGTTTAATATGTAATTTTGGGGGTTAGTTTTAGGGATTAGGTTCTGTGAAAAGGTACGTCTTTTCACACAAAACCATTGATTATTATATTTATATTCAAACATTTGTAAACAATTAACATCACTACACATAATTGGGAAAATCTCCTGCAACTACAGACTTGGACCTAATGTGCAATTTTTCAAATGCTAATGTCAGATAAGTTATTTATTCTTTTTGAGGTTATATAGTTTTTATTTTCAATTAGTTTTTTAGATACTTTATGTACCAGGGTGTCCTACTGTGTTCTATTCCTTGATTTATTTGTTTAAGGTTAATTCATGCATTTCAAATAGCAATTGTATGGTCTGAGAACCTACCGCTGTTCCTTTCGGCCTCTTAATTTGGGTTAAAATCGATAGGAATAATTGTATGACTTATTTTGAATTGTGATTCAACGGAGGCCTGTAGGATGATAGTCTCTCTTTATAGGAGTGAGTTCTCTTAAAACTATCTCTGACTATACATATGATTGGAAGTAATTGACTCTATTCCCAATTTTGCATTTGACACTGATCTCATTTCATTTGTAATTACTATTTGGTTATATTTTGTAGTTTACTTATTTAATCTGATTTCTTCCTTAAAAGTATTCAATTAGGTTTTAGTGATAGTTTCAAGCTTTAGTTTAGATATCATACTATTTAGCTATTAGGAGACTAGGTTATTTTCCTCCAAGGATTGTTTGCCCCTTTGGAAGGAATTGCTTTTGTCTATGCGTGCATTTGTGCAGGTTAAAAGCACTTGTGGATTCAGGCCTACCAGCCTTGGCTCAATCGAGTCAAAATTATAGAGGCACTTGTGTGTGCCTGTCAGTTGGCCTCAAAATGGTCCATCATTTTTTAGCACTAACGTTACCTACAAAGACATTTGAAGAGATTTGTAAAATAATATTTACCAGGAATCCATAGGAAGCAATGATTTGATAAGGTTTACATGACACTGAGTGAAGAACAACTAATTGACAGAGTATACTTGTAAATATTAGGTATAGTGGTAAGATTCATGGTATTGGTTGAAAAGTCAAAGTGGTTAGGTGAGATTGGGCTGACATCAAGGCACAAAATTCAACATTATGGTGCTCACTCATGAAATTCAATTTTCTTTTGTAGCCGAAAAAGGGTAACACATTTAGGGTTTATTAACCAACTTAAGAAAAATATATATATGATAAAAAGATTAGTGTGTGGTGTTGTTGATAGATGTTTGAATGAAATTTTTGATGTTGTGGATGCAGTTAAGTGTTTCAGAAGAAATATAGAGCAGAGCAATGATTCAGAGCATAAAGGATCTATCATGCATTGAATACAACTTTTAGATCAACTATTACTTGTTGATTTTAACAGGTTGACAAGAAATATCCTCTAAGAAGGTCACTCTTAATTGGGTGTGCAAGATCCTAACAGGTCTAAAGAAAAAATCCTCTAACAAGGTGACTCTTAGAAGGATTTATAAATCCCTTAACAAGGAAGATATTAATAGTTCTTATTTGTAAATCTTCTAATAAGGCTTAACACTCTTAACTGGGTTAAACTCTAACCAGGTGGATGTAAAAAGCTCCTAACAAGGCAACTTGATTACTGCAATAGTGAATATTTTTGGGTAATAATTTCCCATGTGGTTTTTCCCTCTAAAAAGGGTTTCCATGATAAAAATACTTGTGTCAAGTATTTTATGTGTGGATTCTTATTTCTTTTATTGCTTCATAGTTACTTGTTATGAATGGATCATGATTGTTTAATTTGATGGTGAATATAATTTGAATATGAAGCTACACTAATTCACCCCCCCTCCCTTCTCAGTGTTTCCTTGTATTAACAATTGGTATCAGAGTGCAGTGCCCTTAAAAAATCCTAATAGCTTGGGTGAGATCCCTAAGAGAGACATGTAGAGCTATAAGTACAAAAGGTAGCTTCAGGAAGCAAAGAAGGTAATTGATGGATTGAAAGATCAATTGAAGATATCTATTTCTAAGAGGCAATAAATTTGTGAGCAACTGAATGAAAGCCAAGACTAAATTGAACACATGTCAAAATATGGATCTAAAGAATCTGAGGAAGCTATTGTAAATTTGATGAAGGCAAATAAGCAGCTAACACAAGACAAGAAAAAATCAAAAGAGAGTTGGAAGCATTAACTATTAAGTTGGGTCAGGAAATGGCATCAAGGAAAGTTGTAGAAGCTAAGAAGATGGTTTGAAGATACCCTAAAAGAAAAAGTGGATGAACTTTCTAGATCTGAACAAGAGGCTGGTACCCTACATGAACATCTACATCAAACCTTCAGGAAAAGCAAGAAATAAGAAGTGAACTCAATCTTGTGATGAAAAGAAATGAAGGCTTATGCAAAGAGAATGATGCAAACAAGTTACTAAAGAAATTCAATGAAATTTATACAAAATTATATGAACAACTAAATAATCAAAGGATGCATGTTGAGACTTCTGGTCTTGCGTATATGGATTATGAAGAGGGAGAATCATTTAGATCAAAGAAACCTAATCATGCAAACAAATCTCCACAAAAAGGTGAATAAGACAAGTCCTAGTAAGAAAGCTTACAAACAAGTTTGTTTCAATTGTCATAAGGTAGGACATGTTGCAAGAGAATGCAAGTTTAGACCTATTACTCCTACATGATGAATCCTTCATGAGTTAGGACATACTGCTAGAGTTTGCAGGAATAAGCCTAATATGTTTGATGGTCATTGTTACAACTATAATAAGTTTGGATATAGAGCTAGTGAGTGCAGGATAAGATTCAACAATAATGAAAGAACATTTGTAAACTGAGTAAGCCCACATCAAAGAGATAAAAGATGGAATATCACTTTCTCATATTATCTCAAGTATGGACATATGGAAATTAATTGTAGACTGAGGACAAATAGAGGAAATGTTGGACTCTAGAGATCTACTAGTATGTCATGTTTTCATTTTCATAAGGTTGGTCATATTGCTATGTTTTGTTTGGAAAAGAACAATGGTAAGCAACTGGTAAATCAAGAAATGGGTAGGAAAGGCAAGAAAATTGCATCAATTGAAGAAATGAGGAATCAAATAAACAAGATCTAGGCAAAGAAGGATGAAAATAAGTCAAAAGAGTCTGCATCTACATTAGGTGTAGAGAATTCATCAGCTAACTAAGATTTTATAAGCTTAGGGGGAGCTTCATTGATAAATCTATACATGAACCCCCTAGATGCATGTTCAGTAATATATATTAGCGGGGTTATATGCTTGATGATGTGATGTATCATGGTATGTAATTTGGCATCTTGATGTTATGTTCTTACCTACCGAGCATGAGAATTTTTTTATGTGAACTATGATTGGTTAGCTCAACCGGTGAAGCATTTAATGTTGATGTGTGATGGGTTATAAAAGTAATTTTTAAGTCTCATTTGTTACTCATGTATTTAAAAAGCTTATAGAGAGACAACATAGGTAATTTGCAACATGATGGAAGTGATTTCAATTATTGGGTGAATAATTTATCAATGATTTGATAGAAGTTGAGTGTGGTGTTTAAAGAACTCGTGAAAGAACCCTAGTTCGCAAAGTTAAGAGGTATTTTTCTAGAGTCCTAAGCTTAAGTCTATTATTAAGATCATAGATACTCTAGTAGTAGTTGATATCACTGAAAGGCCCCATCTTGAATTCAAGAAACATCCTTTCAAGTCCATAGAGGTTGACCTATTAAGTGCCTTATCCAGTGTGCCTTATGGAGTTATGCACATAGAGGATATTAGAGCTTATATCCATTGTAAGATTGAAGACTTAGGAGAAATAACCATTTTTAATAGTACAAATAATTGAGTAATGATAATTTAGCTATCAAGAATGAGTTTAAGGTTTTGGAAAATAAGGGTTTGACAAGCACCATCAAGTTTCTAAGAGAATTCAAGGACAAAAATGTTAGATATGTTTTGATTCATGTCCATGACCATTTTTTATGGCTGGATAAATTGTACAAGATCACAAAGAGGCAATTCATGTTGTGATTGGGTATTGTGCTACCGGTGAAGTCCATATCGTAAGAACTGCTCAACAAGAAGAGATTATTTGACTAACTAAGACAAAGTGGGACAAGAGAGAGATGAATGTGAATAATATCACTGATAAGACAGTAAGATTTGAATCAATAGTAATTGGTTACAAGGTATTCCAATCAAGAATAATGAACAACAAACTGACAAGTGCTATATTGTCTACTTACAAAATAGTTAATAAAGATGCTCATGAAACCTGTGATAGAAAATATCAGGAAGGAGGTTATTGATTTTGATCTAAGGCATGGTTTTAAAAAGGAGGAAATTGATCGAGCTAAAAAAAAGCATGCTGCACAAGAGGCAGGTACATTTGGTAGCACAAAATTTGAAGAGGTAGCCCAAGTTGAAGATGAAGAACTAGAGATGGATGATGAAGAAGAAGAGATAGATCCTAAGGTAACCCATATTGATGTAGGATGGTATGTTGGATGAGAAACAATAACTATTGATGAGATAGGATTCCAACAAGTTCAAGAAGAACCACTAGAATTTCCTAAGTTGGTAGGAATAAAAAAAGTTATGAAGGAACTTGATGCAACTATTGATATGGATACCAATGAACATACACCAGTCATAAATGAGGAGACTATTGGTGATGAATTAAGGAAAGATGATAAGAATGATGGGAAAGCCCAAGAAGTTCAAGAAGAAGAATGAGACAAGAAAGAAGGAACAAAGGCAAAGAAATATACAAGCGAGGTAGAAAAAGAGAAGGAAGGTGTCAAAGTTTTGACAAACTTGAAAAGTAGTGTTGTCTAGTATTAACAATTGGTATTAGAGCTTAGTGACTCTAGAGAAAATGATTCAAATGGTAGTGAAAATTGAAACCAAAGTTAAGAGAGATCAGAAGATAAATGAGAAATAGATAATTAAATCAGCCAGAGGCATACTTGTAGATATAGTTCAAGATGTTAACTTTGATGAAAAGGAAACACCGATTGAATAATTGGGTCAATTGGTGTTTGCAACCAACGAGCAAATGAAAATATTAGAGGAAGCTGCTATTTAGAGTATTAAGAGTAAGTATGAGAATAAAAGGTCTCATACACTTGCAAAAAATATTATAATGGATAAAGGATATTGGTAGGAGAAGGCATGAAGCTCAACATGAGCTCAGATTATTTTCCACAAATTTTGATCCTTATAAAAAATTGGCTACAGAGTTTGGAGCATTAGTGAGTGTAGTGAATCATAATTAAGCTCTGGGTACTGAGTCATGAGTAGGAGCAGAGGAATAGTAACCTTAATGATTTACTAAGTCAGTTGATACCTAAGGTAACTATTTTCTAAATTGGAATAAAAGATGCCAAGATTGTCTTAGCAGTCCCAGAGATGAGCACAATGGATGCACTTGAAGAGTTGGCATATCAAATCAGAAGTCAAATCGTAATAGTGGAAACCTTGTAGAAGGCATGGAACTCTAATTTTAAAGTGTTGAAGACAAATTCTTGAGAGGTATTCAAGAGGATTTGAACCCCTACTAGTTATACATTTTAAAAAAATTAACAAGTTTTTTATACACCTTTGTCATTATTGTTAAAGGGGGAGTGAAGTATATGAGAAAATTTTGTGGAGTATGATGTAGTAGTATTGTATACCAGGTAGTAGTAGTACAATTCTAGGGGAGTTATATACATTTTGGACACTTAGTCAAATTTTCTCTAAGTTTTGTCATCAATGCCAAAGGGGGAGATTGTTGGTATGATGAATAAGAGTTTGTCTTAGATCATCATATGTGTGTTGTCATTGATGGCAACCAAATGATAAGTATAGTTGAGAGTTTGTGTTAGATCATCATTTGTGTTTTGTCATTGTTGGCAACCAAGTGATCTACTAGTGTTAGTGTTGGCATAACTGATACAAACGAATTGAGAGTTATGTTGTGAATTGTGGTGTGCAATTTGGCACATAGGTGTTAGAGATGTTTATAATGCTATATCCATGATCGTATATGTGTATGTTGAGTTTTATGCATGTTACATTTTGGTGAAAATAGGGAATTAGTTTAGCAATGAAGGAACAAAGATGAAATATTTGATTGGTATGTCCCAGAGGAAGGAAATGAGGTGTTGTGATCAGAGTTGTGTGATCTTGATGATATTATTGGATTTTTGTTGCAATCGTATCAAGATTGGCGATCAATGGACAAAGTTATAGGATTCTAAAGTTCATATAGTAAAGAAGGAAAGGATAGTGAAGAATAATTAGATCAGTTATATCAATGATAAGATTGATCAAAGAGCTAAAATGGTTAAGTATATAATGTACCTGGTAAAGCCAGATAGTTTCAGTAAATTGGATGTGTGGTAATTATTTTGATGAATAGTTTACATGATATTACCTATAGAGACATTTGAAGAGATTTGTGAAATAATATTTACCAATAATCTGCAAGATGCAAGGATTTGATAAGGTTTACAGGACAATGAGTGAAAAAAAGTTAATCGACAGTGTATACTTGTAAAGATTAGGCAAACTAATAAGATTTATGATGTTGGTTGAAATGTCAAAGTGGTTAGGTGAGATTGGGCTGATATTAAGGCACAAAATTCAAGGTTATGGTACTTGCTCATGAAATTCAAATTGGTTTTGAAGCTGACTAAGGGTAACACATTTAGGCTTTATTAACTAACTTAAGAACTATATATATATATATATGCACACATATATATGTGTGTATATATGTATATATATGTATATTGTATATAGTCAAATGTGGACCTCTAATCCAACTACACATGCAACATAGTCATTATTCACATGATTGAATTATGAGAGAGAGTATGAGTTACTCAATTCAAAATCCATGGTGAAGTGACCTGTTGCCTCCTATGTAGATGGGGTGTTTAATTACTCTTAGAACAAGAGCCAACAACCATAAGAATAGTTCTACAATGGAGGATTTGAAAAGCTATAATGATAAGAAAACTGAAATTAAACTAGAATGAGTGCAATTTAGTTTAAAATGCTTTGAAGGAAATATGGTATTAATCTAAATAGCTTAGAAAGAAACATGAAGTGCAGATTTAATCTAAAGAACTTGAAATAAAGATGAAATTAAACTAAGAGCAATTAAGCAAACTAATTCTAATATGAGATGCAATATTAAACTAAAATGAAAAAATTACACTAATATGCAATAAAGCTTTGAATTAAATAAGACAAAAAGCGCTATAGTTTAATTACTCTCAAAAATTGCTCTCCTTGAATGAAGAAATGAGGTCCATTAAATAGACAAGCTCGGGAAGACAATGAAGAGGTTCTTGATTTGAAATTCCTGACTCTTCATTCCCATTTGAGACAAAAAAGCATGAATTACTTAATTAAAAGAATGGAAATTGCCACACAGGGTGACTTTTCGAATATTGCAAATTATTAATTCAAAAAGGAGTGTCCATTCGAATAACAAGTAATTATTAATTCCTTTTCATGTATATTAGCCAAATGGGGTGGGTTTAATTTAATTTAAAGCACTTAGGGCTTTTAGAATTAAATTAATTTATCAAAGGGGTAATTTAGCTAATAAAAGTTGAAGAATTTAGAAATTAATTTTAATATTTGATTAATACAATTTAGGGTTTTTGCAATTAACATCAAGTCGAATTAAGTCAGGTAGGAGAGAGAAAATTACCTAGCAAAGTAGGACTTTGAAGATGTAAAATTGATGAAAATGCACCAAAATTGATTAAATTTATTAGGTGCCAATTTTAGGGTATTAAATATATATATATATATATATATATATATATATATATATATATATATATATATATATATATATATATATATATATATGATGAAAAGATTAGTGTACAGTGTTGTTGATGGATGTTTGAATGTAATTTCTGATGTTGTGGATGTAGTTTAGTGTGTCAGAAGCAATCTAGAGCAGAGCAATTATTTAGAGCATAAATGATATGTCATGCATTGAGTGCAATTTTTAGATCAACCATTACTTGTTAATTTTAAGAGGTTGACAAGAAAAATCCTTTAACAAGGTCACTCTTAATCAGGTGTGCAGAATCCTAATAGGTTTGAAGGCAAAATCCTCTAACAAGGTGATGTTGGAAACTACAATTGAAATGATTGTTGTATTTTCATTGATGTCAAACCTTAATTGGTAAGACAATTGCTATCTAAAAAAGTAATATATCTATTGATTGATGAAAAGGATTAGGGTTAGGGAGATAATATCAAAACCTAGGGAAAGGTTGAGTTATTTGATACTTCAATGAGTACTTGATTATTTGGCACATTGATAAGATAATGTATTGTTTATCTAAGTAAGAAGAAAGACTGAAGAAGTAGGCTTAACTGATCAAAAGTGAAGAAATCTAGTTTAAGTCAAGTGATGTTAGTGTCGACCACGTGGCAATATATGCCAAGTAAATCTAGTGTTGACCGAACATCAGTTTATGCCAAGCGACAGGAAATTACTGAGCAAGACAGTGTTAGCTGAGGAAGACAATTTGTAGAGATGACCGAGTTACACAGTGATGACCAAGGAGATGAACACAATATTGATCGAGCGTCAATAATTTACATTTGGAGAAAGAATTTATATTCCCAGCTGATATAGTTGAATTCTTGGGTTATGTAAATCATGTTGAGTTTATTAATTGATTGTATGGAGAATTTAATGCATAGTAAATCATTTTATTATGGATTCAATGAGAATTTTCAAGATGTATCTAGAAGGAAGGATGAAGAACTTAAATGATGGAAGGATTCAATGAATCTGACCTAACCTAAGATCTATGGAGGAGATTAAGCGGCAAAAGATGGATCTACCTAATTGAAGAGGTATATAGGAAAACCTAAGTGTGAAGTTACAGAGGATGCTAAAGTTGTTGATGTTAGTGGCTAATAAGTCTAAGAAGGCTGAAGGTGAAGGAGTTGATCAGAGTTGTGATTTCTTGAAGTAAATTCCGAGTAGATCAGAGATGGAGATGGAAATGGAACTCAGTCAGTAAATCAACATATATGTGTGAATTGGATATGTTATTTGCAAAGTGAGTTGTATGTTTTTCAGATCATAAACTACTACTACTTTCTAACCATTGTATCAGTCTAAATCCTTTAATCAAGGTTGACCTAACAATCATTGTTTAAATCCTTTAATCAAGGTGGCATTCTAATGGAATGTACTTAAATCCTTTAACTAGGTCACTTTTGACAGAGTGTTTAAATCCTTTAACAGGGTCACACCTAGTAGTGTGTTTGTAAACTTTTAACAAGGTTGGATTTTCATAGAGCTCACTTCAGAAGAGTGAAAATATCAGTAACATGGTACAAAGTGGTTTTTCCCAAGTTGGGTTTCCACTATAAATCTCGGTGTTATACTTGTGTGAATGTTTATTGTGTTTATTTTTATATTATGCAAGTTAATTACTATTGGATAGTGGACTACATGTTATATGTTTCTGGTATATATATACTTTAGAGACCGAGTTGTGTTGGTGATTAGATCTGAGATTGTTTAAGAGTTTAAAAGTTCAATTGGTACATCTGGACCTAAGAACAACTGATTCAACCTCCCTCTCTGTTATTCTAAATAATATTAACAGGTGACTCTTAGAAGGAGTTATAAATCCCTTAATAGGGTAGATCTTAACAGGTCTTATTTGTAAATCTTCTGACAAGGCTTAACACTCTTAATCATGTGAAACCCTAACTTGGTGGATGTAAAAAGCTCCTAACAGGGCAAGTTGATTACTACAGTAGTGAATATATTTGGGTGATAATTCCCAGCGTGGTTTTTCCCTCTAACAAGGGTTTCCATGATAAAAATACTTGTGTCAAGTGTTTTATGTGTGGATGATTATTTCTTTTATTGTTTCGTAGTTACGTATTAGGAATGGTTCATAATTGTTTAAGTTGATGTTGAATATTATTTAAATATGAAGGTATACTGATTCAACCCCCTTCTCATTGTTACCTAATATTAAAAAGTTTAATGCATGATAGTTGATAGATAGGTATAGCTGATAGAACTGAATTTAACATGGTTGATCTACTCATCGAGGAGAGCCATTTTCCTTTCCATGCATGTAACTTTTTATTAATTTTAGAAACAATCTGATCCCATAATTTATTGTTTGTACCTCCCTTATCTAAGGGTAGACCTAAGTAGTTTCATGGTAATTATCCCTTTTTAAATCTAAGAAAGAGATTTATCTTTCTTCTATTTGATCAATGTTGAATAAAAATATCTTTGATTTTTCCTTGTTGACCTCTTGGTCCAATTCTCTTGTGTAGGTATCTTGAATGTTTTTAATTTCTACCACTTCATGTCTCTTCCCTTGGCCATAAATCATAGTGTCATTAACAAATTGTTAGTGTGTAGTTGGATCTAGATCACTAGTTATTTTGACACCTTTAATAATATTAATTCCCCTTTCCTTAGTCACTGCGTTTCCCATGGAATCTTCCATAATAATAAATAGGAAGGGGGATATTGGATCCCCCTATCTCAATCCCCTAGAAGTACTAAAAAAGCCTCCTGGAGTGCCATTCATGAAAATTGACATTATGGGACTAGAAATGCACTCAAAGATAAGATTATTCCACTATTTTGTGAAGCTAAAAGCTTCAATACACTTACATCAGAAGCTCCATTCTACCTTGTCATTGGAATTTTTTATGTCAAGCTTAATAAGCATACTTGAGCTAAGACTTTGTTGAATTTAATGAATTACTTCTTGAGCTATAATAATTCCATCATGGATGGATCTTCCAGGAAAAAAACATGTTTGTTCTTCACTAATAAGGGTTGGGAGAAGTTTTTGTATTCTGTTATCCATAGTCTTAGCATGTAACTTATGGATAGTGTTGCATAAAGTGATAGGCCTAAAATCATAAAAAGAATTTGAATTTTCTTTCTTTGGAATTAAAGAAAGAAAAGTGTTATTTATTTCTTTAAGTAGATTTCCTAAGTTTTTAATCCCTTCTAGTGCATCAACAACCTCATCACCTATAAAGTGCCAACACTTTTGAAAAAAAGAGAGCCCGAACCATGTTCGGTCCTAGAGGTTTGTCTAGGTTCATATGCATTAGAGCTATTTCAATTTATACTTTAGAGAATTTCATTGTTAGGTTCCCATTTCGTTCATTCGTAATGATCTTAGGAATATTTTCGATGATGCCTCTTTTCTCTTCCAAGTTAGAGCCATTCCAACTATTTAGAATCTCCTCATAATACTTAACTACTTTAGTTGCAATTTGGTTAGGATCTTCAATATTGGTTCTATTCCTTCCCTTCATTTGTGTTATTTTATTAATGTTCTTCCTTTGTTTTGTACTATTATGGAAAACTTTGTAATTTTATCTCCCACTTTCAGCCATGTTTCCCTAGATTTTTGAGTCCAAAAAATCTCTTCCTTCGCAAGGATATCCTCATAATCCACTAGTAATTTACTTTCTCTCAGGTAGAGTTCATTATCCATCCCATTATCAATCACTATGTTGTTGAGTTCTTCCAATTCTTCTTCCATTCTTCCCTTTTCTTCGAAGCTATTACCAAAGTTGTTTGTATTCCATAGGAGTAGTTTACATCTGATTATTTTTAGTTTATTTACCATTCAATATAGCTTTGAAATTGATACTTTTGTCTCCTTCCACCATTTTTCTATTAAATTTATCAATTTTTCATCCCTCAACCACATCTGCTCAAGTTTGAAAGGACAACATTTGGTGCTTGAGCCCTCAATAACACTTAGTTGGATTGGAAAGTGGTTTGATCTAGATTGAGGGAGGATTTCAATTGAAAAGGTATAAGAAAAGTTGGTCATAAATCCCCTAAAGGAAAACCTATCTAGTTTTTCTGCAATGTGGCTGAAGCCCTATCTCCTTTTATTCCATGTGAATGTTCCCCTTCATGTATTAATTTCTAATAGATCATTTCTATTGACCCAGTCCCTAAAGTTGATGGTTGGTTGAGATTCTTTCATCATTCCACCCGAATTTTCTTTGGGGGCCATTATAGCATTAAAGTCACCCCTTATTATATAAATATGACCTATTTTACCCTTTAAATACTATTATATTTCATACCATACAATCCTCTTATCTCAATTTTTTATTGGCCCATAGACATTTATCAATACGAACTACAAATTACTCTTAATGATTTTAACCCATCCACTCATCTAGTTTCCATGACATTGATCCTTAGTGAAGTAAACTTATCATGGGTCACATATCACTACTAATCCTCCTACAACACCATTTTCTAATGAGTCTTTAATGTCCATAATTCCTAGTTTCTTTCTCATTATGGATAGATCTTCCATGTTGAGCTTAGTTTCTTGTATAATTGTAATGTCAGTTTTGGTAGTGGTAATGAAGAATTTTATGATTTTCTTCTTTCTAGGAGAATTCATGCCCCTAAAATTCCATGTTTTTATTTCCATATCCCCTTAGAAAGGACCTTCCCTTTCCCAACATTAAATAAAGCTATAATTTTAGTCTCTCCTTAGAAGATCCATCAATTACACTCAATTTTGAGAGAGATTTCCGTCCTCATTTTTTGTTAAACTTAGCACAGTTAGGTGTATCCTTACTTGCTTTAGTTTGTTCAATTCCCAAGTCTACTATTATTGGATGTCTCCTTATATTCTGATTCAGTTACCAACTTCTTTTCTTTTGCATAATCTACATCTTTCTCTTCTAGATCTAAAATTCTTGCAATCAACAATTGTCTCTCTAGATCTCCTTCCTCTTCACTTAGTAACTCTTATACAAACCATTCAATTATATCATTTAATACTCTATTGCATAAGTAATCTAGTGCTAATTTAATATCATTGCTTCCATTTTCACCCACCTTTGGTACAAGTTCTTTAGCTATCTCAGTAAAGTCCTGATCCTCATTCTCAATAATTATTTCTACTTTATTTTCAAGGTCTAGCTCATGAAGGGAAACTTATTTTCCTTCTCTCTCTTTAATCTATGTGGTTCTCAACTACAATCTAATTGTGTCCAATGTAGGGAAGATTTCCTTAGAAAAACTCCTATTACCAAGACTATTTTCCTAGATATGAAGGTTATGACTATTAACTTCAGGTTTCCTCCCTTCTTTTTTTTCTAACTTCAATAAGGTAAGTATCATTATCCATATTTCCTTGCCCCACTTATTGCTTTTAAGTAGTTAGGGGATTATTTTGCTCATAATTTGCTTTAGTTATGGAAGTAATATTGTAAGTGCCTTGAGTTATGATAGTAGGGGTAGGTTTTATAAAACCCTTCACTCCTTCCCAAAGTAGTAAAATCCTATTGTAGGTTGAGAAAAGTATGGCAACACTGAAACCATGTAATAATTGTCCCCTTGGGTGTGGATGGGATGGATTTATTCTTCCAAGTTTCATGTAGTTTTATTTTGTCACAAATTTAGGGATTCCAAAAGTGATTTGAATCACCCATGTTTTCAGAGCCCTATTTTCATTTTTACTATTTCCAAACTTCCTCTTTTCAACCATAATTCTTTATGTTCTCCTAGCTTTCCTGTTGCTGATAGCTTTCGAGCCTTGTTCTTCCTGAGCGCGTGAAGGGGGAGATCCACCCCCATGAAAAAAGTATGAGTTTTGAGCCATTTTTGCATTATTTTATTGTCCAAAATGACACTTATGTTATCAATAAAGAAATTATGGGAAACTTTTGTAATGTCCCTGCCAGGGAACCTAGAAGGAATCAGGTCTATGACCTAAAATTACAAGTAACAATTTTTTTAACATTCTAACATATCATGATTACCATTCACAAGTACATTCCTTAAGTTTCCCTTAATGAATTAATTTACCGTTATCAAGCATTGAATTTTACTACTTAATTAAATGAAGTTCATTTCCTTTTCTATTTGTTTACTCCTTAACCTTATCTACGCACAACTCAATTGCATTAACAATACATAAATAAGATTTCTATTGAAAGACCTCACTATCCATTTACGCTTAAGATCATAATAGAAGGAGTGTAAATTACTTAACTGTATATTGATAACCAACACAAACCATTCAATGAATCTTTCATTTTCCATAAGTTTCCACAAATCATCATCTATAACCTTGTATAAGTCTAGTTAAGAATTGAGCTTAAAACCTTGTTTGAATAATCGCACATTACCCACATTGAACTATAAATTTAAGAAGTCACATCTCATTACCACTTTAATTTTCCCTCATTATTTCACCTAAAGATATGCTTGAACTCTTAGCATATCTTCTCACTAACCATATATCAAGACAAGTTTCCCTTTAAAGAAGTTTACATCCATAAATAATTACATTACCATTACTTCCAATTTACATTTAAAAATTCACAAGAGATATAATGTAGAAATTACTCATTGATTTAACCATATTCAATCCCCTTTTCAAATTCATAATTCTACCCTTCCCTTATACATAACTTATTTCTTACAATTTCCTTTTACAAACATAATTCTAGTTACTACACATTGCTCGAAGGCATAAAGAAAGATAATTACATCAAGTTGCCCAAGGGCTTACATTACATCTTTACATCTTGATAAAAAAAGATAGAGATACATGATACAAGAACAAAATCTTCACCACTGAACAACTCAGAATCCAAGCCACGACACGAACCACGAACCATACCTGGAAAGAGATTTGCCACCCAACCATGTGAAACTAGTAAAGTTCCACCCCCCATGCTAGGAGATAGAACCAAGGTACTCTCAAGACCTTAAGGCAATCTATGTCTTAAATACCAATAAATCCAAGACTCAAAACAAAAAGAATAAGACACATAAAAATATCATCATGTTATAACACCGAGGTTAAGGTTCTAGGAGACCACCTAAGTGAGTGTCATCACACAACCTATATATTGGGATCCTTCCTGGAAACCATGTAACCTTGGTCCCCCCTTTATGAATAGGGATCCATCCTGGTAGCTATCCCTGGTCTCGGTACTCCAATCAGGTCTGTGTGGCCATTATTATATTTTCTGTAATTATCTTTTGAATCCCCCTTCCCAAGTTAATTTTTAAGGTTATCACTTTTTACAAACCCACCCATAGGATCATCCGAAAACCACTTTAGGGTTCCAGTACCTATGGTGAGTCACTCACTTAAGGTTCCTATTCCCTTACCCCATCACATTCCACAAATATAAGATAACACTTCCAAGTCCTGATTCTTAGGCTTAGGAAACTCCCCTGCGCACTCAGGCCGTTAGAGCGAGTCCTAACCTTAGCCATATACATAACAGGAACCACTAGAAGAATTTCTATCACAAGACATCTCAAAAAGTAACATACAAACTTTCTCATGCACAAGTAAAACTTTCCAATGCTCATTTATAGGTCCAAGGAACCCTCCCATGCACACAGACCACGGAGATGAGTCCTGGCCTCATAAATTAAACTCAAGTCTATGCCAAGTGAAAAATCATCATAAGTAAACCATATAACCTCCACAAAACAAGTGATGAATGTACATAGGTGATACAAACTTCACACATCACAAATAAAATACATCATAAACACTTTCAAGAACTAGAACCAGAGCATAGAAAAGAATAGGAAAGTTTAGGAATGTTTGGGGAACATTAAGGAGGCCTTAGAGTAGTCCTAGTCCTTTGGACAACCCTAACCCTAATTTTGATCCCTAAAACACATCCTAAACCTTATTCAAGCATTTAAATGCACCATATAATCCAAACAAAATAAGAAATGAACATATTTAAAGTTTACACAAACTTTCATATGCCAAAACACCATGCTCTGCAAAATCTCACGTGTCTGAATTATAACTAAGCCTGATTTTTAAGAAATCTCAAAATTAGAAGTTGCATCTTAACTCCTATGAATCTAGAACCTATCTCAATCATCTTAGAAGGTACCTAAACCTTTTATACAAGTATACCTTAAAGTATAAGAAATTAAGTACGTAAACTTTGTATACAGCCTATTTTTCCTATCTAGCTCGATTCACACTAGCATTCCTTTCTTTCTCGATTAACATTGACATTCCTATCTTCCTTGGTTAATACTACACCGACCTCCCTCAGTTATCACTATACCAACCTCCCTCGGTTAACACTAAACTGACCTACCTCAGTTATCACTATACCGACCTGTCTCAGTGAGCACTAAACTGACTTGGCTCAGTGAACACTAAATTGACCTGGCTCGGTTAATACTAGACCTACCTGGCTTGGTTAATACTAGATCGACCGGGCTCAGTTAATACTAAACCGATAGAAACTACAAAAAAATATGACTGTCAACTCTGACTTGCGGGTAAAACTAGGCATTATGGGAACTATGGTTGCCTAATTTGAGCACAACCCATTTGAGATCTCCCAATTTCCCTTAAAAAATGGCTCATCAACCCATCCTATCTATCTAACAAATCTATTCTAGATCTAGACAAAGAGAAGGTGGTGCACAAACTGACCTAGACCAGTAAGGTTTGAAATAACAGTTTCTAAATTCTGGAAGCACTCATGAATATTCTAAAAGGAAGGAAGATAAAAAAGGAGAATACTAAGGATCCTACAGACCAAATTAATCCAAATGAAAGCATCAATTTCACAGAGAAATCTGCAAGAGGAAAATAGTAAGAAAATGACTGTATTTCAATCCTACACCTTCCTGACCCTTCCTATTTCTTACTAGACTTCCCTATTTCATTCAATATTAGATAAACTCATCCTTCCACATTTCCATAAACAAAACTATATAATCATACATAATTTTATTATCATATCATATACAAACACATTCACATACAAAGGTAAAGAATGGAGATTCCTCCCAGTTTAGACCCTACCTTGGTTCCTGCGGAGAATCCTTTTCCCTGGACTGGATAATCTCTGCAAAGCTTCAATCCTTGAGTAGAAATCCTTTTGGAAATCTTCCTCTGGTAATCAACCCCTAGCAATCCAAAAACTCTCAAACTCACATAAACTTTCACTAAAAAATTTCAGAGAAATCAATTATAGACAACTCAAAAGAAAACAAATCTTCCAAAAATTAACTTCCTCCCACACACAAAAATCTTCAAATATTTATCCCCCAACTATGTGGTTGGAGGAGTTGCTTTTCGGGAAGCAACTTCTCTAACTTCCATAGTTGGTTGGAGGAACAACCAAATAATCTCCCATAAAGACTTAATCAAGATTTTTAATAAATTTAATTAAAATAGTCTCAAAATAAAACCATCAGAAGAAAACTCTACAAATAACTTTCAAGAAAAACCATAGCACATATGGAAACCAACTAGCCTAACTCCTAGGAGGTCTCAAGTTCAACTTCCTCCTAGATAGCTGGTTTTTACTACAAGAACATTTCTTTTATTAATTATTATTATTAATATTATTTTCACTTTTAATTTAATACATTTATTGAATTCACTCACTTTATTTATTTATCATAAATTACATACCATTACATAATTAATGAAAAAAATACAATTATTATTATTTATATAAGCATGGATATATGCGTGTACACCCACATATACACATACCTATATAAAACACAAACAATATAACACATAAAATAAATAAATAAATATATATAGATATATTTACAAGGATAAATCTAACTCACATCCTAAATCATATAACAACGTCAAAACATAAATCACAAGACCACATCACATACTGCATTCAGAAACCCCAGCTAGGCCTAACATAAATCTAACCCATGAGTAACCTTGAGAGCAATCTTGGTAATATCTCCAGACAACAACAGTTCAAGGATTTTGAAGGCATGCTCAGACTTGTGTGACCAGGTGGAGTCAATGCCTGGTACCTGCATCCTGCAACACCAACCAACATGCATACATACATACATACATACATAGATACATAGATACATATATATATATATATATATATATATATATATATATATATATATATATATATATATATATATATATATATATATATATATATATATATATATATATATATATATATATATATATATATATATATATATATATATATATATATATATATATATATATATATATATATATATATATATATATATATATATATATATATATATATATATATATATATATATATATATATATATATATATATATATATATATAATGGCAACAATGAGGGAGAGTGCGACATCATGTGGACCTCCTGTAGGAGTAACTACAACTGCCTCCCCTCATCCTACACTCACACCAGACAATGACATCAACAAAGCACAATTGGATTAGTATGGTTAGTACTAGAATAATCTCTTTTCCATATCGCAATAAAGAATGCATCATAACATAATCATGTGAATATAAATAATCTATTAACTTTCCAAAACCCATTTAACCATCAGGCATGTAGTCAAAATGTCCCATTATCAAATCAAGATAAACAAATCATATAACCCTAAATGCATTAGTCATGTCTAACCCCAAGTAACGTTATAAGAGAAGGTAACACATCTAATCCTTAAGTGGTTATAATTAATTAACCTAAGGTACACATGAATAATAATAATGAGCATTTCACATAAAAGCATATAAGTCTATCAGGTGATCCTTTTAGCATTAAGGTCCTTAACTATTTTTGACACACAAGGAGACGTATAGGAACATACCTATGCAATTATTATTATTTCCCATATTAATATATGAAGTTAGGGTGAGTTGTAAGCTGTTTAGTTTAAGAAACCATCACAAGAAGGATCATTCTCACATATAGTCCTTCCTAATCTCAAGAGATCATAACCAAGACTTGATAGGGTTGGAGGGGAATTACATCATCCCTCCCTAAGGTTCGACTTACTCCTGGAAGTCAGAAGTTTCAAGCCATTGATCAAACATAAAATAAGGATATTACAAACATTTCTACTTTAGTCTATCATTGTTATATTAGGTAAAATTTTAACTTTAGGAATTAGGAATTATTTTAATAGCGAACATTTTTAAGGATTCTGAAATGCAATCAAGAATTCAAAATTCATCTTCTAAACTAGATATAGATTGATATAGGGGCTATCTCTTCACAATGCGTATACATAAGATACTACTATTATATGACTGCCTTGGTAAATATTTCAAACCAAAATCATTCAAACATTGAATTTCCACATATAACAACACACAATTTTATGACATAAGCCAGAAACAATTCTCTTTATGCAACTAGTTTCTTTTTCTCATCAAGCCCATGGTAAACTAATAGGATAATCACTAATACCAAACTTACATACAAGATAGAATTCATAGATCCTTTTTAAATAATGTAACCTAAGATACCTTTTATCATTCCATTATAATAAATTATTAGTGTTGTATTACAACAATACACATAAATATATTCCTAAGAAATTTTAACACGATTCATTAAGCTAGAGTTTCATCAATATTACTTATTAACTAGCTATTTAACCAATTCCATATCCCATAAATTTATAATAAGCTTCTTACGAGTGTATATATATATATATATATATATATATTCCAAACATTAAATTTTTTTTTTCCATTTTCCAAAGTAAAGGTCATAGATTCTTTACTAGAGGGAGAGAAATACATGAGTCCTGCGGCTACCCTTTTATTCAATCAAAATACTATGTTCAACCTACTAACCTTTTGTACATACATTTCAATAAAATAACATTAGTGAAGCAACTACAAGTATTGTTATCTGCATATGCATCTTCCATATGACATCTGTACTATTACCTACGAATTCACATTCTTCTAATATTTCCATTTTAGGACAGTTAGAAAGTTTGACTTAAATATTATAAACATATAATTATTCCTTCCATAATAAATCATCGTTCCTATACACCAACAATGTTGTTAGCTTCAACTTCTATTTCACACACAAAAATGATAACAAGAAAATTATTACTACACAATTTTGTTTAATATAATATCCCTTCCTTATAGTTGATGACTTTTCTCTAGTCTAACTCCCATCATTTACGTGGATCATATATAATTTCAAATTTCTTATTGTGTAAACAAACACTTCTCATTTAAACCCTTATGAACTATAATCCTATTTATTACAAAACCTTGGGGACATAGGTCCTTTACCCAAGGGTTTCCTCTAGCTAAGCACATTCTCCTTATTGACACATTGATTTTCCCTTATGCAATTTAGCCTTTAAATATACTTTTTGAGAAAGAAGGGAGAGACACATCTGATTCAACCATAGATTTAATTTCTTACTTGAGAGGGTATGTAAAAGAGAGATTCTTATTAATCTTGCCATATTTTGAAATATCAGATATTACCATGTTATCTCAATTTTCAAGAAAATATAAGCTCATAAGTCCCTAAGTTCTTGAGGAGGGATAAAAGATACATTTACTAGACATATTTTAAAACCATCCAATATTACAATCCTTTTGTCCTAGAAACCTAATCATCCCTTGTTCCCAACCATACATACAACATGATTTAAATCTATCTTGAGATTTTATATTATTACCTTTAAATAATCAAGTATAACAAATCATGACAACATTCTCTAATATTTATAGGAAAGTAGAGTATATAACTTTTAAAATTTTTTTGGCATTCATTCATAGTAATCATCATAAAATCAGCAATTAAGATCAACAACTTTCCTTACAATTCTATAACCTTTCTTAGAACAAGGATACAATACAACACTCAAGTATCAAGAATTCTTGACCATCTATTGAACCACATGAATCTTTTAATCATTTGAGATATTCCTTTCTTGCATGATGTTATGATAGAAATATAGAAAATGTACCTTCTATGTTCAATGCTCAAGTTTGTTAACATAAAGGAACTTTAAAAAAGAAGACACACAATGTATTCAAGTTCGGTAGGCTAGAAGAAAACATCAGATGGGGAAACACAATATACTCAAGTATTACAAGTAGTCTAAGTATTATTCCAAAGATTATTAGTAGAACAAACTAGGGCTTATATTCTATCCCTATCATAATGGTCAGAATACGTTGCCTCCTCAGGGCTAACTTTGCTTTCGATGGGTTCTAGCTTTAGCCAAACTAGCCACTAGAGTTGTCTTATTTGAGACTCCTCTGAGTCATAATTCATGTTTTGATTCCTCACATCCTCTACATGGAATTTTCATGTTGAGATGGTGAGGGAGAATATTAATCTCTCTCCAAAGATCCTCTATAGTGTTGGAAAGCATCTAGGAAGAATGTTACAACATAAGTATAGCCATTGAGTTGACATAACTTAATAATAAGAAGAAGAACTAAATTAAATGCAAATAGACCCTAGAGCTCCCAGCATAGCAACCTAGGGCTTTGATACCAAGTGTAATGTCTCTGCCAGGGAACCCATAAGGAATCAGGTCTATGACCTAAAATTACAACTAACAATTTTTTTAACATTCTAACATATCGTCATTACCATTCACAAGTACATTCCTTAAGGTTCCCTTAATGAATTCATTTACCGTTATCAAGAATTGAATTTTACTACTTAATTAATTGAAGTTCATTTCCTTTTCTATTTGTTTACTCCTTAACCTTATCTACGCGCAACTCAATTGCATTAACAATACATAAATAAGCTTTCCATTGAAAGACCTCACTATCCATTTACGCTTAAGATCATAATAGAAGGAGTGTAAATTACTTAACCATATATTGATAACCAACACAAACCATTCAATGAATCTTTCTTTTTCCATAAGTTTCCACAAATCATCATCTATAACCTTGTATAAGTCTAGTTAAGAATTGAGCTTAAAACCTTGTTTGAATAATCAAACATTACCCACATTGAACTATACATTTAAGAAGTCACATCTCATTACTACTTTAAATAACATACATGTTTACTTTTCCCTCATTATATCACCTAAAGATACCCTTGAACTCTTAGCATATCTTCTCACTAACCATATATCAAGACAAGTTTCCCTTTAAAGAAGTTTACATCCATAAATAATTACATTACCGTTACTTCCAATTTACATTAAAAAATTCACAAGAGATATAAGGTAGAAATTACTCATTGATTTAACCATATTCAATCCCCTTTTCAAATTCATAATTCTACCCTTCCCTTATACATAACTTATTTCTTACAATTTCCTTTTACAAACATAATTGTAGTTACTGCACATTGCCCGAAGGCATAAAGAAAGATAATTACATCAAGTTGCCCAAGGGCTTACATTACATCTTTACATCTTGATAAAAAAAGATAGAGATACATGATACAAGAACAAAATCTTCACCACTAAACAGCTCAGAATCCAAGCCACGACACGAACCACGAACCATACCTCAAAAGAGATTTGCCACCCAACCATGTGAAACTGGTAAAGTTCCACCCCCTGTGCTAGGAGATAGAACCAAGGTACTCTCAAGACCTTAAGGCAATCTATGTCTTAAATACCAATAAATCCAAGTCTCAAAACAAAAAGAATAAGACACATAAAAATATCATCATGTTATAACACCGAGGTTAAGGTTCTAGGAGACCACCTAAGTGACTGTCATCACATAAACTATATATTAGGATCCTTCCTAGCAACCATGTAAGCCCGGTCCCCCCTTTATGAATAGGGATCCATCTTGGCAGCTATCCCTAGTCTCGGTACTCCAATACCTATGGTGAGCCACAAATATAAGATAACACTTCCAAGTCCTGATTCTTAGGCTTAGGAAACTCCCTTGTGCACTCAGGCCGTTAGAGCGAGTCCTAACCTTAGCCATATACATAACAGGAACCACTGGAAGAATGTCTATCACAAGACATCTCAAAAAGAAACATACAAACTTTCTCATGCACAAGTAAAACTTTCCAATGCTCATTTATAGGTCCAAGGAACCCTCCCATGCACACAGGCCACGAAGATGAGTCCTAGCCTCATAAACTAAACTCAAGTTTATGCCAAGTGAAAAATAATCATAAGTAAACCATATAACCTCCACAAAACAAGTGATGAACGTACATAGGTGATACAAAATTCACACATCACAAATAACATACATCATAAACACTTTCAAGAACTAGAATCAAAGCATAGAAAAGAATAGGAAAGTTTAGGAACGTTTGGGGAACATTAAGGAGGCCTTAGAGTAGTCCTAGTCCTTTGGACAACCCTAACCCTAATTTTGATCCCTAAAACACATCCTAAACCTTATTCAAGCATCTAAATGCACCATATAATCCAAACAAAATAATCAATGAACATATTTAAAGTTTACACAAAATTTCATATGCCAAAACACCATGCTCTGCAAAATCTCATGTGCTTGAATTATAACTAAGCTTGATTTTTAAGAAATCTCAAAATTAGAAGTTGCATCTTAACTCCTATGAATCTGGAACCTATCTCAATCATCTCAGAAGGTACCTAAACCTTTTATACAAGTATACCTTAAAGTATAAGAAATTAAGTACGTAAACTTTGTATAAAGCCTATTTTTCCTATCTAGCTCGATTCACACTAGCATTCCTTTCTTTCTCGATTAACACTGACATTCTTGTCTTCCTTGGTTAATACTACACCTACCTCCCTTAGTTATCACTATATGGACCTCCCTCGGTTAACACTAAACTAACCTACCTCGGTTATCACTATACCGACCTATCTTAGTGAGGACTAAATTGACCTGGCTCGGTGAACACTAAACTGACCTAGCTTAGTTAATACTAGACTGACTTGGATGGGTTAATACTAGACCGAGCGGGCTCAGTTAATACTAAACCGACAAAAAACTACAAAAAAATATGACTGTCAACTCTGACTTGCGGGTAAAACTAGGCATTATGGGAACTATGGTTGCCTAATCTAAGCACGATCCATTTGAGATCTCCCAATTTCCCTTTAAAAATGGCTCATCAACCCATCTTATCTATCTAACAAATCTATTCTAGATCTGGACAAAGAAAAGGTGGTGCACAAACCGACCTGGACTAGTAAGGTTTGAAATAATAGTTTCTAAATTCTAGAAGCACTCATGAATATTCTAAAATGAAGGAAGATAAAAAAGGAGAATACTATGGATCCTACAGACCAAAGTAATCCAAATAAAAGCATCAATTTCATAGAGAAATCTGCAAGAGGAAAATAGTAAGAAAATGACTGTATTTCAATCCTACACCTTCCTGACCCTTCCTATTTCTTACTAGACTTCCCTATTTCATTCAATATTAGATAAACTCATCCTTCCACATGTCCATAAAAAAAACTATATAATCATACGCAATTTTATTATCATATCATATACAAACACATTCACATACAAAGGTAAAGAATGGAGATTCCTCCAAGTTTAGACCCTACCTTGGGTCCTATGGAGAATCCTTTTCCCTTGACTGGATAATCTCTGCAAAGCTTCAATCCTTGAGTAGATATCCTTCTGGAAATCTTCCTTTGGCAATCAACTCCCAACAATCCAAAAACTCTCAAACTCACATAAACTTTCACCAAAAATTTATGGAGAATTCAATTATAGACAACTCAAAAGAAAACAAATCTTCCAAAAATTAACTTCCTCCCGCACACAAAAATCTTCAAATATTTATCCCCCAACTATGTGGTTGGAGGAGTTGCTTTATGGGAAGCAACTTCTCCAACTTGCATAGTTGGTTGGGGGAACAACCAAATAATTTCCCATAAAGATTTAATCAAGGTTTTTAATAAATTTAATTAAAATAGTCTCAAAATAAAACCATAAGAAGAAAACTCTACAAATAACTTTCAAGAAAAACCATAGCAAATATGGAAACCAACTAGCCTAACTCCTAGGAGGTCTCGAGTTCAACTCCCTCCTGGATAGCTAGTTTTTACTACAAGAGTATTTCTTTTATTAATTATTATTATTAATATTATTTTCACTTTTAATTTAATACATTTATTGAATTCACTCACTTTATTTATTTATCATAAATAACATACCATTACACAATTAATGAAAAACATAAAATTATTATTATTTATATAAGCATGGATATATGCGTGTGCACCCACATATACACATACCTATATAAAACACAAACAATATAACACATAAAATAAACAAATATATATATAGATATATTTACAAGGATAAATATAACTCACATCCTAAATCATAGAACAACATCAAAGCATAAATCACAAGACCACATCACATACTGCATTCAGAAACCCCAGCTAGGCCTAACATAAATCTAAGCCCACGGGTAACCTTGAGAGAAATATTTGTAATATCTCCACACAACAACAGTTCGAGGATTTTGAAGGCATGCTCAGACCTATGTAGCCAGGTGGAGTCGATGCATGGTACCTGCATCCTGCAACACCAACCAACATGCATATATACATATATATAAACAGACAATGGCAACAAGGAGGGAGAGTGCAACATCATGTGGACCTTTTGTAGGAGTAACTACGACTGCCTCCTCTCATCCTAAACTCACATCAGATAATGACATCAACAAAACACAATTGGATTAGTATGGTTAGTACCAGAATAATCTCTTTTCCATATCGTAATAAAGAATGCATCATAACATAATCATGTGAATATAAATCATCTATTAACTTTCAAAAACCCATTTAACCATCAGGCATGTAGTCAAAATGTTCCATTATCAAATCAAGATAAACACATCATATAACCCTAAATGCATTAGTCATGTCTAATCCCAAGTAACGTTATAAGAGAAGGTAACACATCTAATCCTTAAGTGATTATAATTAATTAACCTAAGGTACACATGAATAATAATAATGAGCATTTTGCATAAAAGAATATAAGTCTATCAAGTGATCCTTTTAGCATTAAGGTCCTTAACTATTTCTGACACACAAGGAGACGTATAGGAACATACCTATGCAATTATTATTATTTCCCATATTAATATATGAAGCTAGGGTGAGTTGTAAGTGGTTCAGTTTAAGAAACCATCACAAGAAGGATCATTCTCACATATAGTCCTTCCTAATCTCAAGAGATCATAACCAAGACTTGATAGGGTTGGAGGGGCATTACAACTTTAAACAAGTCATAATTGAATGCCACAAATAGATACAATACTAGAATTTTTCAATCTTTTAATCTCATCTAAATGGTTAAAATGTTATTTTTCCTTTACATAATACTACCACTTGAGGAAAGAATCCATCCTCTAAGTTAATCTTTGATAAAACATAATGAATAAAATAAAATATATGAAGTTTCAGCATAACAAGGCATACATTCTTATCACCAAAGTTTAATCTCAAATTCTTACAATTCATATTCTTTTATCTCAAATCTAAAAGGATTATTTTGAGCCTTAAAAGATACTTCCTGAAGTAAATTTATAGTGTAGTGATCCAAAGGCATATTAGGATGGAAGAGTTAAAGTCAATGATTTTGTAAAGGCAAAGAATTACTACCCAAAACTACATCCAAGCAATATGCAATAAAAGTGTTCCTAGTTCCTCATTTATTCCAAATGAAAGAACCAATGTTAGGAAGGATATTCATTAACGTAATTTTATTAATGTTTTGTAGAAGAATAAGATTAGCTCAAGGGGGCATAGGAAGTCCACCCTTTTCATTAAGAGATAGTATAGCATTAAAGTGATCTCTAACAATCCAATGATAACATGAAGATAAGCACTTAAATGAGCCTATATATTATTACAAAACTTTACCTTATTTTTGAAAATCTAAGGGATCATAACAACTAATTGTTAGGATACTAAGATTACCACCAGTGACAACCCTTTCTAAAGAGACACTCACATCACAATTGAATAAATTTGTAGATTAAAATATCTAGAATATTAAGCACATATAAGATCAACTGATAGACCATGGAAACAAATTATAATACTTTTGTAATATCTACTAATGGTATAGAAAAAAATTGATTGGATTCTTTAGGAATATTAGTTTCTTAAATTAATTTCATAATGGAGTGAGCTTCTTAAATCATTCTTCTAACATGATTTTGTTTGGGTGTATTTTCAAGGCCACTTACATTCCATGAAATAATCATGATTGAGGTGGGCTAGGGAGGGATGAATCCTATTGATTAAGAAGACCCACAGTTAAAATGTGTTCTCCAAAACACTTGTATCTTTCATGTGATTAATCTCATGACCTACATTGAGTACCATTTATCTCTCCTATTTTTAATTTTAATTTTGTTTAATACTTAAAGCCTAGATTGATAGATCCTTTTCGTATCTTATTTTTCTACATTGATTTAAAGTTATCTTCAAGATGAAAAATAAAAGCTTTTCTTATATATGATAGTTTATATAAGGGTTTTAGGCACATGTTATAGCTTATCAAAGACAAGAAGATTATCTTGTAGAGTTTGAGAGTTGTTAGGAATACAAAGAAGGTTTTAGATAAAAAAACCACTTCACATTTTTTGCTCCAAAGAGCATGGTTGATAATAGTAATAATAGAAGACACATCTTGAATCCCCAAAATTGGAAAGACTGGCCAAGTAGAGCGTCGCAGAGTCATGTCTAGGATAGATTCCTTGCTACATTTGTTGTTGTTGTGTTGAAAACCATCATGTTGTGATACTCATCCAATGTCGTCGCTCGGTTTGTAGGTTGACTTGCCTGACATTGCCTTCAAGACACACCATCCTGTGATTACTACATTAGTGCAGAGACTAACGGATGTAGAGAGTGCTCACATTGAGGGACTCAGTTTGGGATTCTTGCGTGATTTACCTGACATTAGGGAAAATCACGCTCTTCTTGGTGCACTCATAGAGCATTTCCATTCAGAGATGAAGACTTTCAAATTTTTGATGGGGGAGATGACTATGACTCTCGAGGACATATACAGGATTCTGTAGATACCTATCCATGGTGCTCGAGTAGAGTACAAGACACAACCACTACAAGGTATGGTAGCCTTGAGGATGATCTTTAGAGATGATCTAGTGATGGGCCAGGCCATCTCCTGGGATGATTTGATCAGTAGGCACGATGACACTCATCCATTTGCCATTGTTCTTGCTATGTTTCTGAGCTACTACCTTGTTCCAGATCAAGGTCAGCATGGTCTAGAGTGCGGATGGGGTACGATGCTATGGAGGATGTTGGAGAGGCTGGTCATAAAGTTTGGATGGGGTGAGTGCATGCTAGCCCACATGTATCATGAGATGCATGAGATAGAATATCACAGTGCAAGGATGATGGCGGTAGGTGTCTTCATCTTGCAGATCTAGGCCTCGGAGCATCTCCTTGTTTGCATGCCTATATTCCATGATACACGATAGGTGCTGGAGTCTTATATTTACAAGTACATAGGTCTGATGACTCAGCCTCTACTGGGTAAGATAGAGTAGTGGAGAGGATAGCTAGATGACATGGCAGTTGTAGTCTGGAGACCTTGGGTTGCTACTAAGCCCTAGGATGATGCTCATCGAGAGCTTTCCTTCATGTTTGTATCACATCCACTAATTGGATAGAGTGTCGCTATCATTTAGAGATTTCTTGTTACATGTGTCTTGCACCAGTTTGGTAGGTAGCAAGACATATGACATGAGTACTTCCCCTATGCCCACTTCTCCGGTGAGAAGGGGTGGCACACGAGATTGGATCCAGGGCAGTGTGCGATAGAGGCATGTATTCTAGCTGCATGATGGGACTATATGGTGGATGTCACCAATGCAGGGGTGACACCTACATACAGGGACCAGTTGATTGCATGACCTCATCCAAGATTTATTGATCCTGTCGGTATGGGAGCATAATAGCAGGTACCAGCCTAGCAGGCACCAGTTCAGTAGCCTGCACAGTAGTAGGTTGCACATGGACAACAACAGAGAGTGTTGAGACCTTGATCCAAATAGATTAGCATCCCTACCAGGACCATGGGTTTAAATGTAGGAGCTAGGGGCAATGGGCCCCAATAGAGGTCTACTAGGCAACAAACAAGTGATACATCACAACAGGCACCTCCGGATGATGATACTGATATGCCTGATATTCTTGTAGGAGTAGGTACACCATAATTATAGGAGGTTCTCAGGAAGAGCTATGAGAGAGTGAGATAGGTCTAGCGGGAGTAGGATTACTACCACACCTGAGTCATCAGGGAGGAGACCCATGTAGCTGATAGGGACACTGAGATTAGGTAGCTACGGGAGGAGCTAGCATGATTGAGGATTGAGATGAGATATGAGTCTGCTCAGGCAACTTATTACTATGTAGCTTACTGCAGGGTCATTCTAGATTTAGCAAAGCAAGTGCCTCCATTTGATGATTACACTAGAGCTCTACAGGCACATCCACCAACACCTCCACAGGCACCACCATAGTAGGTACCATAGCAGGCACCACCACAGGCACCTCCACATCAGGCACCTCCACAGTGACTGATGCCTCTTCCATAGAGACCATTGCCACCACCTCCTCTAGGTGGTGCAGGACATAGTTAGCACACTTTGATATACTTGTATTGTAGCCCATTTTGATACCATGCTCGAGTAGCACCTTCTCTTTTGTACATGACATTGTTTTGAGATATATATATGAGATCGACAGTTTTGATATCATCGTACTTGTTGACATATTGCTTTGATATTGATGTTTTATGAGATGTTTCTATATGCTTAGATGTAGGGATAGAAATGAAATGCACATGTTTCCTTTTATGAATATGAATATGCACATGGTTATTTTTATGATGATGCAATGTGAAATGTAGTGATAGATGGATAGAATGTATGCATATGTGTAATGTATGATTTGAGTTATGCTTATAGTGGATGCACATGTATATGCAGATGCAAATGAATTTATGAATGCAAATGGAAATGAAATGAAAATGCAATGGATATGTAATGTATATGATACTAATCATCTCATGTAGGATTGTCACAATATATGACAAGTACTAACCAAAAGGAATACGTTTTGACGATCGAGAGTGAGGACCAGACACTTGTGCAACCAAGATGAACCTGAGACAAAAGATGAGAACCTTTGATGAATAGAAAGCAATCAGGAGAGTAACAAGATATCATCTCAAATGCAAGCTTAGAATGAAAATGCAAGCCTAAGCTAAATGCAAACCTGAAATGAAAATGCAAACCCTAGGGCTTGGTTGTTGGACTCACCGTATTATCATCATCGAGTTTGTTTAAGCATGAGATGATCACAAGATGCCATACAATCCTCACTAACATTGCAATCATGAGAATATGAATATGACATAAGTCTTAGATTTGTCAGAATGAGATGTAAGCATTAAGGCACAAGAAGCTAGAATGACCTGAACACCTATTCCTTTTGATTTAGCAAGTTAACATAAGCATCAAATCACAATTGCTAGAATGACCTGAATGTTGCTTGCAAACAAACACACTAGACACACAAGAGTTCCTTCCTTTGCCAAAGATTGCTCGCAGTGACCCTTACGTTCACTTAGCAGGACGAGCATTAGTGATTTTACTTGTAGCAGAAAGAAGTCACTCAAAATAGACAAGGAAAAGAACCAACCTCACCAAAGTGTCCATATAAAAGGAGTCAAGGTATGCATGGCCATCCAATACGAGATGAAGGATCTTACAGATGGACAACCCTCTTATGTGAATTCATTGGATCATTGGAACTAAACCAGCAAACAGAAAGCCAAGAAAAGATCATGCCCCCAGTCTTTGTGTTTCTCAATCAAGAAAGACATCTTAGATTCACTCAAGGGGAAATGATAAAGCAAACAAACAAACAAGAAAAGGAAAAGCTCAGCATGCTTTAGAGAACCACACAAGTAGTTTTAGTTTTAGTTTACATTTTTGTTCAAGTGGATTGAAGTTGAATTGGAAGCAAACAACATTCAAAGTCTCGACGGGATAGAGACAATAGGTAGACACAGTGAGAACCACTGGTGATCATCACAAGAGATGAAGTCTCAAGAAGATATCGGAGCATGAACCAAGTATCAGTAGGCAGATGCAGTGAGAACCATTGGTGACCGATACAAGGAAGATTCTCAAAAGAGAGAATAAAGCACGAGCGAAACATTAGCGGGCAGACGTAGTGAGAACCACTGGTGACTAATGTAAGGAAGAGATCTCAAAAGAGAGAGGTCAAATGAAAGCTAGGTATCAGTAGGCAGGCATAGTGATAACCACTAGCGACCGATACATGAGAGATCCTCAAGGAGAGAAATCTCCAAAGTAGCTAGGCATCAACAGGCAGACGTAGCGAGAATCGCTGGTGACTGATGCACAAACAAAACTTCTAAAAGGTGATAGGACAATGCCCCCTAGACCAGGAAGGTGCCCCCAAGTGTGAACTAGTTCCAATCCATGAAGAGTCAAGGAAAATCTCCAAGACAACTAAAAGCATGAGCTAGCAAACTAAAGTAGGAAATAGAGTAAAGTAGGAAACAAATGAAAGTAGGAAAATGGGAAAGCAGACTAAAGTAGGAAACTAAGAGCTGAGATGAGATGTAGCTTGAGGAAATAAGAGGTGCATGTTTACCAGGTTTTCACCATCTTGGAAGAGATTCTATTTTTGCTACCATGATGCCTATTTAACAAGTTTTCATCAGTGGCACATTTTCTTCTTTTTCAATTTTTTTTAACTTTTCTCTTTTTTTTTGTATTTTTTGAATATTTCAATTTTTGTATTTTTGATCTTTTCACTTTTTTTTGTATTTTTTCAAATTTTCTATTTTTTTGATTATTATCAAGGAACCTTTTTACCAGGTTTTCACCAAGATAATAGATACATCAAAGCGCTTGTTTACTAGGTTTTCACTAAGATGATCATTTTTTTAGGACATTTTGAAATTTTTAGGATTTTTGACAATATACCATTTTTTTGGATTTTTTCAAGACCAATAAGTATGTACATTAGCATACAAAGAATGCCTCAATTGTAGAATTTCTTCAAGTGGAGAGCATTGATAGGCTCTTTGAGCTGTTCTCCTTTAGCGGTGGAGAGTTGATAAGTGCCAGACCCAAATGCTATAGTAATGACATACAAACCAAGCCAATTTGGTTCAAATTTGCCTTTCTAGACTCGCTGCTACTGATTTTTGGGGTTCTCCCTTAGGACGAGATCACCCACTTGGAATTCTCTTTGTCTGACTTTCTTATTGTAGGCTTTAGACATCCTCTTTTGGTATGCTCTTAGATGATCAAATGCCACCTTTCGACATTCATCCAGTAACTCAAGCTCTTGAAGCTAGGATATTCTATTTTCTTCTTCAGTGATGAGGCCCTTCAAAGAGATCCGTAATGTCAGAATCTCGACCTCAATAGGTAATACTTCTTCTGATCCATAAACCAAGGAAAAGGGCGTGGCCCTCATTGGTGTTTGGATACTTGTTCTATAGGCCCACAAAGCCAGATTAATCTGGAGATGCCAATCTCTACCAGATTTATGAACTGTTTGGTGCAAGATTTTTAGAATTATCTTATTAGAAGCTTCTGCTTGTCCATTACCCTGAGGATAATAGATAGATGACCAATGCTGAATAATTCTAAATTTGGTGCATAAGTCTGTCAGGTCCTTATTTTTGAATTATCCCCCATTGTCAGTGATAATAGATGAGGGTATACCATATCTACAAATGATATAGTTTAGTATGAACATAACAATAGTCTTTCCATCAGCTATAGCTAGAGGCACTACCTCAACCCATTTGGTAAAGTAATCAGTAGCTGTGATGATAAACTTGTGCCCTCTCGAAGAAGAAGGGTGTACCTGACCGACCAAGTTGAAGGCCCATTGCTGAAATGGCCAGAAACTGATGAGAGGACTAAGCTGATTAGTAGGAGCATGAATCAGATTCCCATGAAATTGGCATTGTTTGCAAGTCTTGGCATATTGAACAACTTCTTTTTCCATGTCTGGCCAGTAATAACCAACTCTAATAAGTTTTTGGGCTAACGTTAGACCACTAGAATGAGACCCATAGATACCTTCATGTACCTCAGCTAGCACATGTTTGGACTCATCGAGTTCTAAAAACCTAAGGAGGGTACCGTCTAGACCCTGTCTATACAAGTCATTTTCTATGAGGACATACTGTGAAGCAATATGAATGAGGTGATGCTTTTCATTCCAAGTATAGGTGTTGGGAATGATTTGGTCATGAAGGTAGGAAAAGATATGGTGGTAGCGGGATGAATCATGTCCAATGACTGAATAAATCATCCTAGATTTAGGAATATCATAGGCAGGGTAGTGTAATCCCTCCACCAGGAATTCATGTCTAAAGTCATTTTCTGACATTTGTAACATTGAAGCAAGAGTGGCCATAGCATCAGCTACTTTATTGTCCACCCTTGGAATTTTCTAGAAAGAAATGTGTGCAAAGTATTGTTTGAGATCATCCACCATTCTTTTGTAAGGTACTAACTTGTCATCTTTTGTTTGGTAGACATCATTGACTTGGTTGATGATTAATTGAGATTTTCCAAAGACCTTGAACTCATCCACACACCACTCAAGGGATATTTTCATACCATTAATGAGAGCTTCATATTCGACAATGTTGTTTATGTAGGGAAACAACAATTTGTAAGCTTTTTGTAATGAGTATCTTTGAGGTTTTATAAACAAAATGCCTGCACCTGATCCTTGCTGAGTGAATGATCCATCAAAGAACATGCTCCAAGATTGATGTGTGAGAAGCATGATGGATTCATTTGGGAATTCAATACTCAAAGGCTGGTGATCTTGCAAAGGAGCTTCCACCAGTTGATCACCAATTTCTTGTCCTTTAATAGCTTTTCTTTCCACATACTCAATGTCAAATTCACTAAGTATCATCACCCATTTCGCTAATCTACCTGTGAGGGCAACCTTGCTCAATAAGTATTTTAGTGGATCAATTTTTGCAATAAGCCTTGTAGCATGAGCTAGCATATAATGCCACAACTTCTGAGAAGCAAATACCACTGCTAAAAAAGCTTTCTCAATGACAAAATAGTTCATTTCATAAGAAACCAATGTTATGTTGATATAGTATATGGCTCTCTCTTTGTTGTTCTGATCTTTTTGAGCTAGGAGAGCACCCAAAGATGTGTTTGTTGCTGAGATGTATAGTATAAGTGGCTTCCCATGAATAGGAGACATCAAAATTGGTGGATTAGAAAGATACTATTTTATTTGAGTGAGTCCCTTGTCACATTCCTCATTCCATTCATAGGTCACGTTCTTATGCAAAGTTTTAGTAAATGGTTGCGACTTGTCGGCCAATTGTGAAATGAAGCACCAGATATATTGTAGCCTTCCTTGCAGTCCTCTCATTTGACTGATATTCTTGGGTGGAGGCATGTCCATAATAGCTTGCACCTTTTCAGGATCAACTTCTATGCCTTTAGCTGAAATGATATAACCCAAGAGTTTCCCAAAAATAACATCAAAAGCACATTTCTTTGGATTAAGTCTGAGACTAAATTGTTCCATGTGGTCAAGGATGGGACCCAAATCTATGAGATGAGTTCTTTGTTGCATGCTTTTGGCTAAATTATCATCCACATAATCCTCCATCATTTTATGCATCATATCATGGAAAATAGTAGTAACAACTCTTTGATATGTTGCTCCAGCATTCTTAAGCCCAAAAGGCATGACATTCCAGCAAAAGGTGCCCTAGGCACATGTGAAAGTGGTCTTTTCTTGATCTTCTGGTGCAATTTTGATTTGATTATAGCCAGAAAAACCATCCATCAAGGAATACATCTCATATCCTACTATCATATCAATATTAGGAAGTGGGAAGTCATCTTTTGGACATGCCTTATTTAGATCTCTGAAATCTGTACATACATGAATGGATTTATCATGTTTAGTGACTAGAACAATTTTTGAAATCCATTCTGCATAATCAATAGTTCTTATGGAACCAGCCTTAAGAAGCATTTCTAGCTCTGCTTTGACCAAAAGTGCTACATGTGGATGCATCTTTCACAACTTTGGTTTAACAAGTTTAATACTTGGTGCAATGGACAAATGGTGCATGATTAGATTGGGGTCTAATCCAAGCATGTTAGAGTAGGTCCATGTAAAGTTTATTTTCTTTCTCTGAAAGAAGCTCGTGAACTCTTCTTTTTCTTTAGCAGACAATGATTGTGCTAGATGAATAATCTATGGAGCAGCCTCTGTACCCAAATTTACTAGCTGTATCAACTCAATTAGTATTGATGACCTCTCTTGAAAGTGGCTCAAAAGAATATCAAGTATCTCATCCTTGGGTGCATCATAGAGGTTTTCACCCTTGGATACGTCTTTTATTTTTACTATTTTTAGCTCTGATATTGCCACAAAGTGGTTTTCACCATCAGAGCATCTATTTTTTCTTCTTTTAATTTTTTGACTAAGATACTTGATATCCGCCTCTGTCATACTGACATTGCTTTCATTGGTGGAGGACATCATAGGTTCAATAGCATGGAGGTAATAGGCTAGATCATAATCATTCTAGAATGTTAGGACTTCATTGGATGTTAAAGGGGAGTTCTAGTTTATCAGATCGGGACTGCGGAGTGAAAGGGAAGTAGTGACTAGTTCAACTACGTTCACAGTATAACCATGAAAAGTGCTGAAAAGTAAGTCAAGACCTAGAGAGATCTCATCCAAAGGAGTGTTCAAATCCCTATAAGACCTTACATCAGAAGTAGAGGACAAGTTAATACCGGTGGCATCTAATTCATGCAACCTAGCGCTAGACCCTTCACCTAATTCGAGGAGTAATTCATACACGTGAACATTATCTATGTCTACATCATAAGTAGCATCAGAAAAAGAGTCAAACTCATATTCATGTGAGTTAGTACTTGATGTAGGAATACTACCAGCATCATCAGACCCATTATTATTCCTTGTGGCATTAATAGCTTGCTGAAGTTGTTCTTGTTCAAAATACTTTTGAAAATGTGGCGGCCTATATTGTTCACCTGGAAAATTAGGATCCCTATTCAGTGTTGCTTTCCATTGCTCATATGTAAATTGATGCACCAAGGTGGTCTCATCGGAATCAGTATCAGTATCAGTTTCAATCTCTACCATATGGACAGGTATGATAGGCTCATCAGGTTCTGCAAAGAGTGTAGCAAGTTCCAGAGGAATAGGATATGGAAATGTGTCTCCATCAGAGCTAGTCTCTGGATTTACCTCTGGAGTGGCATCTTCAAATTCAGATTTAGATTCAAGTTTAGGTTCAGGCTCAGGAGCTATCACAAATTTCTTGGTCCCTAAATGAAAGGGAGTCTTTTTAAAGCTTAAGCCAGTAGTATCTTTTGTGCAGCGACCCGTAGCTTCAATGGGTTTTAGTAAGTCATTATCATTATTTTCTATAGGACCACTCCCCTTATAACTGAAGCACTTCATGATATTGAAGGCTTCACTGTATGGTTCTTTCTCTAAATCTAGAGGTGGAGTAGTGGTTTCAGCTATTTCTTTTCCCTTATAGATCCAAGCTCTAACAACTCTTTCTTCATCCTCATCTTTTAAAGGTATAGAGGCCCTCACAAAGGCACCATCATAAACTGTTTGAGGAGGAGCATTAGAAGGTTTTTTATCATCAAAAGGTCTCCCATAAGAGCATAGGGATAGAGGTAGAGCAGCAAGTGATAACATAGGTTCAATTTGGTATTATCCCATGCCTGTATCCTTAAGTCTCAAATTTTGTTCCATTTCTTTCAGCTTAGCATCATAAAACTTAGTGGATTCTCTATTCACTGGAAAAAAGCTATTCGTAGATTGTGTAAGAGTATTGCAAGAGTAATTGGTATTAGTAGGTATAGTGACTTTCACCCCATGAAATGGAAACTTAATGCATTGATGGTACATGGACAGAACAACCTACATCTCATGAATCGAAGGCCTACCCAATAAGATATTGTAGGCAAGAGGAATATCGAGCACTTGGAAAGTAACATCTCTCTCAACAAGACCTACGTGGATAGGTAGCACAACTAAGCCTTGGGACTTGCATTCTTCCTCATCATAAGCTTTTATGGTAATCTTTTTGTGGGGCTCTATACAATTCTCATCATATCCTAGCTGAGTAAGTAGTTTAGCGAAACAAATATTAAGATCGACACCATTGTCTATGAGCACTCAACGGATGTGCTTAGGACCTATCATGACCTCTATATGCAAGGGAGAATTATGCAGGTGACTCAAAGAGTGATCATCTTCTTCAAAGAAGGATAGATAGTGAGGTGAGGTCAAATGACCCACCATAGATTGGAACCGGTTGAGATTGAGATCCTTGGGAATGTTTGCCTTGGCAAGGGCCTTATCCAAAATCTGCCTGTGAGTAGGTGAGATCTTCAACAACTCAAAAATGGTAATCTAAGCATTGGTTCACTGGAGTTGATCTAAGATGCTATAACTAGCTGAGCTAGCCCTAGGAATAGATTTTGTGTTCTTGTTGGTAGGGCCAACATTAGTCTTATCTGCAATTTTCTTCAGAGCGGATGTGGAAGCATCGAGTCTCTTATCTGCAGTTTGTTTTGGAGCAGATGTAGAAGTATCAAGACCTTTCAAAACAACTCTTCCTCATGATCGAGTGACAACATTAGCACAGTCTTGAGATTGTTTAGATTCAGAAAAATGAGATGCAAAACTATGCAAGATAAAATGAGTCTTAGATTTGGGAGCATCACTGCTCCCTTTAGAAGTGATCATGTCACAATACTCTATCTCGACAGGTTTGATCATACCAATAACATTGTCATCATTAGTGTACATGTAATTGACTTTAGCATTGGTATTCTTGGCATTTGAAGACTCACCCTTCTCATGAGGAGGGAAGGGATCCTTAAAAGCTTGATGGTCTGAATTCTTATTATGGTTCTCCACAAGGATGTCACCATTTTCAATGAGATCTTGAACTGTATGCTTTAGTTGAAGACAAGTAGAATTCTTATGACCAATGTTTTGGTGATAGTCACAGTAAGCATTATCATTCCACCAATGAGGTCATGGTTGTGGGTCATAAGTATGCTTTTCCAAAGGAGTAAGAACCTAATTTTGTATAAGAGTTTTATAGACCACATCAAGAGGCTCTCCCAAAGAGGTGAATTCACACTTGGGTCGAGAGGCCAAAGGTTTGTTCTTAGCAAATATTGAAGTCTATTGATTATCTGTTGTGGTCTTTTCGATAGCCTTAGCCACTTGTATACTAGAAGTAAGATTAAAAATAGGCTTTGAAGGCTTCACAATAACATTATCCACCACTCCATCATTTACTACATCCCTGTTCTTATTGACAGTCTTTCCTTTATCCTTGTTTGTGGAGAATCCTTGTTTATTGTCCTTATTCAAAGTTAATTCTCCCTTCTTAATCATAAAGGCCTCTATTCGCACTGCTTGTTTGATCATACTATCAAAAGTTAGAGGACCTTGCAATTACACTTGGTATCCAAAGTCTGGGACAAGATTATCCAAGAAAATGTCGAGTCTCTCAGACTCTGGTAGCTTGTGAGGACACCTCGTACTTAATTGTCTCCACCTTTGAAGGAATGTTAGGAAAGATTCTCCTTGTCGCTATTTTAAATTGCAAAGATCCTGAATGTTGACCAGATGCTGAATATTATGTGAGTAGTTTTGGAGAAATAGATTAGCTATTTCGTCAAAGGTCTTAATACCAGTAGGAAATCTAGAGAACCATTCCATAGCAGGCCCACCCAAACTACAAGGAAACAAGTGCATAAGATAGGTTTGATCGTGCATAAATTCCATAGACAATGCACCAAACTCCCTTAAGTGATCTTGGGGATCGGTTGCACCTAAGTATTTGTCATATTTAGGGAGCTCTACACCTCTGGGAAAAGGTGGCATATGAAGACTTCTGTCAAAAGGGAAAGGACAAATACTTTCCATTGTAAATTTTTGAGTAGGTTTGTCCCTATTCTTCACAAGTTGACTAATCTAATTTTGCATGTCTTGGACCATTTTTTGCAACTTTGCGGTCTTAGTTTCTTCTTCCTTGGCTATGAGTGTTTCAACTTGATAGTCTCGGGGTAACTTGGCCCCTTGTTTAGCTAACTCAAGGAAGTATTTTTCTTTCTCCTCTAGGAGAAGGATCTCCATCATTTTAATAAGACCCTTATTAGCTTTGGTAGTGTCTATATCCTATTGAGTTATCACCTCATTTTCATTCCCAAGGATCTTGTAAATGCTTAGAATCTGATCTTGTTGCTGATCATCTTGGTTTTGATTGAATGGAGGAGGGCGATAGAAGTATGTGGGTTGTCGATCACCTTGAGGTTTTCTTTGAGATTGATCATCATTGTGGGATTGATTTTGGTCATGTTGAGATTGACCATGAGGCTTCTCATTCTGAGGTTGAGCATGACGTGGGTCATTAGAGGATTGACCATGATATTGATTATTTTGAGATTGATCAAAGGTTTGACTGTACTTGCCTGGTTGGAAATCAAATGGATCTCCCATCTTGTTGTAGGCTTGTGCAGTACATGAATTCTCAGTGAAATGATATGTCTAGTGCCAAAAGGGCGCAACCATAGTAACCTTTGCTGAATGAACAGGATCAAAAGATTTAACAAATTTAGGTGAGAAGATATCATCAATAGTATCACTAGGTTCAATGATAGAACTATTCTCAGTAGGATCAATAGGTATGATAATAGGATTAGTCTGAGGAAGAGGTCTTCCAAAGTTGTGAAACAATGAGTTGTCTTGGAAGAACGAGTTGTCTTGCTCTTGAAATGAGGAACCAGGTTGCGATTCAAATAGTAGATTAAAACACTCCTAAAACATTGAAGGTGATGGTTGAGATAGACTATCTTTCAAAGTACTCAATGAGGAAATTGAGGATATCTCATAAAGTTCAAATTTCATGACAGATTTAGGATGATGTATTTCTTGATTAGGAGGTTCACTTCTACCTTGATTAGTATTCTGAATGGGATAAGTCTTGCCACTTCTAATCATGACAGTCATAGATAAAGATGAAATGAGAGAAGACTTAGGATAATGCTAGACTCTATCTCTAAGAACAATGCAAAGGAGATAAATGGCTAGAATAGTCGAGATGCAAGATGGACCTGGTACGAATCATCAAAAAGAGGTGGCTAGAATAGCTGAGATAAGACTATCACAACATGAGATACAAAAGGCATAAACAGATAAGGTAAACCCATAAGATACAACAACAGTCAAAGCAAAGATCGATCAATTCCTAACTTGAGACAACCAGTTTATGACAGTGAACGATAAGAAAACAAAAAAATAGACCTCAGACAAAAGGTAGATCAGATAAAAAGTCAAATAGTCAATGGAAAATAGGTCTATGTTTTTGAAAACTAGGCTACAGTCTCACGCAAGAGAGTACTAGGCCATGCGAGAGAACACAAACCTTTACGTGAGAGATCAAATTCTCATGTGAGAAAGTGCTCTGAAGAGTGAAACTTTGCACGGGAAAAGTCCAAAATCTGACAGTCTGACATAGTTTTCTAGGTTAAAGTTAAATTTTGTGGTACAACCTGAATTGATGTCTGACAAAAAATCTAATTTCTTGATAGGTTTGAAGAACTGTTTAATCAACAATCTTGTTTTGGGATTTCAAGCATTCATTTAAAGACACAAAGGTTTAAATCAAGCAGTTGTGATACAAGAAGCAATCGTTAACAGATATATCAAGGACAAAGAAACTTGATAGCATTAGGGGAGTATTTGTTTGATAATGATTGGACAATGTTTAAGGCTCAATAACAAACACATAGCTTAGTCCTACAAAAAAAATGGTGAGAAGACAAAACCTTTTCCCCATTGCTTATGCACATACGTGCACCTCACACAACCGTGTCACCCCCTAGAGGGCACCTATGTTTTTGGTGTTTCCAAGGACTCAATAGTATATGTTCAAAGGTTACCCTTGTAGTAGGGGCCAGTGTCACAACCACCTTCAAGCATCTAGGTTTATGCCTATGATGGGAATCTATGGGAGAGATTCTTCTCCCTCCCTAAGCAAAGATTATGACTGCTTTTGGAGGTGAACTAGGTAGGCCACTAGCTAAGGAAAGTTTTTAATAGGATTCCATTCACACTAACCTTCGGTGCCCCTGATACAGGGCTAGGGCCTCACAGCCACACCAACACCTAAAAGTCATACACCCTCACAAGCAGGGCTAGGAGCGGTGCCGCTCAGTATAACAGGTGGATCATTCTCAAGATGATAGTAAAGGTCTTGAGAAGGAAGATAACATGGTTTTGGAGTCTTTAGACCCAAAAAAATGTTCTTTATTAGAGTGAGGCAGAATCACTGACGATAGGTGTGTACTCACTTGGGTCATTCCCAGAGGTTCAACTTCTGGCAGGCCCTCTAAAGGTGACACAACTTGGCTTAGATCTGAGGGTTTGATTTTTTGTTTCTCTCAAAGAGAGAAGAGCATACTTCTCTACCTTATCACTTCACCAAAACACATCAAGAAGATTCATCACTGAGTTAGCTTCACTCCACCACATCTACAAGCTTTTGGGTTTCTGTTTCTCTCAAAGAGAGAAGAGCATAATCCCCTGGCGAGTAGAAGCGTAAAGATTCACTACCTTTCTCCGCTTCCCCAAGAATATGTCATATTAGTAAGATCATTAGGATTTTGAGTTCATTCATGGTCATCACCTCCATGTAATGAAGAGCCAAATTCCCTACTCACTATCAAAATCCTCAAGAAATTTTAACGGAGCACTATTTAGACTATGTGAATGAAAGCAAGAAACAAACACAACATTTTAGTGAGTCTTCAACTATCATCCTACAATCAAACCATTAGCATGTTTTATATCCTTCGACAAATGTCCTGCAGAAAACTGTTACACTGTGAAAATAATAGAGAAATAGTAAACTACAACAAACAAGA